>ML119708.1:78099-119766 GCA_003788565.2 Ascobolus immersus RN42 | reverse complement strand
CAGAGAGCATCCGCCCCGCTACCAAACCCCGCCGTCTCTCCCTCCCCGCCCTCTTCGCCAAACGCCCCCCAGCCCCAGCAAACACGCACATCACGAAGCTCCAGCGCCTCAACCTCACGCCAACAGCAGAACATCACCTCGCGACGCTCTCTGCACTACTCTACCGCTCGCAGGCGCTGGTGAGCGAGGTCAAGAAGGGACGGGAACGGGAGGGCGATATTCGAGGGAGCGTGGAGGAGTTACGAGAGGAATTGGATGGGGTGAGGAAGGCGGTTTGGGAGGGGGATGTGGTGGAGGTTGGGGGTGGGGAGGTGGAGGTTGAACTGAAGAGGTTGGTGGGTGTTGTGGAGGGGGAACTGGAGAGGGTTGTTAGGAAGGTTGGGAGGAGGTGATGGTCCTGATGGGGAAGGAAGGAGGGGATTGAGGGGGGGTAATGTTTAATACTGAAGGTGGAGGGCGTATATATGGTATGGGATTAAGTGTATTTTAATGGGCTGCGACGTTGAGAGTTCTTGTGGAGTGGGGTTTAGGGAATAGTATCGGATTGCATCATACTTCCTCTTGTACTTTGACGGCGATGTTAAATTTGGTGGGAAAAAAACTGTGAAGCAAACGTGAATGATTCTACGCCAGCTTGAATTCATAGCAGCAAAAAGAAGGCTGCAAAATAGAGAGCGTGTCTTCTCTGTTCTGGCGTTAAAGTTGCCTCTTTACCATTCTTCTGTTGGAGTTGAACGTGTTATTGGTTGGGCAATTGGATCGCAAGGAGTATTCAATGCTGGTCCCAGATCGTAGCGCATCCCCATTTGGCCATTCTTTTTTGCCGATTTCGTTACTCAATTTACCTTTTACGACGGAAGTTATCGTCGTGACAAGAGCAAAAAAAGAGTGAAAGTACCCGCTGAAGAGGGATCGAACTAGCAACTTTTAAATCTAGAGTGCGTGAAGTAAGATCCCGAGAAAGTGACTGTACTTTAGTACTCATGTTCATCCCCATTTGGCCATTCTTTCTTGCCGATTGCATTACTAAATTTACCCTTTACGACGGAAGCGCATTGCCATGACAAGAGCAAAAAGAGTGAAAGTATCTGTAGAGAAGTGGATCCGAACTCGTATATTCTACAGCGTAATAGATTGATGTCCGCTACTGTACTCATGCTCATCCCCATATGACCATTCTTCCTCGCCGATTCACTTTCACCAACTAAAAGTTTCCACTCGGTCTAGAATCATGGCAAGGGCAAAACGAGTCTAAGGTTGATTTCAAACACACACACTGTACAGCGTGGAGGGTTCGAAACGCCACTGATATCTGCTGATCTGGAAACACTCGTTTGGCGTTCTCATCTCATACGTACGCCACGTCCCCGTTAGGCCATGCTTCTTGGCCGATTCACTTACACCAACTGAAAATTTCGACTCGTCGAAGCATCATGGCAGGGACAAATTTACAAAAAGAGAGAAAGCATTCCGTCCAACGTTGGGTTCGAACAGTGACATTGTCCTCGGAAACTGAAAAATGCCATTGTCGTTGACACTCAAGTTGATCATCCCCATTCGGCCGTTCAACCTTGCCGGTTTCTTCATACTAAGCAAATTACATGTACGACTTGTAAATTTTCAATGGCAATTAAGGGCAAAAGGAATAAAAGTGCTCGTTCATGCCGTGAACCTTGACCATGGGTTTGTACTCTGACATTGCACTCGTACTTTGCCCAGGCGTAGCAATACTTTCCGCAGACGCAAGCTCACTCATGTTCATCCCCGTTAGGCCATGCCTCCTGGCCGATTCAGATACAGTTAGTACGTAGTATTTATGAGTTGCAATTGCTGGATCCTCATGGCAAGTATAAAAAGAGTGACAACAAGTACATGCACGTACAGGGGCAGATTTGAACTTGCACAACACTTACTAGTAGTAATGTCCATATGATACAGCGTGGAAGGATCCCGTCACTGCTTCGAACGCCTATTCATCCCCATTAGGCCATCCTTACTTAGTACCGCGCCGGGTTTCCTACACATGTTAAAATCAGACAATCCTTTGTATTAATTACTTTCATGGCAGGGGCAAAAACAGTAAAAGTATTCGCACAGGGTTGGATTTGAACGCGTGGAAGGAAGTCTTTTTGCTTTCAAGAGTGCGTATCGCGAATACTTTTAGTAATTCTCACCTATGGTCATCCCCATTTGGCCATGCTTCTTTGCCGATTTAGGTATACTAGTTAGTAGTTACGACTCATTGGTGTTTTGTGGCAAGGGCGAAAAGATTTGAAGAGTGGAGATACGTAATCGCCGTACTTCTTGTAATACCGAATGATTTCATCTTTTTCTGAAAAGCACCCAGGTACGGAGCAGAGGCAAAAGAAAGGATCGGGTTAGAATCGAACGTGTGATCTTCTGTAAGGACTTGTTGAAGTGACTGTATGCTTTACAGGACTCGCCAAGAGCTGGACGTGCGACGCTTCGATGTGTGGCCGACGCGTGGATGGTTTCTAAAATCCGAATCATCCCATTTCGCCATGCTACTTCTTTGGCGATAGATATTTTTTTGGATAGAACAGTCGGAATGTGACAAACCGGGAGAGCATTACAAGCTGCTCCTTCATTTACATGGCTACAACTTTCCGATTTCGGCGCACCAAGATTAGTACAAACGATAGTAAGAATGCGACAAGCAGTCTGGTGGGCGACTACAGCTGGTAAATTCATAAAGTACTTTGATCAGGAACTGTTGAACTAAAAAGGAGCGAAAGCCTCGGGTTTGTGTATCGCATTTCCATTCGAGATCACCGAATGCTCAAGTAGTTTCCAGCTGGCTTATAAGTTAAAGATTCATGGGACAGTCACATACGGCCATAGATTGAAGAATATACGGGATCCCGTCCGCTCTCCCATAGTCAAGCTTCTAATCGCCAAGTTAGTACTGCGGTGGGTGACCACGCGGGAATCCTTGGTGCTGTATGTTTTGCACCATTCCTTTTGAGGTCAAGTAAGCGATAGATTTCCCTTCGATTCTCGCCACGGGCAGCTTTCTTACTGCTTTTTGTTTCTCAATGGGAGGCGTGAGCTATGGTACCTACCATGCGAAAGAGGATGGCGCCTTTAGATAGAAGCAGTGGATATCAACTTAACTTTGGATTGTCCTGAGTTCCTTTTGATCGTCTGGCATGTATTATTTTCTTTCAGCCCATTCGCTTCGACCATCTCGCTTACGGTTTTCTTTGCTGGTTTACTGAGCTTTACATAACGCTTACTAGTACCCATGACTGGAGCCTCTAAACGTTCTACGGTATCCACCATCGAATACGAATACAAGTTTAGTAGTTCAATTCGCAATGGACAAACGGAAACAGGTACAGATTTCATGCCCTACACCAAAACAAACTACATTTAATTCTCCATGATCAGGCTCGTTGTTTGTCTGGATGGTAACAAGGGCAGCAATAACAAGACATGCTTTTCCGCTTCAGGAAGTAATATGTTCAACGTCAAGTTAATATACAGCAGCCTCAACGGAATTGTCTGCCTCCGTTGACATATCGGACTAACGGCAGCCCAAAGCTATATAAACCCCATCTCCCTCCCGTTTCTGCACAGACCAGTTCTTCTCTCTTCTTCCCTCGGATTGTCAACGTTCATCAGCTCCAAGACTTGTCAAACACAAGCCCGAAGCAAGCCGTGCCGCCTAAACTCGCGCCTAAATCATAGCTCTTGGACGACCGTCACTGCAGACATCGTACAAGTACTTGCACATCGTAACCAGCTCGCCTCAGCAACCTATCACCACCCGCAAAATCACTACAATTCTCCCGAAATGGGCATGGGAAGGAGCCAAGAAGCTCGAGATCTCGAGACGAACACGAGTGTACGACTCTCGGTACCATGCTTTCAGCCTTAGTGCGGATAAATCCCAACCTTAAAGCCGTTATGCACCCTCGCAAATCCCTGCCATCCAGCGATCCTGACAGGTTCCCCGCAACACAAGCGACGCGGCCATGCATGGCTGGATTCAACCGTCATTGTTCGGCATTGTCTTCGGCAAGGAATGCCTCGGGCGAAGAGGACTGATTGGGTATTCAGGTCGGACTTGCACCAGCTCTTGTGGGCGGAAAATGGAGGAAATGGCGGGTGTTTTGGCGAATTTGGAAATGGTTACAAGACACTTCAGTCCCGGAGGAACTCACCTCTTCCTTGACTTCGGAAATGGATGGTGGGACTTCCGGAGATTTGTGGAGCATTCCTACTACCGGTTGGTGATTGCTGCACATGTGGTTCTCGCGGCGCAGGGGTGGATCCTGTTCCATGGCTGAAGTCCCAGCCGGGCGTGCTCCTGCAGAGAAGATCTTGAAGCCTAGTTTGGTGGTGATGCAATTGAGCGCCGTCGAAGGAGCAAAGTCGCCATAAGCTTCTTTCTTCCGATGCTGGTCCGATACAGAAGCGACAGGCACCGTTCGTGGGGAGAGAGTATATATAGCCGTCTTTCTCCCACCAATACGCCACGGTAACTCAGCCATGAAGTTCCTGAAAGCCCTCTTTGTTGCAGCGGTGTACCTCACCAGTGAGGTATCAGCACAGGCGCAGAACCCGAAAGGTCCAGATTCGAAGCCACAGAAGGATGGACGCGTCGATTTGAAGATTTCATTGAAGTCGGGTGAGAGAAACAAGACCTCTCCTCTGCTTCACGGATTGTTCTTTGAGGATATCAACGTAAGTTTGCCTTGATTGCCCTTGGTTTGAGTGCCATTGAGTGGTTGTTAACAAGAAATCCAGCATTCCGGAGACGGTGGAATCTATGCCGAATTGATTCGCAACCGTGCTTTCCAGGGATCGCAGGATGTTACTGGTGGAAAGAAGGACCTCACCGGTTACCGCGCCATCGGAAAGGGCGTCAAGATTGAGCTCGACGTCACTCAGCCACTTTCAGATGCTCTTCGGACTGTCATGAAGGTCACCGTCCCAGCCAATGCTACTGGCGAAGTCGGTTTCCTCAACGAGGGATGGTGGGGAATTGATGTTCAACCGTAAGTTTCCCTGGCATTCCAAACGACCCAATGCTTGTAGCGACTACACTCAAGCATTCTCTTCCCGTCTACCGTTGTTAGAAGCTAACACCATCCAGACAAACCTACAATGCCTCCCTCTACATCAAGCCACACGGACCAACCTTCAACCGTTCCTCCACTATCGCCGGCCTTACCTTCTCTCTCCGCTCCAACCTCACTGATGACATCTGGGTCAAGAAGAACGTTCCATTCCCAGAGAACATCAGCACCTTCCGCTACACCCACCTCCAGACCACTCTCACTCCACCAAAGGCCGCACCAAACAGCAACAACACCTTTGCTGTTACCTGGAACGGAAAGGCGGCTGCTGGCCAAATCTTCTACTTCAACTTGATCAGTTTGTTCCCACCAACCTACAAGAACCGTCCAAACGGATTGAGAAAGGATCTTGCCGAGGTTCTTGAGGGCATTGAGCCAAAGTTCTTGAGATTCCCAGGTGGCAACAACTTGGAGGGTATCAGCATTGACACCAGATGGCAATGGAAGAAGAACATTGGTCCGCTCGTCGACAGACCAGGTAGACCAGGAAACTGGGGATACTGGAACACTGACGGGTAAGTCAAAACTTCCAATCCTCGGACATGCTGCAGTTTCTAACCGGAAAACAGACTTGGATACCTCGAGTACCTATACTGGTGCGAGGATATGGGGATCGAGCCACTCCTTACGGTCTACGCTGGATACTCCCTCGATGCTACTGGAATCAACCCAGCCAACACCGTCCCACCAGATGAGCTCGACTTCTTCATCCAGGAGGCCCTTGACCAGCTTGAGTATGCCATGGGAGACGTCAACACCACCTGGGGTGCTCTCCGTGCCAAGCACGGTCACCCAGAGCCATTCAGCATCAAGTATGTCGAGATTGGAAACGAGGATTGGTTCAGTGACAGCTACTACTGGAGATACCCAAGATTCCTCAAGGCCCTCAAGGAGAAGTACCCAGACATCATGTACATTTCCTCCCAAGCTGTTGAGGAGAACCCAACCAAGAAGAATGTCACCATTCCACCAGGAAACATGTGGGACTTGCGTAAGTATTAGCCAATCGTCAAGCAGAGGATGTTTGCTTACTTTATTGTGTACAGATCATTACCAAACCCCACAGTTCTTCAAGAACAACTTCAACTACTTTGACAACTGGCAGGAGGTCAACAACTACCCCAACGTCACCATCTTTGTCGGAGAGTACTCTGTTCTCTCCAGAGATCGTGAGGGAGGTGTCGACTGGGCCAATGGTGAAGGCAGATTCGCCTACCCACCAATGCTTGCCGCCGTCGGTGAGGCCATCTTTGCCCTTGCCATGGAGCGCAACCCACACGTCGTCAAGCTCAGCTCTTACGCCCCACTCCTCCAGAACTGGAACGCCTACCAATGGACCCCCAACTTTGTTGCCTTTTCTGCCAACCCCAAGGATCTCGTCCGCAGCACATCCTACTACCAACAAGCCCTCTTCAGCAAGTATCTCGGCTATGAGACTCTCAAGACCGTCAACGTCAAGGGTGACTTCAACCCACTTTGGTGGCACGCTTCCATCAGCAAGGACCAGAAGACTGTCTATGTCAAGGTTGTCAACAGTGAGGCCAAGAAGCAGACTCTCAACCTTGAGTTTGACCAGGTCATCAAGGCTGCCAACGCTACCGTCATGAGAAATGACGATGAGTATGCCTTCAACTTCATTGGCAACTCGACCATTGTCCCAAGGCCAAAGACCATCCCAAGAAAGGAGATCAAGGGAAAGAAACTCAAGTATGAGGTTGAGGGATGGAGTATTAATGTTGTGGAGTTGAAGTTTTAGGCGGATGTTGATCAGGTGAATAGGCCGCAGCCTCGGCAGATGGAGCTGTAGCAGGGAAGGATGTATTGTATGTGTAATGTTAATGTTAAGGATTAATGATATTGGATGTTACCATCTACCCAGAGTTTTGGTCGGACCCAACATATTGCTTAAGTTGTCGTTCTTGGACATCGATCGCCTAACGATACTGTCACTGGTTCTCAAAACCATCGCGGATTAGAATAAGCAAAGTCGAGGCCTCGTCAGACAGTAATTACCTGGAGCTCGAACTCGCCATCAACAGACCTTATGTAAGCAGGCCCTGTATGGAGCCAAACCCACTCCGATTAAACATCCTTGGACCTGTTTAAAGGAAGTCTAGCGGATTGTCAAGTACCTACTTAGGTACCTAAATAGCTCGAGGAGTTCCTCTGCAAGACGACCTCTTCCGGAAACTTCGAGTTCAGCATCACAGAGGCGAGACGAGAAACATACATCTACATGCCTCAGGCTGGACGAACAACCAATAAAGAATCCAGACAGAGTGACCGCTGAAGCACGCGACAGGCCATCATCATAAGCTGATCCCTCGTGGCAAACATAAACAAATCGTTTGTGATCATTACCAAAGCGTTTCCAGAGCGCACCACAAAACGTTCTGCGCATATGCCTCGTGCCGCACGCGAGAGTTCATGCATGCAAGACTTCTCCGCATCTGGAGGCCGAGATGCGCAAAAGAAACCAATGAGGATAAGCAAGAGAGATCCCCTAAGTATTTGTTAGTCTCTGTATAACCTCAACGCATTACTTATAAGACCACTGATATCAGCTCCGGTTGTAGTCTACCTGGTCGAGGAGAGTTGAACCATATACATATTGTAACCCTAGGGACCTACCTGGTCGTTACTCCCACACCAAATCCTGGCTTCCAAACCTAAGCTTATCAGAGAGCTTTTGGAGGGACCAATTCTCCTCTATTGCTGTCAAACAGAGCTGAAATCGTTGTGTTGTAATGTTGATTCGGCAATATCCCTAACCGATCAATGCATATCTGATGAACCCTCACCGATGACAGGTATCCCGGCAACGTACCTTGATGTGTGTCTGTTCACCTCATGAGCGTTTGAGACATCATGACTAGCACCTGCTCACTTCGTATTTTGGACTCCACTTGGATCGAGACCCTTAGCAGCACTGCGCTATCCCAGCGCCAAAGTTCAGCATCAGATGCCAAATTCCAGTCAGTATTGTCAGGTTGGCAGAGAACTCGCCCCCCGCCCCATGCCGAATGTTGCCTTCCAGCCCTTTTCTGCCCGTTTCCTTTCGATGAGGTCAAAGTGTATGAACAACATCTTCCATTCGCTACGGAATTGGCAAATTCATACCAAAGATGGAGTCTAACGTGGTTGCGGCTAGACGTTGTGCTGTGGAACATCGTGGGGAAGCCGAAAGAGGCATAACGGCAGACGCTGGATTCAGGGCGAAAACCCGGGCCAGGGTCTGGCTGAGCACGGTCCGCCATTGCTAAACCTCATCTCTTACAGTGGACAGGCCCGACAAGGCTTTCTGGAGTACTTCGGCTGACTGCGACTTTAGACATAGCTAGGGCTAACCAAAACTCCTGCCGTTTTGCTAGCTATGTACGAAGTAGCAGATTTGACACTCGTGGCCTCAGGCTCCCCATGCAACTGTTCAGAAGTTAGCATAAGGCGATTAAGCTTGGATTCTGAACCACATGTAAACTTACCCAAAGTTGTATGAAGCCAGTCCCTTCGAGCTGACGGAGAGAAACAACGTCAAAATGTGCCAACGCGCATCAGGAAGAGCTTGAGGCTCATTCGAGCATACGCAAAGGCCTGTGCCGCCGCTGCGCATCGGAATCAGCGCAAAAGACTCATTGCTTATTCCCGTTCCTGAAGACTCGTTGCCTGACCTGCCGAAGCAACCCTTCTGATGAAGCTTATGCAGGCGCTGTGAGTTGCTACCGGGGCGCATGTCCGTTCTCGCAAGGGAAATCTCCCAATTCCAGAGATCGGCCTCCAAATATCATTTGCCTCCAATCTGTGGCGTACTGATGCATAGCCTGAGGAAGCTGTTTTCTCACGAATTCCTCAACCGGTTCAGATTAAGCGACCCGACGGTTAAAGAATAGGAAGTTAGGGCATTGGAAGCTATTAAAGGACCCCCACTGAATCTATAAAACTCATGAGCATACCAGGGGATGATAGCCGACCCTAGCGCGGTGCAGTGGTCGAGAGACGCTCTTCCGCATCGTTCGAGGATAGCGACTGTAATGATGGCATTAACCAAATATGCCGATTTGTCAATGCAGTACATGGTTTTGCTCTGCACCAGTCCACGTTCTGCAATCTCTTTTGGCCACACTCGGGTATCTGCCTGCGAAGGCCTCACTTCGACCAGGTTTGGCGAGCCAGGCCCAACACTTCCTGCAGAAACATCCGGTGGAAGCGAAGTCCATCTGAGATGCGGGATGCGCTGATACAATGTAGAAGGGTGGTCCGAGCCCTGCCTCAATCTAAGTACTTACTTATAACCTCCAACTTACCCACAAGTCGCAAATACCATCCTCCCATCTCTCGAGTCCTTTCAGTCTTCAGTCCAAATATCCTCATTGCAATGTTGTTCCAGACGAAATTTGCTGCCCTTCTCGGGTTCGCCGCCTCAGCAGTATTTGCAATGCCGGACTTCCCAGGAGGGATCTGCACATCGCCGCTCATTCGTAAAGAATGGTACGCTCGTCTTATCAACCTTTTCCAATTAGCAATAACTAACGTCATCATAGGCGAACACTGACGACTGCAGAGAAGTCTTCCTACATCAATGCCGTGAAGTGCTTGCACACCAAGCCTGGTGTTCTCGCTGGCCATCCTTCACACGACGGTGTCACTACCAGGTATGAGGACTTCCTCAGCGAGCACAAGCTCCAGACACCCTTGATTCATTGGGTCGGTCACTTCCTCGCATGGCATCGTCTTATGATTGTGAGATACGAAAAGGCTCTCCGTAAGTCTTCTGTTGCGACCCATTGAGCCAAACTAACAACCGTCTAGGCGAGGAATGCGCTTACAATGGCGCTCAGCCCTACTGGGACTGGAGTCTTGACGCACTAAGATCGAACTTCACCGAGTCGCCTATTTTCGATCCCGTAACTGGATTTGGAACCAACGGTCGATGGGATCCGGATGAGCCGCATCTTGGCCCTGGCCTCACAGGCGGTGGCTGTATCTACAACGGCCCGTTCAAGGACTGGAGAATCGGTGTTATGCCAGGTGCTGCTACGGGCATGCAGGATCCAAAGGGATGCATTGCTCGTGACATCTCGCCAATCTTCCCTCAAATGCACCTCCGTCCAGACCAGGTCGCTGCCGTCAACTCTCAAGAGACTTTCTGGGACTTTGAGCTCTACGTCAACGGACGATCCATGAACCCAGAGGAGTTTGGCATGCACATTGGAGGACACGCCAGTATCAACGGAAACATGTCGAATCCATACACCTCTCCTACCGATCCTCTCTTCTACATGCATCACACCAACCTCGACAGAGTCTGGTGGAACTGGCAGAAGCATGACTCCTCCTACCGTCTCTTTGAAACTGGAGGAACCCTTGGCCCAAGAGTCATGGAAACCTACAATGGTCCCCCAATTCCAGGCAACAGCACTCTTACCACCCCCATCAGTCTCGGTTTCCTCGGTGGCGATCAGTATTCCGTAATGGCGGGTCAGGTACACGATATCCAGGGACGCAACAGAAAGGTTCCTGGCCTTCATCCATCAATCAAGGGCATTCTCTGTTACGATTATGCGGATCCACCAACCCAGTAAAGGCCCGTTTGTTGGGGTTCGGATGTAAATTATTTTAATGGCGTTCTTTTTCTCTTTCTTTCGGTTTTTGAGGTAGCATACTATAATCATATGAGATTAATGATTCGATTCTAAAATATGCCTGACTCACTCTGCAGCTCTGTCCATCGTGTGTTCAGTTGTAACTGCTTGCGCCTCGATGCCCAATTCGGTGAGAAGGTAAGAAGGTTGTTCCAGAGATCCATCGCAGCTCAAGTAAAACGTAGGTTTTCGGCTGCGTCGGGAAAGGGATGGTTGTGGCCGAATGAATTGAGGGGTGCGAATGGTGGAAAAGTGAATGATGTCAAGGTGTGTTGCCCGCTTCTCTTCGCCCATTCTACTGTTTGCCAAGTGTTATCGATCTTATCTTATAAAGATGGACGCTAGTACAAACTTGGACTTTCCGGTTCATTTTACAGCACGTCTTCTCGTTCTCAGTGCTCAAACCCAGAACACCAAAACTTGACGAGGAAACGCGAAGTTCATCAGAGAAACAAAGAAACGAAGAGGGGTGTCTTTACCATCTTCTCAAAATGCCTTTACTGCAGCCTGCTATTCTTTAGCGCACTTTTCCAGTCTTGCTCGGCCTCACCACAACAACCTCCGTAAAACAGTACCCAACACACAATGTCGACACCCCGGAGGGCTCTCGGCGATCTCCCGCCATCAAGAAGGTTTGTACTGGTTTCTAAACCTCTAGCAGGTCAATTCTTTACAGGAACTGATGGTGATACTCACCTAGCCGCAATCCACACACATATGGCCGTCGCCGTGAGCCAGTCCCACCGCGCATCTCTGAATACAGGAAGGTTGACGAGAATATCCCCCCAGGCGGCAGCGCCCGAGAAGCAGCTCCAACGAATGCCGACAATGGGAATCGCAAAGAAGGAAGTCCAGGCCCAGGCAACATCACCACAGGCACCTCGGTCGAATCAAACACATCAAAGACCCTCGTCGGTTCGGACAATAGCATCACGAGCACTGTCGCCTCGCCCCAACCGAAGATCTTTGTCGAAGTAAAGACCGACACTGAAGGCACGAAGGAGACAATGGGCCTCAAAAGGAAACCCAGCCGCAATGGGAATATTATGGACTTCTTCAAAAAGCGACCAAATCTCGGTGGCAGCACAGCGGTTAATTCAGAGCACGGTTTTGTCAATTCCAAGTCTGATCCTGCTATTCCAGCAAGCGCTGATCCAAAGCAACATCACGGCGAGGCCTTGCCGGAGGCAAACTCTACGCAGTCACAAGACGACACTGCTACTTCCACGATTGACAATGGCGGACGCTCTGGAAATACAACGCTCATGAGCGAGGACAGTGGCCACGGCTATCCTCCCGAGAAGGACCTGGTGAAGAATAACGACAACGACAACGACAGGGAAGGCGAGGATAGGGCTGAGCAGGACGACATTGATGAGGGTGAGATGGATGAAACTGCCCATGACGACAATGATGAAGATTCTATCCAGATTCCGCAAATAAGGTTGTTTGGAAGGAAGCATAAGAGCGCGAAAAGTCGCGGCGCCTCTAATCGCCCAAAGCCCGTCCTTCAACAGGCGACCATTGATCTGGGCCAGAAAATGGAAGTTGACTGCAAGGAATGCGGCATGTCCTATGTCCCATCCAACAAAAAGGACAAGGAGATGCATGACAAGTTTCACAAGTCCTACCTCCAGGTCCTTACGTGGTCCGATACTCAGGTGCATGTTTGGTCCGGAACTCTTCCGAAAGAACTGGACCACGGCGTGATCATATGTATCAGTGGCCACTCTTCTACGAAAGAGCAAAAGAAGGCTTCCGAGATCGTAGAGCAAGTCGAAGGCCAACTTGGTAGTGTTCAGGATAGCTGGGGCGGATTGGGTGGCGTTGCCGACCGCAAAGTGTATCTCTACGTCGTTCGAAAGAAGACTTTAGGGTGCCTTGTGGTAGAACGAATCCAAAAGGCTTATCCCGCGCTTGTCACTGCGGATGGGATGATTGAAGAAGACTTGTCCAAGGGCGCTCGTGAAGTCATTATGGGAATTTCACGCATCTGGGTTGCATCCACCAACAGACGCAAGGGCATTGCATCCAAGCTCATTGAATGCGCACAAGCCACCTTTGTCTACGGTGCTCATGTCAAGAAAGAACAGGTTGCCTTCAGCCAACCAACCGAGAGTGGAGGACGTTTCGCAGGTGGATGGTGGGGTGGAAATGGTTGGCTTGTGTATGATCAGGACAAAGCCTACAATGCTGCTAAGAATGACAGCTGCGTCGGGAACGGCTCTGCATAAACATTTCTTTTACTGTGCAACTGATTTGGCTGTTCTTTTGTTTCTTTTCGTTCGGGTATACCATTTGCTGGAAAGGTTCGGAAGGCGCCGGGAGTTGGAGTTATTACCTTGGATGTTTCGGCAGTGATATCGCGGGTACTTTGCATAGGTGAATTGGCGTAAGACGTTTGTTGCTTTACATATCTCTGTAAATAACCTGGCGCTATCTTGTTTATGTCATTACATTATCTTAGGGTGTTCATGAGATAGATTATCACGACAATCCCCGCTGTTTCTGCTCATTGCCTTTTTGCATCTAGTTTCCTGCCAGTGTGTCCCCCACAATCGTACCCTGCAGCAGGACGATAAACATCCGGAGGACGTACAGGCCTACAGTGTGAATGTCCCTACCTCATAGTAATCAAGCAGGACCATCTCCACCGGGCAGTCAGATCGTCATAAGATACGATAGTTTCATCAGCGTAGGCGGCTTTTCTGGTCGGTCAGCACGCTTCCGTCGGTACACATGGTGATCACAAGTTAGCATGTTCCGAGGCCGTTCTACGGGCTGTTTCAGCAGATGTGCGGTCCTATTGTGAACCTGGCCGTGAGGGAAGACATTGAATTGCCCATCCCGCCCCAGACCGATGACACCAATACCGATGAGATCGTTGAATCAAATCAAGTGTCATAAAATCAGTGCAGAGCCCTGCATCAATACAGTTGCCCACGGTAGCTGTAACGCCAACCTTAGGGGATCGTGAGAACTCTAGGGCCGTGCATTTTAGTGATGACCAGTCACTAAGCTGTCGCCGCGGCAACGGCAAATAGTGAGGAACTTACCAGGTTGCTGATCCACCACTTATCACCGCCCAATCGCTTGATAGGACCAGCCTGTTTGGCTGCAGCAAACCTTCCCACGACCTTGCATCTTGCATTTCTATCAACCCACCAAACGCCGTTCGCACACACACAATCGCCTCAATTCCATCGACGATCATGCTGTGAACCTTAACACGACGGCCCCCAGCTTCGCCATCCTCCACCGAAGCCATGGGTCGAGACTGTTCGCCGCCCTTCGATAGCGACCAGATCCGATGCAAGGGGAGAGAGTGATACGACAGCTTCGCTTGTGTTATCCGGAAAGCGACGGAGGGGGACGAATACTGTCGGTGAGTATTTGCAATTGGGAGAGGGTTGGGAAGGCGCTTCTGACATGTTATAAGATAGTTTGAATCCCGTCATGGCCTTCCTCGATTAACACATTCGAGCCCTCGAATCCCTGATCATCAAAATGGCTTCAACTACTACCGCAACTCTCCCGCATCCATTCGACCCTCTGTGCCCTCTCCAGATCGAGAAGGCTGCCTCAATTGTTCGCAAAGCTCACGGTCAATTGGCCTACAATGCGATTTCTCTGCTCGAACCCCGAAAGAAGGAGATGCAAGCATGGTTGGAATCCCCAGATACCGCTCCTCGGCCACCGCGGCTAGTTGAGGTTGTCTGTGTGGGAAAGTGCGGTTCTGTTTTCGATGGGATTGTCGACTTGGGAAAGGAGGAGGTCACCGTCTGGAACAAGTTGGAGGGAGTTCAGCCAATTCTTACACTTGAGGATTTGGTCAATACCGAAATCTATGTCAGGAAGGACCCGAAGGTCATTGAGCAGTGTGGAATCCTGGGGATTCCGAAGGAAGATATGCACAAGGTCTATGTTGATCGTAAGTTTCTATGGTATCTCTTCCATCTTCTCAGCCGCTGACGATGATCAACAGCATGGACAATTGGTTACGATGAACGCTTTGGGAACAACATTCGTCTTCAGCAGGCTCTGATGTACTACCGACAAGATGTTGACGACTGCCAATACGCCTTTCCTCTTGACTTCATCCCGATCGTCAACACCTTGACCGGTGAGGTGATCCACATCGATATCCCAGAAGTTCGACGCCCACTCAACAAGATACCAAGCAACTACTTCCCCAAGCACATTGCAGAAGACGCCAAAGCGAAAGGGAAGGAGGGCGATGGCTACCGAACGGACTTGAAGCCAATCAACATCACACAGCCTGATGGAGTCAGTTTCAAGATGGACGGTAACTACATTGAATGGCAGAACTGGAGGATGCATATCGGCTTCAACTACAAGGAGGGAATTGTTTTACATGACATTAGTCTCAACGACGATGGAACTCGAAGGTCATTGTTCTACCGAATGAGTTTGTCAGAGATGAATGTCCCATACGGAAACCCGGAGAGGCCGCATCAGAGGAAGCATGCTTTCGATTTGGGAGAGTACGGAGGAGGCTACATGACGAACTCCCTTGCGTAGGTTTTCCTACAAACACTTCTGTGGAGCTGATTGAAGAACTATGCTGACTTTTCGTAGCCTGGGTTGTGACTGCAAAGGAGCCATCCACTATCTTGATGCGCATTTCCCAAACAAGGCCGGTGCTGGCACCGTTATCAAGAACGCCATTTGCATCCACGAAGAAGACTCCGGTCTGGCTTTTAAGCACTCCGACTTCCGAGACAACAGTCTTATTGTTACACGAGCCAGAAAGCTGGTAATCTCACAGATCTTTACTGCTGCCAATTACGAGTATTGCATCTACTGGTACTTCCATATCGATGGAACTATTCAATTGGAGATCAAACTCTCTGGTATCCTCAACACATTCCCAATGCATCCAGATGAAGACACCAAGGGCTGGGGTACCCAGGTTCATCCGGGAGTCAACGCTCATAATCACCAGCATCTCTTCTGTCTTCGTATGGATCCGCAGCTTGACGGGCCCAAAAACACGATCGTGCAAGTCGATTCTGCGCCGTCACCTCATCCAGTTGGATCACCAGAGAATCCTTACGGCAACGGCTTTTATGCAAAACGACAACGGTACACCAACGTCCAGGAGGCAATGTCCGACTATGAGAGCTCAACCACTCGAACGTGGGACATCACCAATGAGGCCAAGCTCCATCCATACTCCAAGAAACCCGCAAGCTACAAGCTTGTCTCCCGAGAGTGCCCCAAACTTCTTGCTCAGCCAGGCAGTCTTGTATGGAAACGAGCTGGCTTCACCCACCACAATATCCACGTCACTCCCTACGCAGATGACCAACTATACCCTGCTGGCAAGCACGTTCCTCAGACGTCTGGCGAGCCAAGTCTCGGGTTACCGCAATGGATTGATGAGGCAAAGGACACACCAATCGACAATGCGGATGTCGTGCTCTGGCACACATTTGGATTAACTCACTTCCCGGCCCCTGAGGACTTCCCAGTCATGCCAGTTGAACCGTTCAGTCTTTTACTGAGACCCAGAAACTTCTGGCTTCGGAACCCAGTGTTGGACGTCAGACCCAGCTTCGTCAAGTCACCGAGTGATGTTCTCAAGGGGGCTAGCACCCCTGGTGGGTTGGCTGATAAGATGAGTGCTTTGGCGTTTGGTGCAGAGAGTACTAGGGTGGATTTGGATGATGAGAAGAAGCCGGCGCCTGGTAGCTGCTGCTTGAACTGAGTATGACTACGTTTTATGATTGATGAGGTTCTCTTTTTGTTTGTTGATATTTTTTTGCTTGAAGCTTTTGAACGGATTGATATCTCTTTTCTGCATGTTTACAGATGGTCTGAAAATAAATATGACTTTCTTGATGCTTTGCTGCCTATACTTGCTGTGATATCTTGAGCTGGTTGAGAGAATTATATGGATTCACTTGAGCGGTCGATTGATTGTCGAGTGTGATTTTATGTCGAAGTCACTGATCAGGGTCTATAATTTGTGAGATACAGAATCTACTCGCGCCTATTTGACACTTGTACCTAAGGCGAAACTCGCCAGTTTTCCGTCGATTGCACTTAATAGACGGAGTCAAAGTTAGGGTAAATTTATAAAAGCTCAAGCAGATGATAATTGAAACCCTAAGCCAGCCTGCTGCTATAGCGCTACATTGACAGGTGTCACTCAGGCTCATTCCGGATACGTATAAAGACCGTAAGTACTTAAAATTAAGTAGTAGACATATATATCCTTATGAGCTCTTTTTGCCAACTGCTTCTTCTCTTTTTAACTAGGCACTTAACAAAGAGAAGATCCTCTTCTTCATGCTTCGAGGAAAGTATCGGCTGACTTGCTTGCTTTTGCCCGATGCATCACGTGTTAGATGGGCCGTTCGTCTCCGGGTCTCCGGTGACATCATGAATCTTCTACATCAGCAAGAAGTTCTGATTTCGCCGTATTTAAAATCTGCTATGCACTTCTGAAATCTGCTGTGCCACTTCCGAAATCCGCTGTACCATTTCTGCATTACGGTAAACTACTCGCCTGTAATCCGGTGTATATTTTGTTCGTTGCAACTCGGATGAGGCTCGGCTAACGGAACCAAAGATGCTTGTGTATCTTGATATCGCCATACTTGCCTAATATGGCAATTATCACGAGATTAAAGGGCCCTACCCTGGCCAAGAGAGTCGACAGTATAAAGACTTTAGGTGCTTGCCGGCGCGACCCCCCAACTTACCACTGTCGTATCCGACTCTATAGCTCGTTCACCGCAGCTCGTTCTCGCCGTATCCGACTCTGGAGCTCGTTCACCCCACAGCTCGTTCGCACTGTATCCGACTCCGTAGCTCATTCACTCCACAGCTCGTTCTCGCCCTATCCGACTCCGTAGCTCGCTCACTACGCGTTCTCGCCGTATCCACTCCGTAGCTCGTTCACTACGCGTTCTCGCTGTATCCGACTCTGTAGCTCGTTCACTACGCGTTCTCGCCGTATCCGACTCTGTAGCTCATTCTTGCCGTATCCTCGAACTTTGTAGGTCATTCACTTCGTGTTCTCGCTGTATCCGATTTCGTAGCTCGTTACCGCCGTTTTCGACACCGAAGCTCTGAATCGGCGCCATATCTGACTCGGATTCCGCATTTCGCAGCTTGACACTGCTGCTTGTATATAGTGCATAGGTAGATTTAGTGTATTCTTTAAATTGTTTGTAGATAGTAAAATATAGTATATCTTTGTGTGTATTATAGTCCTGAAAAGAACAATTATGAGACCAATCAAAATCTTCAAATGATAAGAAGTATTATTTAAATCCGCCAGACAATCCGCTGTTCTGCTGTGCAACTCCGCTGTAGTGTTAAGCGAATTCGCTGTGGTGCTGAGCGGATTTGCTGTGCTTCTCAGCGAATTCGCTAAAGGCTTCAGCATATCCGCTGACCTTCAAATTGGACGGAACGCTTTGAAATCCGCTAACAACTTTGAAATCCGCTGTGCGGTTACGCCGTATTTCGGCCTTCTTGCTGATGTACCGAGCAAATCTCTTTTCTTCAGTTCACTTCCTCACCTGCTCTTCAAATGTTCGACCGTTTTTCTTTTCAGCAAGATATTCATCCCTTAACGTCTGTGGACTCATGAGCTGAACTTTAGCAGATTTATCTTCGAGGATTTTTCAACAATACCCACTTATGCTGCAGCGCTGGCAACGATACAAGTATGGCCTCAGCTGGCCAACTGGGCGCTCGCCCCTCCTTGATTGACTAGGATTTCTTCATCAGACGCTTCACCTTCCTGACGATACCGGGCTGCAATAGTAAGCTTCTTCGACGCTACTATCAACCTCGGAGGATGGCATCAAACAGAGCTCCAGAGGCCTACATACAAGGAAAACAGAAACCGACCGCCGAAAAGGGGATCAATCGACCGAAAACGGCTTGTGATCTTACTAGTATTGATGGAACTGGGACACGCGACACTGGGGCTGTTCTGCTCGGTCGAGAGCTACATACAGGGCGACTTTCGGCAATCTCAGAAGTGAATTTCGGCTCCTTGTGGATTCGGAAGCGATTGCAGTATTCTAGTTGGGCTGCCACACCAGCTTTCGCCTTCTTCGTTTCGTGAGGCTCGGTCCCGAGATGCACGATGGTCGTTCATTTGTGCTGGCAGTCCGACCCACGGTTCCAACAGTCTGGGGTGCATGCACCAGCTGAACGTACGAGATGCTGCATGGTCGTCAGAGCGTTAAGTTGCTCGATTCGCCCCTCTCTGAGAACCGCTCCAGTGCTGACAATGTAGGTCGACAAGAAGTGAAAAATATACGAAGATGCAAATACTGATCGGCAGATAGGTCCGGCCTGGTCTTTACAATGCTTACTGGCAGCCTCAGTCCCTTTCGTTTATCGATCTGCCCAAAGCCCGACGGTTTCTCGATTTTTACAAGGGTTCTCAAGCTGCACAAGTACCTTCCATGACTCTCGGAGGTACTGAAATGATCATGTCTCCGCCCGGTGGAGTTCCAACAACTTCAATATCTCGGCCTGAATCGAAACACGGGATATTACATGCCGTCGGCCGGTCCGAATCTTAGCATTGTCGGAACAAATTGCACTTCTGGTTGTATGTATGAAGTTACGGCACAATCACTGAGATCATCCAGCTTGCATACGGAGAGCAAGGATATCGAAGATGGTTCCTGAGATGAGATGTGTATCTATCGGCATTGGCACAGGCTGAGGTTTGCACCACATCGGGATAGTATAAGAGAGAACCGACTTCTCGAAGGACTTGGGTGTTTCGGCTCGTTCTCTCCATACGAGAGTCAAGCTGTCAACCATTCCAACTCTGCCAACTTTCATGTTCCGACTGAAGCAAGGTGCTCCCTCATTTCATTATCACGAAGCGGAGCTGGGACGAAACATACCGACACTAACCATGGTTCTGGATGATTGCGCTACTTCATATATCCTGTGTTATTACAGAACGTGGGTTACCAGGGACACTTGATGCAATGGCATGTCCTGAATTCTAACAGGTCGGTGCCTGAATGATTCCACAGTTGTCCGCATGCGCAAATGGCGCACAGGCCATCTGCTCCCGAATCGACGCCAGAACACTGCTAAGTTAGTAGCGACGTTTCACAGGCTAGAGAATCGTCCAATCGCCACTCTCAATGCATTCGCTAGGCTGCATGCAGCCTGCAAGAACGTTCGGATCCCCTGTGATGAACTAAACGGAGCTGGGTGTCTTGCTTTTTCCCAGCAATCGGTGTTTGCCTCTCCTCACTCAAAAGGATGCCTTTCCGCCAAAAAGTCCCATTTGGACTTTGTTTTGCGAGGTCTTTTCGGGAACCCAAGCTATCGACCTCAACCTGGGGATCGGGACGACACTTTCCTCACTAACGACTCCATTCAAAAACATTACTCTATGTTGAAGTAAAGTAGTAGTATCTACAGCGCGAGTTCACTCATTCATGTCGCTCGAAATCGAAACCCAGTCAGAGATGTGGAATCTCACGGCTGGTAATGTACACGAGAGCAACATACTTTTACCAGGAGAAACCATCGACTACAGCGACCGAGGTCCTTGGATAATTGCAATTGCTGCAACATTGACTGCATTGTCGTTTATCTTCGTCTTTCTACGATTATTCACCAGATGCAGAGTGTTAAACTCAACGGGGAAGGATGATCATTGCATACTTCTTGCGTTGATCTTGTCGGTTGGGAATGCGACTTGCATAATATTGAGCGTGGTGAAGGGAGATAATGGAAAGCATACATGGATGATAAAGGATGTCGAGGCTATGGCAGCTTATAACTCAAAGGTACTTTATACTCCTATTGCACTGCTTCTTTGGCTAACAAATCTTCAGGTAGCATACGCCGGTAGCATTCTTCAGTATATTTGCATGGGGTTCCTCCGAGCTTCTATTGTCTGCTTCCTTCTACGACTATCACCCGGCCGCAAACTTCGTGTCGCTCTTCGCATCCTACTCTGTGCTGTCATATCCCTAGCAGTCACTGCGACCTTTGTCACCGCCTTTCGGTGCTCCAATCCTGCTCGACAATGGGCAACGAATGCACATGCATCGGAGAAGAAATGTTTGGACCCAATGATTACTGGTTATATCATTCCGGGCATTGGGTTGCTTCTCAATATTCTCATATACACGCTACCTCTACCGCTAATGTGGAAGCTTGATTTGCCTATGCGGCAGCGAATAGGATTGATTGCTCTATTTCAGCTAGGGGCTTTGGGTATTGTGGGATGTATTTTGCAATTGTCATATTCTGCCGTCTTTCTTCGCTCAGCTGATCCATTTTGTCAGTTCTTTCCTGTTTATATCTGCACACCCCGACTAATGAGGAAATAGGGGATACCGGGCCTGTCTTGATATGGCTCCTGATCGAAATCCACATGATGATGATTGGTTCCTCACTACCGATTCTCAAGGCGCTCTGGCTTCACATCTTCAATCCCTCACCTAAACAGCAAGACATAACGGAACTCGAAACTAACGAACGACCATTCGCCTACAACAAAGACGGCTCCACCGGCGCAAATTCCAACCCTAATCTACCAACCTTCTCCTTCCCTCGCCCATGTCCCTTCTCAGGTCGACGAGGTTCGAAAGCAACTCAGAACGGTGGAACCGGCCTCGAAGACCCGCCACATTTGCACGAAAAACAACCACAAACATTGAAAGACGGCCGACACATCTCCTCTATCCAAACCTTCGATCCCGACTTCTTCCTCCCAACGCCTCCTTCGACTCCTCTACCGCCTGCCGACCGTGATGAAGAGCAAAGGAAGAAATCACACCTCACCACCGTCCTCGAACATACAACAAATGTTGATCTCGACCGAGAGATCAAATCACCCACTCCCTTTTCCTTCTCGGCAACAGCTCCACTCAACGACTTCGATGGGAAACGTAAATCAATCATCATCACGACAGAAACAGAGCTGGACGAAGATCGAGTAAAGACAGCAGAAACCAGTTTCTCATACGGCGGTACAGAACCGCTGCCTCCAGCATACGGAACGGAACCGTTGGGAAGCAGTGATGAGGATATTCGCTACGAACCGACTGTACCTAGCCCGGCACATTTTCAGAGTCTTAATGGCGGATTCCTGAGCAGGAATAGTACTGGGTTTGGGCTTGGTAGAAATGGTTGGGGATGGGGATCTCGGCGTGCCGATGGACAAGAAGGTCGGGATAATGAGTAGAAGCTGTGGGCTGGGAATAGGTAGCAACGGTGTACGTTGCTATCTTTCTGGTGCCGCCTGAATGGACAGACGGCTGGGAAAAGGCCATGCACTTGTCTTTGGATTCTTTGGATTTGGCGTTTGGGGCAGTCGTATCTTGATGCTTGTGTGTTGTTGCTTGTTTTTCGGCCTTTCCCGGGATTTTTTTTGTTTTTTCCTTTCCTTTTCATTCAATCCGGTGTAAGGCGTTGATGTGACATTACTCCTCTTAGGAGTTGCTTTTTTTGTGTCCATACTTTTTTGGGGGTTCTTGTATAACTCTTTTCTTTTGGTTCATCAGTGATGATAGTGCTAAAATGGCTTCTACAGTGTGCGGCAGGTAGCGCATGGCGCAGAATAGACAATGATTGCGAATTGCGTTACATGAATAGATACAGCGATAGAACCAAATATAAGCAACTGGAATAAAGTAACTATTTGCGGAGTATGTACGAGTACAATATGGGTCGAACGAAAAGACGATAGACGTGTGTTCCAGCTTAGCAGACTATATGATTTACAGGACTATATGCTGTAAATCATACTTTTCTGTGCATCTACTCCAGCCTCCAAGTAACCAGTCTTGCTCTTTCAGAAGCAATTATAATAAATCACAGGGATACCAATCCTTAAGATTCCTCATCCATATCCGACTCAGACCATTCTGATTCTGTATCTGAAAACCCATCAAGCGGCTGACCGTTCTCATCGAATTGCCTCCTTGGTGGAGGCTGATCCGCATCAAGATACTCAAGGGTCGGATCCTCAAGAACTGATACGACTTCATCCAGAACCTTGTTAGAGCTTAGAAAGAACAGCTCCATCAAGCCAGTAACATCGCCATCCCATTTCAGTAGAAGCTCTTGGTACTTTTCCTTTTCTCCCATTCCAACATTGAATGGATACTGACCGCCTAGCGTAAGGATATAATAGCTTAGCAATCGTCCAGTCCGTCCATTGCCGTCTCCAAAGGGGTGGATGCTCTCGAAAGCAACATGGGCCCAAAGAGCAATGCTGACGATTTCAGCATGATCATCATTAGCCTTTGCTTCAGAAACCAAACTATTGATTTCGTCAATAAGGCGAGTAAGTTCGGCTCGAATTTCCCATGGTGGACAGACTTGGGTGATGTATGTGCCGTCGTCATCTCCATCTTTTGGCGTGTAAATGTCTGCCGTGAAGGATCGTAGTCTGCCGGGATGGACAAGGAGGTAGACTTCGCCAGTACTGTCATTCTCTACTGATATGCAAGACTGCAATGTCACGCTCTGGTGAAATTGGAGCAAATCTTCAAGCTTTAGAGTATCTGATTCAAGTGCGTGGTCGTGTGCCCAGTCGTAGGCCTCATAAGTGTTGAGAATGACATCCGTAATGGCATAGATGGCAGGCTGGTCGTCCTCGTCCTCCTCTTTCTTGAGATAGATGGTTGTAGGCTGTGCCAGTTCGACCTCACCCATTGAGTGTCTGTTTCTGATGATTCGGCGGCGGCTCTCTGGGGTGACATGGATAATGTCTTCGATTGCGTTCGTGTCCAGGCTGCAAATGTTGACGTATGTATCCTCAAGCGTTTCCGCTCCAAATCGAGCAGCGATATCGGAAAGCCTGTCATGCAGGCTCTCCAGTTTCTGCAAGATCACAGCTTTCTGTGCACTGGATAGACGTTGGTATTTCTTGAAAGGTTCCCATTTCCTTACGAACTCATGGCCCTCGCCAGGATTATCCCAGCTGTCCCTGTCTGCCTTCTTGAGTCTTTCGAACTCGGCCCGCATCTTTTCAAGACGCTCGTCGAACTGGGGGTCAGCACCCTTACCAGCAATCTTCTGTGCCTTCTCCAAATAGTACATCCCACTGGCTTCGTCGAGCAACCGGTTGCAGAGCCACCCAAGTACCATCAGAACATGTGGTGATCGAATGTTCTCGACAGAACCGAAGCTGAGCTGGAGATCCATGAATTTTTCCGGAAGAGGAAGACCGGAGAGCGCTTTAATTTCGGATTCGTAACCGTGCTCATCTTTGCCCAGTTCTGAGTCTGGCTTGCAGGCATATGGTCCGGTAGGCGAATGCTCGATATAGGCTCCGAAGACGTCTTGACGTGTGTGGTCCATTTCTGCGCGACAGGTGAGTCGAGCCTTTCGTTTAGAGGCTCCTGTTGATGGTGCGGTTTGATAATGTTCCGGGATGTGTGAACCTGTAATAAGGGAGCTGCAAGTTAGGACTTTTTCGGTTGTCCAGTGGTGGCGTTGGCGTTGTTGTATGGAGGAGGTGTATGGAGGAGATGTGAGGAGGGTTGTAGAGGGATGAGAGGTTGGAAGAGAAGAGGGCTCGGTACTTAGGGAAGGAGGAGTCCTTGTTGCGATATATATACATCACTTCCGAGGGCGCGGAGAATGCATTGACTCCTGCAGGATGACCAACTCCAGTGTGCATCTGTACTCAAAACTCAACTTACGATCTTCCAAAGAGACCAAAAACAGACAGAAAAAATGCTAATGCTCGACTATTATACAAACTCGAAAAGAAAAGCAGAGAGATCCTAACTCAAGTAAAGCTCCAACACCATCGTCAAGAGTAAGTATGCAACCCAAACCTATGCCTATAATACAAATCGAAAGCGCCGAAACCCCGGTATAGTTTATGTACAAAAACAAGTAAGAAGCACAAGCCAACGCCTATCCTTAAAGGACTACATCCTCGTCAACGGGCCTCAACCTCCTCCTCGGCACATAATCGCCGATAGGGGTGATCGGCTGAAGCTTCTGAGGCTGAGCGAAACCACCAAGTGCATGCTTCAATACCAGCCCTTCCATGACAAGCGGCTTCGGTGGCTGATAAGGAAGTATCATTTCTTTCTTCGCCGGCGATGCCGTCTTTGACACTTCTTCATATGGCACAAATTGCACTACGAGACGTCCACCGACCCGTGTCGCCTTGATATATCCCTTTTTGGCAGCAGGAGTGCTATTGGTCTTCTGAGCAACCTTCGATTTCGCACGACTTTGCTTATTCGCTTTCTGCTTCTGTTTCGGAGCCTCTGGAAGCTCCGGAGGTGGAGGCGGAGGCATTGTGGCCTTTATGGTCTCAATCATCTGCCGTCGTTGTTCTCGATCATTAGGATTCTTCATCGTCTTGAGAGCCTCGAGGATGGCTAGCTGATGAGTATAGTTGTACTCCAAGTACCTATTGTTCCTTCCGATGGAGGAAGGACTGGAATACCAGACTCTGGCTATTGTATACTCGTATTCCAAAGATGCCGCACTGTTAACCCCTAGAGGCCAGCGCTTACCGAGAAGCATGAGGCCATCATCAGCAAATACTTTCCAATAGCTGGCCGGTGGTATCTTGACCCGTAGTTTATAACGGCCAGAGCCGGTCGAGAAGAATGAGGCGAAGGGGTGCCCTTTCTCTGGTCGGCCCAGAGGATCGTCAAATATTCCCGGATTTTCTTTTCGCAAAAGCTCTTGTAACTTCTCCCCTCTTACCTCGGAGGGCAACACATTTACTGCGACCGAACCGCCGACCCAATCTTGGTAATCGTCTGTACATCTGATATCCAGAATGTTGCCCTCACCCCAGAAGCTACCCCAGAACGAAGGATACTTAGGAGCCGGTGGTATATAATCCCACGCCCGGAACAAGAGCTTGACAGCACTATGTGCGAAAAGACCTGGCGGTAGCAATTCCACTCCAATGCACTCTGGTATCAGCTTCTTCTCGTGGTACTCCCTCAGTCTTGCGTGGATATTTGACTCGGCTTTAGCGAAAGCGAGCGAGTTCATGTTTTTCGAGAATATAATGTAGACGTGTTGTTTTCGCTCGTCAAAAAAACGCTTCGAGTAGCGATAGAAGTTCTGAAGCACCGTTCGCCTCATGTCCAGGCTGACGATTGCTTCCTAGAAGACGTTAGTTTCGGGCCAAAAGAGTACAAAAGATGCATCCTTACTGGTTCTTTAACTGCCATCACTGGTGCAGCCTTTTGTGGGACCTCCTGTAGGGTTGCCTCTTCTACTGTGTCGACCACATCCTCCTGTTCCATCATCTGCTCCAGTGCACTATTCACCGCTTTCAACTGCTCCGACTCTTCCCCCGAGACTACAACTTCGTCGGCAGCCGCAACCTCCGTTTCCTCCGAGCCCTCGTCGAAATCCGTATCCTTCATGACCTTATCCTCGGGACGAACCGCCGGTGTTGGTACCGATGCCTTGAACTTCAATCAGTCGCCACCTTTCCGCGGGTGCTGCAACATACCCTATTCAGGGTTTTCGGTGGTTTTGACTGTTTAGACGGTTTCGACGGTTTCGATTTGCTGTAGCATCTTGTCTGCATTGAAGAGGTAGGCAGGGCATTCGAGCGAATTCCGAAACATCTTGTTCTGGTTGATGCAATCGCGGTCGAGTCGTAGTGGAAAGTGCGGACGAAGGGTCTTCGAGAATGTGCGACTGATCGAACAACAATCCCAGCCGGGATAACTCTTTGCAGGACCGTCATGCCGCCAAATCCTCAAGCTCGTGAAGCCGACTGGTATTTCTCGTCGTGTACGGGTGTTGAGGCTGTGCCGGCGGCTGGGATCGTGAGAGTGAGGTGTTGAAGGTTGATCGATGATTTTGGTGGGGGCGTTGTTTCGGCAATGGGTACATCTCGTGGAATTTGCGACCACAAGTGAAGACTCGGCATTGTCTTGGCAGGGCACCAAATCGGGGTCCTTTCAGATCTGCAGGTTTGTGGGAGACGGTTTGACTGACATTAATTAGCTGAACATAGAGGTGTGCAGGTATTTATGTTTGGCGACCTTGTTAAACCACTTTCCAAATTCTGGGGTTAATGGCATTGTATGAAGGTGCAGTTCTGAACTGGAAGGCTCGAGACAGGAGGATAATCAGGGTTCAAATCTGGCGAACCCTCTCCAGATCCAGCATTGGGCATCAGCTTGGACAGCGATCTAGTACAAGTACGATTCCGCAGCCTCTTATCTCTGGAGCTCAAGTCAATACTTACTTTATTTTTCTATGCATGTACGGTGATGTATTACGGTCATATGCGCTTTCTCTCTGGCTGCGTTCGGCCCCATCCGGCCTGGATTTAAGCTACACCTAATATATTGCCTTACGAGGCTATGCTGCATAGCAACACCACTCTACGTCAGAATCAAACTGTCGACCTACATAACCTCCTTCCTGACATGGCTATTAGCCGATCATAAAATATCATGAACGTATAACCGCCGATTCGTTGTATTCGTACAGGTACTGCTGTGCAAGCATGAGAACAAGCCTTTCTGTTGATCTACTGCGGATTGACTGCGGATCATATGAAATAAGCTTCGGCATTATATGCATGTCATTCGCCCAAATAAGTACTTAGCCCTCTATCCATCCCGGATCCCACGTATAAATGATCCTCTCAAACCCCAGATTCGAGTACAAACCATCTAGTACCAACTTCGAGTTTTCCAGAGCCACCCAGCTAGCAAGCTCAGACCGAACCAAACCAGCCACTCAAAATGTCCACATCCCAACCCAAAGCCTCTCTCGATGACACCTCCACCCTCACACCCTCAGTCACACCCTCCACAACCTCAACAACATCCAAACTCTCCTCAAAGCTCAAGTTCTGGAAGTCCTCCAAAGCGAAGACGCCCGAGCCTTCAGATTCCACATCGTAAGCGCTTCTTCCCTACTTCCCATCCCAGCTAATAACCATGCATGTAAGCAGACCAGAGATCATAAAGGAAGAAGAAAGAAAGTTCCACATCGGTCGCAGCAAGCAAGTCAAGGCAGCGGAGGAGCAAGGAAAGTTGACGGCGCGAGAAAAGGAACGGATGAATGCGGATGCTTGGGGTGTATATGCTAGGATGAGGCCTGGGACGGAGAGGACGAAACCTCTTTGTGGAGTTGCTGTCGCTGGTGGTGGAGGCTTCTAATAACTATTGAGGCCTTGGAGGAAGAGGATAGTGATCTCGATATTCAGTTCAGACAGGTGTACTCGTGCCCAAGGATCAGTTGTCTCTGACAACGACAATTTTTGATCCTTTTAGAAAAAATAGCACCCCCGAAGTTGGGCATGAGTAGATGGTGCAATACAAAGATGACCCATATTATACATTCGAGACCAGCGCAATTATATACTAAGAATGAGAAGAGACTTCTAGCATGCTACTAAACCACAATATAAGAGGAGACGCCAAATGCCACCGAAAACAATGAAAATAGAAGGAAAGAAAAGGAAATAACAACCCAACACGCCGATAATGCAATGCAAATCACAATCAAAAAACTACCACGTCCATCTACTTCTGCTTTTTCTTCCCCTTCTCATCGACCTCGTCCGGCTCATGGTTCGGTAAGACCACAATCTTCATATTCTCGCCTTCACCTTCCGTCACCACTCTCGCCGTATCGCCACTCCTAATCTCACCCTGAATCAACCTCATGGCCATAGGATTCAACAGTTCCTTCATCACCAGTCTACCCAGAGGTCTGGCTCCCCATTCTGGAGAGTAACCCTTTTCACTGAGGTAATCCTTCACACTCGGTGCTACATCCAAGACGATTCTGCGATCATCCAACCTCTCCTGAAGCTCCTTCAGACGGATGTCAACGATGTCACGGATAGCATCGCGACTGAGACGCTTGAAGAGGATAAATTCGTCGATACGGTTGAGGAACTCGGGAGCATAGGAGGCTTGGACAATGTCCATGACCATTTCGCGAGTCTTAGGAGAGAGCTCGTTCTCGGACTTGTCCTTAACAATAACGTCGGCACCAAGATTGGAGGTCAGAACAATGATGGTGGAGCGGAAGTCAACCTTGCGACCTTGGGCATCGGTGAGGTAACCTTCGTCGAGGATTTGGAGGAGCAAGTTGGAGATGTCCCTGTGAGCCTTTTCAAACTCATCAAAGAGGAGGACGGCATATGGTCTGCGACGAACTGCCTCTGTGAGCTGTCCAGCATCCTCGTAACCGACATAACCAGCTGGTGATCCGATGAGACGAGAAACGGTGTGTTTTTCCTGGAATTCGGACATGTCGAAGCGGATGACTGCGTTTTCAGAGGAGAAGAGAAACTCTGCAAGACGCTTGCAGAGCTCGGTCTTTCCAACACCAGTTGGCCCAAGGAACATGAAAGAAGCGAGAGGACGATGCTCATTGGTGAGACCGGCACGCTGGAGACGGACTGCATCAGCAACTGCCGAAAGAGCGTCGTCCTGGCCCTTGACAAATTGTCGAAGGTTGTCCTCCATGTGGACCAACTTTTCGACCTCACCAGAGACAAGCTTGGTGGTTGGGATACCAGTAGCGCGAGAAACTACACGAGCAATGTCTTCAGTCTCAACAGAGTCATGAAGAAGGGCACCCGCCTCTCGATCCGTTGCTCCCTCCTGTGGGATCTCTGCCTCGAGTCTCGGAATAGTCTCGTATTGCAGCTGACCAGCCCTCTCGAAGTTTCCTTGACGGCGAGCCTGCTCCAACTCAAACCTAGCCTTCTCAAGATCCTCCTTCGCCTTCTTCAAAGCCTCCAACTGACCCTTCTCCTTCTGCCATTCCACCATCAACTCCTTGAGCAACTCTTGCTTCTCCTTCAAACTTTGCTGCAACTTTTCACGGCGCTCCCTTGACAGGACATCGGTTTCCTTCCTCAATGATTCAAGCTCGATTTGGATGGTAACGATGGCGCGGTCGAGTTCTTGAATGGCATCGGGTCTCGATTCCTGTTGCAAGCGGAGAGAGGAGGCTGCCTCGTCAACGAGATCGATAGCCTTATCGGGCAAGAATCGGTCGGTAATGTATCGATTTGAGAGCTGAGCAGCCGCGACAAGGGCTGAATCCGTTATCCGGACACCATGATGAACTTCGTAACGCTCCTTAATACTAGTGCCTGTTAGTCTGTGACGTCATACATATCGAGATGTCAACCACTACTTACCCTCTGAGGATGCTGATGGTATCTTGAACACTTGGTTCATTCACCACAATAGGCTGGAACCGTCTAGCAAGAGCGACGTCCTTCTCAATCTGACGATACTCTGCCAACGTTGTGGCACCACAGCACTGTAGTTCACCACGACTGAGAGCTGGCTTCAACAGGTTGCTTGCGTCGATCGATCCTTCCGCCTTACCGAGTCCGAGCAAAGTATGCAGCTCATCAACAAAGAGGATCACTTCTCCCTTTTGTTCCTGTGTTTCCTTCAAGATCGCCTTCAACCGTTCCTCAAACTCTCCTCGATACTTTGCACCGGCAATGAGCTGACCCAGGTCCAAGGCGATAACCTTCTTGTTCTTCATGCTTTCAGGCACATCACCATGGACAATCCTCTGAGCCAACCCTTCCAAGATTGCCGTTTTACCAGTACCGGCGTTACCGATCAGGACAGGATTGTTCTTTGTCCGCCGTGAGAGAATCTGAATGGTGCGCTTGATTTCTTCGTCACGTCCAATTACAGGGTCGAGTTTGCCTTCTTGGGCACGCTTTGTGAGATCCACGCCGTATTTTTCGAGGGCACTGCCTTCAGGCTCACCACCGAGGTTCATGCGATGTGTCCCGCCTGGGGGGTGCGGACCGGAGGAGGCATAGGTTCGAACTTGTGAGAAGGTGATTGGTCGTATCCGGGGTATTGACTGTGATGAGGTGATGGGGCGCAAAGCGGTATGGAGGGTTGTGAGAGTTCGGAGGGATAATGGCTGCTGTGGTGTTCGACGAAGAGTTCTCGCTATCGAACTTGTGAGCTGTTGCTGAGGCCGCGAGAGCATGGTGAGTAGTCTGATATTGAGTACTTTCCGGGTGCTTGTTCAAAGGGAGCGAGAAACAACAGAGATTCAACAAAAAAGAAATCGTGGTGAGCAGATATTCCAGCAATTGAATCAAAATCAAGAGAAGCAGAGTTGAGAAGTCGGTGTTGATTTTATGTCGTCAACGCCATCTCACTGCTGTGGAAGCATCTGGAAGCCTCCAGCGGGCGAACCTAGCGCTAAATTATCGCCAAGGCAAATGTCACATGTTTTGCACGCCTTTCCTTTCCGGGCAGAAATGGCACCTATTTCTTCCAGTTCCTCGCACAGTCTCTGTGCACAGAAGCATCTGTCGAAACATTAATATTTACCGTATAACGCTTTAATGAAATTAAACTTGCGTTCACTCAATATATACGGCCATAGATTGGAGAATATACGGGATCCCGTTCGCTCTCCCTTAGTCAAGCTTCAAATCGCCAGGTTAGTACTGCGGTGGGTGACCACTCGGGAATCCCTGGTGCTGTATATTTTCATTTTCCCTCATTTTGTATCGTACCATATCTACTTGGCTTGCTCCTACATGGTCCTTTTAGTCTGTGAACGCCACGATTTCTGTACCATCTGTCATCATGGCTTCAAAGCTCAAGAGAAGCGATCAGCCATCTCTGCGTATAGTGTTCACCGAAGAGAGCGTACTCAACAGATTTTAGTCACTGTGAGACAAGACCGTTTGGAAATGAAAAGATAGTTTTTTATAAATCCATAACCATTAGCAGCGCCTATACAAAGCGGCCGAAAAGTAAAAAAAGGTTATCTACAAAACGAGCAACAGAAAAAGGATAGAAGAAACCCGAACAGCCAATAAAGAAATCGCTAATCAAACCGATTGCAAGAAAACAGAAAACACAATCAACTCCTTTCCGAGCCAAACCACCTTATTAGAGCATTAACGCATTATCTTAAGTTCCAAGCCGCGTGAGGTCCAACACAAACAATGAAGAAAGCTCGTTTAGAAAAGAGCGTAAGAGGCAGCGCCGACAGCGAGGCTGGCAAGGAAGGTGAAAGCACCAATCTTTCCGGCGGCAGAGTCCGCTGGCTGGGATGGAGTTGGGTCTGGAGAGGTAGTTCCGTTGCCGGAAGAGGTACCGTTGGCAGCAATGACCTGAGCGAGGTGTTAGAGTGATTCAGATTGAATGAATGTGGATAAAACTTACAGCGTCAATGACGTGAACAACACCGTTGGTAGTAACGACGTTGGCAATGGCAACCTTTGCGTTGTTGACCCAGACCTGACCATCCTTGACAACAATCTTGATCTTCTCACCACCGACAGTCTCGACCTCCTGCTCCTCCTCAAGCTCACTGGAGTAGACAACGGCACCCTTCACAACGTGGCGCTGAAGAGCAGCCGTGATGACATCCTTATCAGTGTTTCCATCAACACCGGCAGCCTCGAAAGCAGCGTCGGTTGGGGCAAAGATGGTGAGCTTTGGCTCGGTGTCGAGGAATTCGCCCAATCCAGCAATGCCAACGGCAGCAGCCAAAGTGTCAAGCTTAGCAGCCTTAGCAGTGGTGGTGACGTTCTCTGGGAGAGTGAGGACGCTGCAAAACAAGTTAGTAAATGCTCAGCAATAAAGAAAACGGAAAATGGCAGTGAGAACTAACCTGTCGATGATATGAACAACACCTCCGTCGAAGGCGATGTCGGCATCAGAAACCTTGGAGACGGCACCGAGACCAGAGAAGACCTCAACATCACCAGCCTGTTGAGCAAGACCAGAGTTGCCGTAGGCAGAGACGAAGACGCTCTGGGCATCACCACCCAAGTTTGCCTTTGGTCCTTCCTTGAGGTAGGTCTTTGCTCTGACACCACCCTTGATGCTGACATCGGCAGCCTTGACATTGGCATCGACAACGTGGTACTGGAGGACGGTGTCGACAAGGTTTGGGTCGAGGTTGCTCAAGTCGCCAACAGAGTCCTGGAACTTCTGGAGGGCACTGTTGCTTGGAGCCAAAAGAGTGAACTGCTTGCCGGAGGCACCGAGAGCCGCAACAAGTCCTGGTCTGGAACCGAGGATAGCTCCGAGAGAAGAGAGCTCAGAACGGGATCCAATGACACCAGTGAGAGAGTTGTCCTGAGCGACGGCGGCCTGGACGAGAGCAAGGGCAACAACGGCCAACTTAGCTGGAGAGAAAACCATTTTGTCGAGTGTTGGTAGATGAGTTTGTTGAGTGAAGGTGGTTGTTTTTGTTTGCAAAAGAAGAACGAAAGATCCTTTACTTTAAAGCGAGAAAGAGAAGATGATGGATTATCGTCGAGCTTTTCGAAGTTTGCAAAGGTATTTAAAGGAGGAAACGAAGGATTGAGTTGTAAGAGGCTGTGGTTTTCTGTTGGGATGATGAGGAGGAAGAGAATGGGGGGATGGAAAGAAGGTTATATATACAGGTCGGATGGATGTCAAAGGGAAGGAGGGAAGGAGCTGGAAACAGGCGGCAGTCCTGCCAGGAAGGGAAATGTCAACATCAAACTTGCAGCTTCCGGCATCGGTAGCGTACAACGACCAAAAATGGAATGATCTAGCGCATCCACGAGGAAGGATCAAGCCCATCAGTCAAATCGCGGATTTGCGTGTGTACACCCAAACCCAAGCCTCTTGGACCACAGACTCCAAGATATCGACAAGCTCAATTGCAAGTTCAATTGCTAAAAAGATGCACCAGTTACAAGCAGAGCACCAAAAACGGGCCTGGCGCAGTATGAAATCAATGACACGTACTTGCCGGAGGGGTACATGGCCGAGCTCACTCAGCCTTAGAGACTTGTCGATATGTCTTTCCCTTTCGGAATTCACCATGAACTTTCCTTTTCTCGTGCGCGAGATGTCCCATGTATCGCATCATACCTTCCGAATGTCACCAGCCGCTCCTTCCCATCCACCTGGGCCAGTTCATGCAGAGTTGCTTCCTTCCCCAATGGACACAAGCAACCCATTGCCACTTTCGGGTGCAGCAAAGCATCTGCCTTTTCCGCGCAATTCAATTCGAATATGCCGTAAGAGGCTGAAAAGTCGTGATGTGCATCACCAATCTAAACTTTGCCCTTCAATCTTAAGCTGGCAGTCGATTTGCATGCGATTCTCAATGTCCACTCACTGCAAGTGTTAATCTATTCAAGCGCACCGCAACATCGATCTGCACTTTTTCGCAATAAGGTTCGGCTGCAGCAACACTAAAGCACACGCTAAATTGCCCCTGCAACGGTCAATTCCTTCCTCCGATTTAGAGTTTTTCCGTCTTGAATCTTACGCTATCCCCAAGTGCATCGCAAAGTGCAAATCGCATTGAAATCGGCCCGCAGTCAACCATCTCCAGACCCTGCTAGAATCTGGTCTCAACTCCACAGGTCTTGGAATGCAATTGCCTTAACCGAGCCACCGTATATACATAATCAAACCACTTTGATATTCTCCTCGAAATCTCAGGGTAGCGTCTTACCGTTTCATCCCCCAGCTACAACTTTTGTCTCTTGTAACCATCCAAATCGCGATTTCTCCCCAAAGATCTGACCAAGCCACACGATTCCCGCACTATAAAACTCGCCTAAAGGGTGCTTTTGGTCGTTCAGATCTGGCGGCCGTTGAGGCTGCTGAAAGACCCTTGGCGGGCTTGGGCTAGAGTCTATGACGCATTGATTTTGTGAGTTGCACAAAATGGTTTGAGCGGCAGGCGGTTGCCAAGAGAAGGCATGGGAGGTGCCCAACGACGGAGACTTTTCGTTTGTTTGGGGAATGGTGGCTCAAGAACCGTCTCGATGGTTGCAACTGTCAATCATCACGATGTGCAGATATGGAAGTGAGTTGGTCCCTGAAATCGTGAGTGGCTGTGTCGAATGATGATGCTGATGATTTTGGTGACGGTTTTCAGCCATTGGCTCGGTTGCTAACGATGACAGTCGGAAACGAGCAAACGACCCGACAGGACGATGATTTCCATCATTTCCAACATGACAAACGGCTTACAATTGAGATTGATTATGGAGTACAGACTGCAAACGACGAGGGAATGCAATTTGCCCGATAGCACCTTGATCCCTGATTCCCAGGGTCCAACTACTCGTACTTGTACTCCATCTCGGCTACGGTATTGACGACCATCCGGCGGTCGGCTCTCGTCGACAACGCATCGGGCTATGATGGAGATCTCTGTGGGTATCCGTCAAAGGTAATCACTGTTATTCTCGGCAAAAGACAGGGAAACCCGGGCTGGTCTGGGTGTTATTTGTCAGGTCCTAACGAGTGGTAGAAGGAATATACCTTTGAACGTTCTACCTTCTCCAGCGACTTCCATCAAGCGTCTTTCAGCCTTCACCAAAACTTTTTTCATCCCCTTTCAACCTTGCTTGTATCTCTCGACAAAGCCTTCAAAAGCCTTCCATTAACTGCAAAGCATAATGCCGACCTCAAGCACCCGAGACCTGGCTGGCAGTAGTAAACGTTGGGTTCTGTCATCGTAACGCAACCTCGAATAGCGAAACGACCTTGGGACTTCTTTTACCTTGCGAGCCCTTTCCAAAGAAGAGATGCATTCTTACGCTAGGGGAAAACTCGTATCAGCTACCACCGGATTCCATCTCCTGCGGCCCTCACTCCCACCCAATTCAAGGCTTTACATTCGACGGCAAACTCCGGATCCTCGGGTCACCAGAACAAGCACGCGGGTTGTGCAGTTTGACGGATCTGCACGTCACTTTGGATTATCTGGAACTAGGAAAAGCAGGAACGGAGCAGGTGGTTATCTTTGACAAGTTCATTTGCAGAGATAACGACGAAAGGTGCATGGTGCTTTTTCCGTTTGGTCTTAGCACGTCTATAGAGTACGAAATGATTACAGGTATGTCTCTCGAAATATCGGATTTCCATCAAGCAGCAATTCTTTTGATGGAGGGACGGAAAAGAAAGCGGGGAAGCTAACATGTGGCAATAGTCTGTACCTGCGTCTGCCATCGATATAAACAAGCGACCCACCAGGTTTCGTGCGGAGCTGTTATTCTTCGAAAACAAAACGCAATCCGATAGCTTCCAATTCAAGGCATACGACACCCTTTCCAGAACACAGCATGCAATCTTGGGCGTTGAACGAGACTCATACAACCATCACGTTTCCGAAATACCGATATTTTCATCCGGCAGTATGTGCCCATGGGCCATGAAGCATTTCCGAGTTGAATAGCTTTTGCCTCTCTTGCGTAAGTACCCTCAAAACCGCACGCCTCGTGACTGACTCAACACCGGCAGGAGTGATCTTAAGGCACGACGCTTCACTTCACTTCACCGCAGACTGGGACTCGGAAACCTTTCTCCGCTCACCTGCTTCCCTGAGTGGTCATTCTCGCCGTCAGGCTACGCGTCTCTGAGTCGAAATGTCCGTATGATATAAGTAGATAAGGCCATTCAGGCCGGCCGGGGGCAATTGTGTTCACAGTATAAGAAGGAGAGGTGACCCCAAAGGATGTTTTCAGTCTTGACCACAGTTCGTCCACAACATGCAGCTCAAGATTACTTCCCCCTTCGCACTAGCGCTTCTCTTCACTTATGCGACTAGCTCACCGGTTCCAACACCCATTGGATGGCGCAGAATAGGGTGTCAAGCAGTTTTTCGACAGGAAGAATTGGATCCTCCAGCCCGTTCGAGCTCTCGATTCTCTCGAAATCGACTTCGACCACCAACAATTGCCCTTCCAAGCTTCATAACAGGCAGGTTGACGGGCCATAGCGAGTCCAACAACGACGAGGCTAAGACAATCGATGATCCCTTGTTTGGGAGCCCTCTTGAACGCTCAGGCAATGTGGTATATGGGATTCCTCTTGGACACTATCCTACTATCTACCGATCTTCGGACCCAAACATCAATATTCCCGAGATTTTTTTCCATCCGGTGGCAAGAACCGACCACCCGGATAGAAGGAAACCTCCGCCTAAGCTCAGGAGGGTGCGAGGTCGTCTAAATCTTTCCGGGGTGAGTCCTATTTCCAGTACTAGTTCTGAAGAGGAACTTGGAAACGATTTCTCGGTTGCCAGTGGCAGCAGTGTTACATCTTTGGAGGACAGCGAGTTCGATCATGATTCTCTCTTTGTGGAAACTGGGGATAATAGCCAGCTTGGAGATGGCGAGAGCATCGGAGAGGAAAATAGCGTGGCCGGGAACAGTGAGGAAGAATTTGAAGTCGAGGGAAGTAACGGCGAGGAGGATTCCGGTGATCACACGATCACTGGGAGCGGTCATGCCGAGGATGGGGTAGGGGAGCCTGGTATAATAGTGCCATTGGGTGCACTTGCTGGTTCATAGACTTCGGGAATGGTTGTGCACGAATGTAGTTGTCTGGATTTGTCAAGTGATTTCCGTGTATGGTTATCATGATGAGAAACGGTTGTTGTGCTTTGGGTTTAATTTGGTGGTGTTTATCCGTTGGATGTCTTTCACTTGAGAGTCTAAAGTTTATTGGGTACTTACTTAATTTACTTACTTATCAACTCTGGGATTGCTGCTATGTATGTGCCTACTTAGTACCTATAAGTACTTTTCATTTACTGTGGCATATCATGCTGTGAGACGGTCACGTCAAGAGATCGAGACTCAGTTACAATCCATCCAGATACTTCGTTCAGTGCCTTCAGCTGCGTTTGCTCAAACACGCCTTTTACGACATACCAGCAAATGTCTTCCTCTCCTAGATCATACCTCTGTATCAAGTTCTCAATCCGTTCGGAGCGTATCTTCATAAGGATATTGATAAGCTTGAAAAAGCTGTAACAATAGATCTATAGAAAGATACAATGAACTGCCAGTTTGCTTGCTCGGCCTTCAGCGGTTCGCATAGTATGCCTCCACTAAGTATACCAGATCCTGTCCTTCCCGGAGCAGGTTTGCCCTCGAGCGCAATCCGCTCTGGAGGCTATTAATTACTTGCCTAAGGCTTTGCTTCGACAATAATGGCCCGTCGACCTTCAGCAAGAAGTAAAAAGGTTATAATGCTTGAGCAATTTCAGATCTGCAGACCCGACTATGCGTGGGTGCTCAGGAAGTGTAGATGTTAGAGGTAGATTACGAGGCAGTTCAAAGGTCTGAAAGACAGAATCAGTTGGGACTCGCTAACCCAAGACCTTCACCTATACAGGGACACACAATAGGCTAACTGACCTGAGGATTCTGGATCCCATATTCTACCAGTCGACCACCAAAAGCACCGTCTTATCAACATGCATTCCGTAAACTGCATGTGAGGAAGTCCATCGGCATCCAGTACTGTTCAGACTCGTTATTAAACCGATGAAATCCATTCCACATTATTGGCTTCGAGCCACATCCAAGCCCCCACATCAGGCCAACTTGAATTGATACTCATGAAGCATAAGGTGCAGAGCTTCGGGGTTTGTTCCGCCGACTTGCCCCGTTTAGGAGCACACCATTTTCGTCGAATTCGGATTCAACGAATAGCTTCAGTCTGGTCTGCTCGGAGACGCTGTTTACGACATTCCAGCAAATCTCTTCCTCCGCCAAGTACTTTACCATGAGGTTCTCTATTCTCTCGCTGCGAATACTCAGCATGAGATTGACAACATGCGAGAAGAGGTAACAGTAGGACCATATCATAAACTGATCATGATGTCCTGCCCTCAACGCCGGTGCGTCTGGATTGCTCAAAGCGCGACTGTTTATGAACGAATCGAAGTCGTCAAAGAAACTTCGTATAAAAGCTTCACAAACCACCAATTGGCCTTTCCGAAGCAGACCTGCCATTGAACGTTGAATAAGGCGCATAGTAATGGCCTCGATCGCATCAAAGAAATTGCGGAGCGCATAATATATGGTCCTTTGGATCTCATACTTGGACTTTTGCAGAAATGGGGCCAGACTTCCGAAGAAAAAGCTTATGCACATCTCCACTACCGTAGATATTTCCGGTAGGACACACACATGCTCTTCGGGGAACAAACGCCCGACAAAACCATATTTGCCGTCCCTCCGTATCATATCCCAAAGCCTGTAGATCAAAGGATGATCATGGAACTTAGGATAACCGTCGGAATCCATAGAGGTGGGATCCAGCTTCGATTTGTAGAAGTCGTAATATGCCTGCGAGTCTGGGCCAAGATTTGGGATGCCGAGTAAATCGTCACGACTGTCGAGACGTAGTTAGTAAAGAGATTCAAAATCGTCACCTACCCAACTCATCAACTCACAAGTTTTGTAGAAAGCTGCCATTTGAGGTAGCATTATCCCCATTAGCTGATTCTTTGGCAGGGTCAACCCGAAACCCAATGGCCGACATGATGAGCTCGAGTTCAAGTTCGTATGGAGGCGAACTGGATGGCGGCCTTTTGTTGCTGGGAAGATGCAACTACTTATTTGTGTGAGCAAAGATTTCGAAGCTGCTTAGATTTTCACATCACCAACATCAAGCAATTAAGTTGTCGGGTTGGGAGATGACTTTGGATGTAGAGCGGAGCGTCAAGGATGGTTGCGGGGTACAAGGTATGTACTTAAAAAGCAGCAAACATTGGCATCTAACAACGGAGGCACATGTCACAAATTGAGCGAAATGGCTCACACTGTGTGACAGTGGCGCACGAGGCAAACATCTCCCAGGTTCCTTCCAGCAGCACAGCACAATACTTGCAAGCCAAACAAAGACACACCCAAATACTTCGCCGCTTCAACCTTCGAAACAAACAATGTAGGGAACCTGCATGGATGCACACCATCATCGACCTTCCCCGCATTCCTGATCAACAAACGTCACTTTCTCGAACAACAACAACACTTCTTTGCCATATCGATAACCAGGTAATCAAAACTTGCAATACCCCAGACCCATCTAACTTCAGAATAGGGTCAGGAGGAAACAAAAATCGAGAAGGCCGACGGAAACTGCAGTACAGACAGTTGTACTTCTATTATCGCATCTTGCCGATGATGGACGATGATACCCATATGGAGGATGCTGAATGCATCAGTTTAGAGGATGATGATGTGCCTGGGGAGGGATTTGAGGAGTAAGTTTGTGGCTGGCATATGTTCATGCTGCTTTGGGTGGTTAAAGTTTGCTTGTGCTGATATGACTTTGTAGGGCTTCCGTGGATGAATCCGATGGGACAAGCAGTACGCCAGAGGCTGGAGAATCAGTTTCCACAAGTGCAGAAAAACAAACGCTACCCTCGAAAGAGGCTAGCAATCTCCACACGTAAGTCTCTATTTCAACATTAAAGCCCACATCGTAAGTAGCGAGCTCATCTCTACCCCAGAATCAAAGAACTGCGGCAGTGGAAGTGCCTCGGACCGGACCCAGACCTTTATGTTCAGCACTATGGATGGACTTTCATGGATGATGAAGAAGGTCCCGACCTTGTGGATGCAAGGATGCTCTACTATCTTTGGGATATCCTAAAACTCGTGTATCCCGTGGATGACAGAAAGCTTCCTTCTGGTTTTTATGCGGCCCATGAGGCATACCTTCGTATTGTACTCGGCTGTTTAATTCCGAAATGGAAGGAGCTTCTACTGCTTCAATTACCTGATCCGGACACGGAAGGGCTCGTTGACGAGGTACGCCCTAGATACTATGAATTCGATTACAATGAGCTGGCAGGCTTGCTATTTGATTTACTAGGTCTTGGCATATACACAGATTGCATGGCCATCCTATATAACAGAAGAAGGGCCGGACTGCTTCGAGGGGAACAAGCTGACATTGTAGCCGGGTTACTCTGGTCTTTTGTATATGACTACAGGACACTGGCCACTGACTTCGATATGATTCCAGGTAAACATGATCCTTTGTCGGACCTGAACGCTTTCATGCTTTTGATGGTATATGTAGCGGACTCACAAAATGATACACTCAACCGCTATATGGACATTCGATCAGAGAGGATAGAGCTTCTAATCATGAAGTATTTGAAGGAGGAAGAAGTCTGCTGGGACGTCGTGGATGGGATTGCTCTCCAAACTGCATTGAAGTTCGGCATTCCATATGGGTATGATGAGGACGGCAGAGTGGTATACCGCATAGCAAAAGAGTTTTTAGAGGAGAACCGGGTAGTGGCAGATGATGATAGCAAAGGGTAAATTCAACTGCCCCTCCGGCTTGACATGCAAGCCAACAAGCAACGAACACATCCCATTTATTTTTAACTTGGTATATAAGTACGTGCGTAAAAAAAATCAGCATACAAGCCCAGAAGTACAAGCCAGCATCCGCATCAACATGACATAAGAAACTTTGAAACAATCAGGAATAAAACATAATCGAAAAAGAAAGAAGATCGATGGGAAGAAGAATAAACAAGAAGACGAAGAGGAAGAAGGCTAAACAACCACCTGCATTAAACCAATAACTTCATACCATAAAAACAAAGGCAGTCAAAAAAAAAAAAAAACCGGGTAATCCACAAAACTCACGCCGCCGGCGCCGTCCTCGCCAGCCCCAACACCCCTCCCATCTCCTCTTCCATCTCCTCCGGCTCCTCCGTAATAACTCCCCCTCCAACCAACCCCCCAACCCCCGGACTACTCCTCACCCTCCTAACAACCCTCCCATCAAACTCGCTCACAACAAGCCTCCCCACCTCCAAACTCTTCTCCATCCCCCACTCCAACCCCACAACCCTCCCCCCAACAACACACTAAGCCTTCTCCCTCCTCCTCATCAACTTGCCCCAGAACCCCTTCTTCTTCCCCCCAGTGCCAGTGCCGACACTAACAGCACTAGCATTCTTATCCACCCTCAACGCATTGCCCTTATCCTTCGCATTGCGATCCATCTCGAGGTCGCGGCGGGCAGCGGAGGGGTCGGCGTCTTTGCTGATGCGGTCGGCGGCGGGTTTGGAGCGCAGGGCGGCGAAGGAGAGGGTATGTCTGTGGCGGGCGGAGGCGGTTGTGGGAGGGGAGGGGGGGGATTTGA
>ML119708.1:4847-77816 GCA_003788565.2 Ascobolus immersus RN42 | reverse complement strand
GCTGGGCGGGGTTACTTGCTCGGTTACTTTTTTGACGGAGGGGGTGCGGCTGATGGGGGATTCGGGGAGGATGACTGGTGGGGGTGGTGGTGCAACTGTTGGGGCTGGTGGGATGGTCAGGGCCAACTTTGTATCGGCAACTGGCTCAATGACGCGTTTGTAAGAATCCACGCTCTTGACGGAAGAGGAAGACGATTTACGGGAGATGGACGAGGCAATCGAAATTGTCCGCTCAAGACCAACACCAGCAGACTCAGGACGCTTGAGAATCGGCTTTGGCTCCTTTGGGCTCGACGGCGGCGAGTGACGCACTGGCGTAGGCGGTGCTGGTACAACCTCCTCCTCCTCCTCTTCCTCCACCGGCGACGGCGTCTCTGCCGATCTAGGCGGTGAAGGAGCACGAGGCGGAACAGTCGTCCGTGGCGTCGTCTTTACATCTCCAATAGTATCATCCGAATCGGCATCCGAATCATTCTCCCACTTTTGCTGCTCAACCTCAAAAGTAGGGAAAGCCTGGCCATCCTCCGCCGCAAAACGGACATTGTTTCGAGGCGTGGGGATACCCATGACGGAGCCGTCGTCCGAGCCGTCGTCAGACATGTACTCGTCAGCAGTTTCGTAGATGGAGTTGCCAGCCAGCGAGATCAAGTCGTCGTTGTCACTATCAACATCATCTACATGGCCGCCAACCCGTTTGACTTCCTCTGCTACAATCTCTCTCCAGTTGGCAACCTTGCCGTGGCCTGTAAGGGGTGGGGCCGTTGCTCCAGCGGGAAACTTAAAGGCTGGCTTGTCAATATCGGCCTGGCCGGCGGCGAGATTTCTCAGCGTCTCGGTGGAGCTCTTTTGGCTTATGGCGGCGGAGGTGGCTTGCGAGCCGGGATACTTGCCCGGCATGATTCCTCGTGCAAACATGTTGAATGTGTTTTGGACTGCCCCGAGTACACCGGCATTGCCGTAGCCATTCGACAGATCCTGAGTGCCATTGTCAAAGTGCGCTGGTGCATAGTCGTCGTCGCGCTGTTCTAGTTAGCATAATCTCCCAACAGCCCTGATCCACTACTTACTGTGCCTCTCTCGTTGTAGAAGCTAGACTTGGGCGTAACGTAATGTGAGAGAGTCTCCTGTGACGACGATGCTACCGAAGAAGAATATAGAGCAGCCGCTGGTGGAGGTGGTGGAGCGGTAGTCGGCAACGGTGGGATTGGCGGAGCAGCAGAAAGGTCAAAGCCATCATGTCCCCGTGGGAATGCCGTCTTTGAGGGTGAGGCTGGCGACCTTGGCTTTGGCGAAGTGGAATGTTCATCACCACGAGGGGTGACTGGCCTGGTATCCAACTTATAAACACCTCCAAACACCGATGACTCGCGCTTGGAGCCAGTAGGTGAGGTGTGAATATCGTCGGTTCCAATATGTCCATTGACTGTAGCAGAGCCATTCGACGTTGGCCTCGTGTCCAAGCTTCCTGTTAGACTCTCCAGTGCAGCCTGTCGATCCTTTGCAATGCTATCCTCATTCGAATCTGCCCTCAACCTTCTCAATTCCCCATTCGACTCCTTTGCAGCGACTCGCGCAGCAGCAGCTCTCCAAGCCTGCGTTGGGTTGGCTGGATGCTCATCCTCCTCCTGAAAGGATGTCCGTCCATTCATGATAGGCACACGCGACAGATCCTGATCCTGCTCTTCACTGATTCGGTTTGGATGTCTTGCCGGTTCCCTTCTCGCACTGCCACTTGTGCCTGGTCGTTTTGACGATGCTTCCTCCGTGATGCGGTTTAGGTTGCCGTTGTTGAGTTGCATGGACAAACGATGGGCGCCTTTCCCTGCACTACTGGCGGATTTGGGTCGCTGGCCTGTAGTAGCATCATGCTCATCGTCGCCTCCTCGCAACTCCGTCTCATCATTCTCCGTAGACTTGACGGCCGTGACTGGCGAAGAGAAGGGTCGTCGTCGCTCCGTCTCGTTGCTGGCGGGCTCGGCGCTTGTAGATCTGCCGTTTGGCTGGACTTGCGAGGGAGTCTGTTTGCGTCTTAGTGAGCCGAGCATGTTGACGAGAGGCAGATGATCAAGCGCGCAATTGTCGAGCGAGGAGATGAACGGGGAGATGGGGATATTAGACGAGCGAAGAGAAGCGAAGAGAAGAGAAGAGAAGATAGAGAGAAGGATGTCGAATTGAGCTGGCTGGCCTTGGTTTTTGGAAAACAAAGGAGTTTCGATCCTGTCGCAAAGCCCTTTTGTCAGTTCAAATGCTCCGACTGTCAAGCCATGGAAATGATTGCGCCAAATACTTGCCAGCTAACTAGCCTCCTGGATTCTGGCGTCCCGGCCCCCCTTCTTCTTGCCAACACGCTCGTTTTGGGGATCGACGTTACGTTCCTGATCTTGGACCCTTTACCGAATGCCAATTGACGTGAAGTGCGCTGGTCGACAAGCAAGAGACGACGTTGGATTTGGCAACGCTCACCACTGTGGGTGAAACTTGAGAACTTATGGGTGAAAAGGAGATGCAGGAAAAAAGTGGATCGTTGTTTCAGGTGAGGAGTGGGTGAGGAAGGTGGATTGGTGTAGAGTTAATCCCGAGTTGGGTCGTGTGGTGCGTGATGATGTTTTCTGGATGCCAGCTCAACTACCAGATGTTCGGGATGATGATGGTTGTTGTTTGACTGCTCTGCTCTTCTCTCTTTGGCGACGGGAAGGTTTGATTTGAAGGTGATCGGTTCGTGCTCGGGAATGGGAAATGCGTCGGGTCCTTGCGACAGTGAAACAATTGGAGAGGCTGTAGCACAAGAGGAAAAAGAAAGAGGCGGTTTTGCTGTAGGGATATGAGATCTGTAGAGGATAAGATGTGCTTTTGTGTCGTTTCTTCAGGCTATCTCGAGATAGATGCGTATCAAACAGTCGAGATGGTGTTGAGGAAGAGGATGGCAAGAAGAAGGAAGAATAGAAGCAGATAAAAAAGCAAAGAATCGGGTCTTTTCTCTCTCGCCTGGCCGGTGCAAAGTCTTGCTGCAAGTGTTCAGCACAGCTCTGGGACCACAGCAGGTCTGCAAAGGCTGAGCAGGAGGGAATTTGGGGTGGCCCGGGTGTTTGGTGAGTTGTTTTGGGGTTGGGCTCTTCTAAACTTGGCTCAGGAGCCTAGACTTCCTTATCAATTCAGTGCAGTTGGACAGCTGAAGATGTGATAGATACGTGGGGGCTTAGGTAAAGTCGAGACGGCAGTTTAGATAAGGTTTGGCAGGATCTTTGGGGCTGTCTTTTTTGGCTGGCCTTCATGTATTGAAACTGTCTCTTCATGTTTATCTTCACCACCATCTCCAAGTCCTATATCGTCGTCTCCTATTAAGGTCCCGCCTCGACTCTTTCCGCGATCTCTCTATCCGTGCCTGAACTTTTCGCATTGTGCCATCACCAAGCTAAGTCTTCCCGTCACTAGTTCCAGCCTCTCCACCAATCAGCGTCTCGCAATCCCTGCTTCCCAGACCTGGCCTTCCCAGCTGTTTGGTTCACTAACTTCACTGAACCCCAGAACCTTGTCGGCCGTGACGCAAACGTTTTTGGGAAACATCACAGACCGTTTACAGATGAACATCTTCAATCATCAAGTCATCTTCACCTCTGCTCATCAATTCATCGCAGCAGAGAAGCCGCTTTTCCACGAGGTTTGTATGTCGGGTTTCTGCAAACAGACAGGCTTGAAACATAAGATGCCGCCCTGCAGTTCCCCACACTTTTCTTCCCCGCAGAGTTCTTCCCCACAAAAACACCACAAGCGACAACGATGACTTTGGCCCAATGCTGCAAAGACAACACTTGCGACAGACTTGATGCACAGCTAAAGTGCAGGTGGATGAGCTCCAGTCGATAACAATCCAACTGCATTTCGAGTCTCTTTGTTGAAGAATTACAACACACCTTCACGCCTCATAACGTCTTCACCGAACAACACGCATCCTTTGCAAGGCGGCCATTTATCCACACCATCTTGTTGCAAACATCTTGGTACTTATGATTGCAAGCAAAAGAGGAAGTACATATGTGAACGAGATTAACGACACCACCATAGTTCGCCTATCCTATAATCACAAGCAAAGCCATCAACCGAAACGTCAAACGTCCATCTCTTGAACAACTCGCCTATCTTGAAAGTCTCATGGCGTTTCCCTCGTGGTTGTTGTTTCCGACAGTGGCAACCTGCGGCTCTGTCGACGTCAGAAGTTGTTTCAAGATTTGGAATCTCAACCACGGAAGGAAAGTGTAGATCTCTTTAGAAGTTTGCTTTATGGTGACAGGGTTCGAATAGATCAAATTTCCAACCTTCTCACACGTCTGTCTGCTTCCCATTTCCTACTTACTGTTGTGCTTTTTCGACAATATTCACAACTCGATCTTCAACCTCCTCACAATACCGATGGCTCTTGAAACAACACACAAATCCTCAGACACTTACCACGGCTCCGCAATCCGTCTCATCCACCGATACATCAGCCATTCCGCGTCCCCATCCTCACCCCTCAACCTCAAAATCCACATCCTCTCCACCACCACAACCTCCCTCACCATCACCACCTCCAACGGCCTCCTCTTTACCATCCACGAAACCCCCACCACCACAACAATCCCCACAATCCACTACTACCCACCACCCCTCCCGCCCTCTTCCTCAACCCCTTCCACCACCTCCGACCCTCCCTACTGTTCCCCCACCTACTCCATCACCCCCAACCCCGGCCTCCTCCTCCCCTCCACCTACCTCTACGACCTCCACGCCCTTCTCACCCGCAACCTCGCCCTCGCCGCCTCCTTCACAACCTTCACCTCCTTCCCCTTCCCTCGCTCCCAAGCGCACTACTCCCGCTGGCGCCAGACCTGCGAAGACTGGAAACGGCAGCCAGGCGGCGGCGAGGACGTGCTAGGGACGGAAACAATGTGGCTTTGGGCGTTGGAGGGGCTGCTTATAGCGGTGGGCTGTTTGCTTGAGAGGGAGGAAGTACGAAGGGTGGTGGTGAGTTGGAATGGGTTTGGGTTTCTGGGGGGGAGGGGGGAGTATGGCGAGTGGGAGGTGCCGTGTCGGTTGGGGAGGGTGGGGTTGGGGGGGGGGGGTGGTGGGGTGGATGGGGATGGTCATTGCTGGTGTGATGCTGGCGTTGGATGGGGAGTGTGAGGAGGAGGAGAGGTGGGAGAGGGGTAGTTTAGATGGAAGTAGTGATGCCGGATCCTACTCCGATTGAACAGAATCAGCTATGAGTGAGGCGAGGATTTTGATGATGCCTCCGGCATGGATCGAAGTTGGTGAGGCTCGGATATTGCCGTTTTGGGTGGCATGGTAGTTATCGTTCTAGAACTGCGGATGGAAGTTGTGCTAATGATGGTGCTAGTATATGGTTGGGGACTCCTTGAACCAGTTCATCGGCGACATTCATTTTTGTTTATCTTATCAGGATCTCATCGCATCGATCTAATCACTTGGCGTGACGCGGGTGCGGTGCGGAGTGCGATGCGGTGCGGAGACCGACCATCCTCCACCTCCGCATCCCCAACAGACGAGCAAACTTTCAGCACCCCCACTATCCACTCAGATACTGTCACTGTGGTATGCTACTTATCCTCTAGATCCCTCAATATCCTTTGCTCCTTAGGCTTTGTGCTGATTCACTTCCAGTTGTGGCATTTGTGCTAGACAAGAACGCTCGAACGCTCGCTTCAACTCCATTTCCAACGCCTCGAGGCCCCCGCCAACAACCCTCGCAAAACAACGGATTTCGATCGATCCTGCTCTCGGCGCCGATAGAATGCCTCAGCCGAAAGGAAGCAAAAGGAAGAATCAGCGCTGCCACAACATGAGGAAGGCAAAAAAGGAGAAAAAGATGCGGGAGAGGATTCAAGAAGAAGAATTGGAGATGGAACGAGCTTTATGGGTAGACTTGGAGTCACGCATGATTGCCTCGCCACAAGAGGAACTTGAGGGAGGTAATTCTGAATCTCCTGATGGCCCATCACCGAGTGCCCATTGGGATTTTTCAAGGGAGGATTTGAGTGAGGATGAGGTGGATTCTGAAGAAGAGGTGGAGTTTACCGATGCGGAGGAGGGAGAGGATACACGCCGCAAGATTGCCGTTAGCAATACAACTTCGTTATCACCCGCTATTAGAGACATGGATACAGACGCTTTCACAGTTCTCATGGCAGATCGCATCGCAAAGTCCGAAGCAATGAAGGAGAAGCATTTCAAGTACCAGAGGGAAGTCAATCCAACCGAGCGGACACTTCAGAGGAAGGCAGCAGAGGCACGGAAGATAGAAGCCTCGATTATCGATAAAGTAAAGCCGCAGTTTGTGATTCGCTCCTTCTTCAGTACATCCTCGCCGCCAGAGGAAGACCCAGATGCCGGCAAAAATATTTCGGTTTCCAAATCAGATCTTAAAGCATCAATCACGGCAATAAACAAGAAGATTAAATGCCGAAAGGCTGGTCTTCAGCTTAAGGGGCAAAACCTCTTTCGACATGGTAAGAATGTCCACTTGCTACGAGCGGCCTTTCGGCAGCTGTGATAATGAGACTTACGCTTTTCTAGAAGCCGTCAAGATGTTCCTTCTCGCACAACAAACCCGAAAACCTACGGAAACCCGGCTACAAATAGCCAGAGATGTAGTAGCTCGTTGCTGTGGACGAGGCCTTTACTTTGCAAGGAAGGTTATTACATGGGAGATCGAGTGGCGGGCAAACAGAACCATCAACGAGGGAAAAAAAGGATGCTTTGCCAAAACTCATTCCTGGTTCAATGACGAGGGTGTTCAGCTTCACATCCGTGACTATTTGGCAGGTGCGGGCGAGCACATTTCGGCGCACGCTCTTGCCAAAAGTATCGGCGAGTACTTGGATTCACAGCGTGCTGAAAGGACAGTGAATACCGTTCTTTCTGAAGCTGCACAACCTGCTGAGGAGGATCATACGCTATCAAAGCGACGCCGGATCAGAGCTCGTACGGCACGACGTTTTCTTCACAGAATGGGCTTTTCCTACAAAAATGTTACAAAGAATGTATACATTGATGGTCACGAACGTCCAGATGTTATCGAGTACCGGCAGCAAGTATTCCTGCCTGAATGGAAGACTCACAGTCGACGCTTTGTTTTGTTCAATGAAGATGGAACATGGGAATTTCCAAAAGGCTTGCAGGTTGGCGAGAAGCCTTTGGTTTTGGTCACTCATGATGAATCCACGTTCAATGCAAACGATGGGAAGCGCCGAGTTTGGGTGAAGGATGGCAAGATGCCATTAAGGCAAAAATCGAGAGGGAAAGGGATTATGGTCTCCGGGTTCTTGACGCCAGCTGGCCCGTTACGAGTACCTGATAACATTCCAGACTCCGAGTTGCTTGCCGATTTGTATTGCAAATGGCCTTGTCATCCATCAACAGGTGTTCCAATTCGAGATGCCTTTGTTTATCTCGAGTATGGCAAGGATAACTACTGGACTGGAGAAAAGATGGTGAATCATCTTGTTAACATCGCCATTCCCATTTTCCGGAAAGCTTTCCCCTGCTGTCAGGCACTTTTTGCCTTTGATAACGCATCCAACCATGTTGCTTTTGCCGATGACGCCCTTGTTGCCGGGCGAATGAATCTCTCACCTGGGGGTGCGAATGTACCACGTATGAGAGAAACCTTCATGCATGGGAAGGGATTACCCCAACATATGGTGTTTCCTGATAATCATGAACGGGTTGCTTTACGTGGAAAACCAAAAGGGATGGAGCAGGTATTAAGGGAGAGGGGATTATGGAGAGACCGAAATGCTGCTGGCATAAAGTTTAGGGCACAGTGTCCAACAAGAGATGGCCGGCAAGGGTGTCCAACTGATCCTAATGATCCTTCATTTCGTGCCTGTTGCGCTCGCACGGTTCTAGCTGAGGAGAGGGATTTCCGTGAACAGAAAGGGTTACTTGCTGAGTCTACCTTTGCTGTTGGGCATGAGGTTATCTTCTACCCAAAATTCCATTGTGAGTTAAACTTTATTGAGCGGTTTTGGTGCGCAGCTAAGTACTACGCACGGGAAAACTGTAAGTATAGCCTGGAGGGATTACGGGAAACTATACCACTTGCCCTTGCCTCTGTTTCTGTTAATTCTATTTTGCATTATTATGAACATTGTGTTCGTACTATTCAGGCTTATGATGCTGGCTTAACTTATGGTAGTAGCGAGTTTGGGGAGCATATGAAGAAGCATAAAGCGCATCGGCAGGTGCCAGATCCTTCAAAGTATTAGAATCGGGGGTTTATTGGGTTTAATAGAAGGGTTTATACTTCGGGCGTCGAGAACGGAAACCGATTAGTAAGCGGGGCTTGGCAATGAACTCCGGCAGCGAGGAGGTGAATTTGACCGACATTCTGAAGTTTTTCCCATACAAAAACATATAATTTGAGCTATCTTGCTTTAAGCATCACAGTGTGAGAATGTAACTCCAGCTTTAATCCTTCTATAGGATTAATCTTTGACCCTCACTGAAGCGTTTTATAGAAGATCTAAGAAAAGTATACATTTGCCAAGCATTGATGGCCTCGCAAAGTTGGCCACTAAAAGCATCGGTTTAAGCGGTCCCCAACCATACCGAGATGTGTGATCAGTGTTTCCAACTGTGCAGATAGAGCAGATATGACCCTCGCTCGGCTCTATCTAGAGCAGCCCAAGGGTCGCGCTGCTCTATCTGACTAGTCAGTGACCTCAATCTGCTCTGCTCTACCAGTTCACGGCCGTGACGGTTTGATTATTAATCCTCCCCACCTTGCCCAAAACAGCTAAATCTGAGGCCCTGAGGAGACCAAAATCACCAAGACCTCTACCTCCCATACCCAAAACAGCAAAGTCACCCTCATGTGACCGTCACGGCCGTGATCTAGATAGAGCAGCAGCCAGATCTGCTCGGCCACTGGTGCTGCTCTACTCTATCTGCTCTACCAACTTGGCAGATCTTGGCAGATAGAGACGGCCGCGCGCGGTCGTGCTCTGCACGGTTGGAAACACTGTGTGTGAGTCATAACGGAGCTGCCGGTACATAGTCATGCACATACTGTAATCCAAATAAAGTTACGATTAACGGATACCGGTATCGAGATAGTATGATTTTAGCAATTGACATGCAGTTCATCGTCGTGATAAGAAAAGATCAACCACAAACCCACAAATACTTCACTCGTACGTGCCTTTCAATCACTCCACTGAGCTCCCTCAAGGATACACCTACTCAATGTCCGCCATGCACTGAACAAGGAGCTCTTTCGCTGCATACAAGTTCTATAATAACATCCATCCCCAACTGATCACCGGTTCCCCATCTGCCGTGTCTCCACCATCATATCAAACCGGCACCTTCCGAATCCGGCGATAGCCGTTCGTTTGTGTAGCAGTAGCACATCACAACCCCACATCTTCCCACGTTGCGCCTATCTAAGCTTCCCACCAACAACAACAACCCGCCATTCCGGACACGATCCACCACCACCACGTCGGTAGCTCAAAGTACCTCTATAAAACCCTTGAATCCGCCTATCTATCATGTCCTTCTACATTTCCCCCACCCTCTCTCTCCCTCTAACCAAATCACCACAATGGCCGTCCTAATCCCCAAATCCACCGACCAGCAGCTCTCCCCCCTCCTCTACGGCCCCTCCTCCACCCCCTCCGGCAGTATCCTAGGCCGAACACTCCATTCCCCAACACCTCTAATCACTGCTGCCGACGCCCACACCCTAACCCTCTCCACAACCCACACCCTCCTCGACTCGACCTCCGGCGCCGCCGTCTCCTGCCTCGGCCACTCCCACCCCGTCGTCACCTCCGCCCTGATCTCCACCCTCTCGACCCCGGCGCCAGTCTACGTAAACAGCATCCTCTTCAACACGCCCATCGCGGAGGAAGCCGGATCCGTCATCTTATCCGAGGCGAACGCCGCCGCTACCGCGTGTGGCGGAGCCGAGGACAGTTTTGGACGGGTTTACTTCTGCGGGAGTGGGAGCGAGGCGTGTGAGGCGGCGTTGAAGTTGGGGAGGCAGTATTTCGTGGAGAAGGAGGGGGCGGGGACGAAGAGGAGGAGGTGGATTAGTAGGTGGGGGAGTTATCATGGGACTACGTTGGGGGCGTTGAGCGTGAGCGGCCACTACGCCCGACGGAAGGTTTTCGAGGATATTCTGCTGCCGCAGGGGGAGGGGGGGAATGTTAGTTTCGTCTCCGCCTGCAACGCCTATCGGGGTAAGAAGGAGGGCGAGACCGACTGGGACTACGGGCAGAGGTTGGTGCGCGAGCTGGATGAAGAGTTCCAGCGGGTGGGGCCGGATAGCGTGATTGCGTTTCTTGCGGAGCCGGTGGTGGGCGCGGCGCTGGGGTGCGTCACTGCCGTCGAGGGGTATTGGAAGGGGTGTAAGGAGGTGTGTGAGAGGTATGGGGCGCTGATGGTGGCGGATGAGGTGATGTGTGGGATTGGGAGGACGGGGGGGATGTTTGCGTTTCAGGCGGAGGGGGTCGTGCCGGATTTGGTGACGGTTGGGAAGGGACTGGGAGGGGGGTATGTCCCTGTGGCTGGTGTGGTGGTTGGACAGAAGGTGGTGGGGGTGCTGGATAAGGGGACGGGGTAAGTGGGCCTGCTGATGGAGATGAAGAGGGATGCTAATGGGTGTAGGGCGTTTGCGCATGGACATACGTATCAGGCGCATCCCCTCGCCTGCACCGCCATCGTCGCCGTCCAGAAGGTTATCAGGCAGGAAAACCTCCTCGCCAACGTCGTCACGAGGGGTAAGCAGCTCGAGGCTCTTCTCGAAGAACAATTGGCGGGTCACAAGCACGTTGGCAACATTCGAGGACGGGGCTTGTTCTGGGGAATCGAGTTTGTCAAGGATAAAGAGACGAAGGAGCCGTTTCCGGTGAGTGATGGGGTGAGTAGCAAGGTGTGTGAACGGGCGTTGGAACTGGGCATTTGCCTGTATCCTTGTGCTGGAAGTGCGGGAGAAGGCAAGGGAGATCATGTGCTGATTTGTCCGCCTTATACTATTACTGAGGGGGAGATTGAGAAGATTGTGGAGGTTGCGAGGAGGGCGGTGGTGGATGTTTTGGGAGAGTAGGAAAGAGACAGGTTGGTAAATTAAGGAATAGGAAGTAGGCTTTATTGGGCACAGAGTGGTTACTACTCATCTCGATCCGCTGCAACGTCCTCATCTCCATTTCCATATCGCCGATAATAGCGGGCCCGGAGCGGGCGCTTTATTTATCCCATTGTCTGCCATCGGTGCTGCCAAAAACCTGTTTAGGGCCAAAGACTCTACCAGTTTAGGCAGTTGTCTTTTCCTAATCAGCACCGATGGCAGACAATGGGATATCGTACACGCATCTGCCTCTCTCGTAGTAACGGACTCCTAAACTCCAGAACCGCCCCAAGGCAGTCTCAATAGTGATTCCGTTCACAACATCCCAACATATCTCTTTCTGCCCCCAATACTTCAGAACCGTTACTTCAATCTTCTCAACTCTTATTTTGAGTAGCTTTTCAATTACCCCGTGGCTAGAGCTGAGAAGCCGTATGAATGTACGAGTCACCAACTCCAACCAGGATACTGAAGTGCTATCTCTCAGGTCGACGTCTCCGAGCGGCAGGTGAGGTAAAATTGTCGCAAAATCGTTTGTGATCCATCGTAGGACACCGGTGACAAACTCAACTTGACTACCGCGCAATAATCCTGCCTTCAATCTCTGATTCAGGTAATGCGCAAGTTCTTTTATGTCACGAAGGAAACCAAATGACAGGAGATAAAACGAGCCTATCAGTTTAAAGTCTGCCGCGATTGTATGCACTACCGGATCCCATGCCGATACATACTCCTTTGCTGTGGGAAGTATGTATTCAAACAGGATGTTTAGGTAGGCGTCACATGCCTCATAGAAGCTCGCCGGCAGCTTCCTGCCCTCAGCAGGAAATAATTCCATGAAAGCCCTCCAAATCGACTCGAGTAGAGGCTGGTTGTCATCATCTCTTAATACATCGGAAACCAAACGAGTGTACGGGTAAGGATAGCGAAACTTGAACTGGTAGTGTTTAAAGTATGCATGAGCATTCGGGCCCAGATACTGCCAGCTTTGCACTTCTTTGGCGCTGCAAAGTGTTACTACCTTGTAATCAGGGTAGGTAAGTAAGAACTCACAAATTTTCATTCGTCCGAGTATCCCAGTCATCCCCGGTTGCTGCTTCTGGTCTAGAATTCTTATTAGAACAGCATCAGTATTACCACTGGTATGGGGCTTACGAGGATTTACTCGCGTTGTTATCAGCATATTCTGAATCATCAAGCCGCGTATTTTCCGGCATACCCGTGACATACTCCAACTTGAAGTCATTTGAAGTCGGGGTTGGGGCGCATTTCGGCCTAGAATCGACTCGCAAGTCAGCACACGCGCGCTCTCGTATCCAGTTGGTGAAACCGAGCCAGCTACGGATCACCTACCGAGAGGCGTCTTTTAACTCCGCATGAGATGCCTTTGCGTCGTCTGGCTTCCCGGACTCTAGCATCCCAATGCTGCTGTCCGCGATATCCATATTTACCAACTGCAGTGCTGGGAGCCTGACACGGTAATGAGGATGCCTCGATGAATGGAAAGGCGATGTTCGTTTTTCGGATCTAAGTCGATGGTTAGGATGATGGAGACCAATTTGCGATGGCATACATACTTGCTTTCCCTCCTGACGACCGTTGAAGCGGATGCTTTTGAGCAGAATATGGTTCAAGTTCAATAAATGGAGAAAGCGGGGTCGTCTGTGGGCTGCGTCTTGCTTTTATGGTGGATCTCCGCATGCACTTTTGTGCAGGTGGGCTGTGATTGGTGTGTGTGAAGAGGTTCATCGACGTACGTAGGCTGACTGTTGGACGAGTAAAATTGATTTCCACTGGCACTTTTGCGAAGATGGACTGTGATTGGTGTAAAGAGGTTTATCGTGCATCTTGCTTGTTCGAGGCTGAGTGTTGAAAGAGTAATCAAAAACCGAGAACAACTGCACTTGTGCTCACAAGAGCCAACTGCTGCCGCTTCATATCGAAGGGATTCTTCTCCGCTCAGCACCTTTGTGGCTTGGCGAGGCTGATACTGTTCGACACCGAACGGCCATCCGGATCCACCTTCCAGTTTCGGGCTTCTCAGTTCAAGCAATCACACCCACACCTCACGAAGTAAGAACACCAGCTCATCGACACTCCAGAAACAAAAGTCAATTTTCCTCATTATTTACCAGCTAACGTACATCCTACCAACCAACCAAAGAAAATACAGTCTCGAAACTCCCGGCTTCCGGACCACCCGCATCAAAGAGCCCGCAAACCTCCTCCAAAGGAAACAACGACGAGACGAAACAAACAAAGCATTGAAAGCAACAAACAACTATATACCCATCAAACAGCAAGCAATCATTTACAACCTCCTTCTCGTACGGCCATCAACAACTCGAACAGCGATCACAACCGCTCTATGGGGTAGCAGTTGGTGGGGTTGGAACAACGGTTGGCAATGGAACTGGGGTCAAAGTCGGCGCAACTGGTGGGACGGATGGGGTTCCGGTTGGGCGTGGAGGGATAGATGGAGTTCCGGTTGGTCTTGGTGGAATGGAAGGCGTTCCAGTTGGTCTTGGTGGAAGCGTTCCAGTTGGGACTGGAATCGTAAAGGTAAAGGTTGGAATTGGTGGGAAAGTTGGTGGTGGACGGGTAGTGCTGCTGGTTGGGCTTGGGCGGGTGGTAGACCCAGTTGGGGTCGGTCTAGTGACGGTACCGGTTGGGGTTGGTCTGGTTACGGTGCCGGTTTGAGTTGGTCTGGTCACGGTTCCAGTTGGGGTTGGGCGGGTGGTGCTTCCGGTAGGAGTTGGACGAGTGGTGCTGCCAGTTGGAGTTGGGCGGGTTACTGTGCCGGTTGGAGTGGGTCTGGTGACCGTGCCGGTTGGGCTTGGACGAGTGGTAGACCCAGTTGGGGTTGGCCGGGTAGTTGGGGCAGTTGGAGTTGGTCGAGTCCAGGTGAAGGTAGGGGTAGGGCGAGTGACAGTGCCTGTCGGGGTAGGTCTAGTGACAGTGCCTGTCGGAGTGGGTCGAGTCACAGTGCCAGTTGGAGTTGGCCTAGTGACGGTGCCTGTTGGAGTTGGGCGAGGTGGAAGCACCGTTACTGGAGGAGTGACGGCAGGGGCACTGCTGGAGATCTGAGCAACCGGAGCTGCCGCAGCGAGGCCAGCAACAAAGATGATGGAGAGAAAGAACTTCATTTTGAAGATTGACAAGTAGGCTGTGATTGTTCCTTGAGAGAAGTCGTTCAGATGAGATGGACTGGATATTGGAGCGATGGAGGTTGAAGAGAGGATTGGCCTTGCCTTTTAAGCATGAAGACTATACTTCCATCCTTCAAGGACCGACGGAACTTACGGTATATCAACCTCGAGCTTGAGAGGCAGGAGTTCACATTCGAAAGGATCCTGATCCATGGCATCATTCACTCATAGAGCCCCTTACGTTCTTTCCTCGAGCAAGCAGACGTACCCATGTAATTGCAAAGAAAGGATTACGCGTACTCCTCCGTCTCCTTCGAAAGCCCTCGAAAGTCGGTATATGGGAAGATATGGCCGAGGCTGGACCAAGTGTCAAGTGTGATCAAGCTTTTTCAGGACGGATTGCCCCAAAGCTAACTGAAATCAATAGATATTCCCCGGATTACACAGCATTGGAACCGGTACCCTAGCAAGGATGTTGACAGATCTTGCTGTATGGTTTCGGCTGATCTGCGAAGAACTGTTCCTGATTCATGTCATTCATCGCCTGTAATGGGAATGCGTCGTACAAGTGGAATTTCGGAGATGACCGCTCAGTGTACATGCTTATGGATCAAACCAAAGGAAAAAAATATGCAGCAGTGAGTACTCTTATGGCATTTCATTTGAATCTATGTGGGATTGCACTTCTCTTGATTCCAAAAAGTCAACCAACGGTAGTAAGGTGGAGCGATACAAACCGAAGGGTGTGTACTCGAGCTGCTTAGAAGTGATGAGTAGCAGACGTAGGCTAACTGATAGACGATACGACACGAGCCTTTCATCATTCAAGTAGCGCAATTGCAATACTTGAAGCTTCGAAGTCCGGAACGCTCTGTATAGGAACTGGTCCGATTAGCCTGCAATAATATGCATGTTTACCAAGGGCGGCATACTCCAGATTCTGCTCTTCATCAAGCTCTCAAGGACGTCACTCCATTCCCGGCACTTGGAAGAAGACCTCTCTCAGAATATTGCAGAACCTAACAAAGATCCGCATTCAATTAGCATCGGCAACTGCAAGAATCGCATCACCGAATCTTCCGGATGGTAGACGTATCGTACCCGTGTTCTGACGTTTGATTTAGATTGCACACACATTCATGTATACAAATGAGCATTATGCACTTGCAATTGGACCTGTCAAACGCTGGGTTCCCCTCATTCTCGCCTATCGAGCAAGGCAAAGCTTGTTTCCAGACTATTCTATTACGGGATAAATATTCCGCGGACCACTAGGATCTGCAGTAAAGACTAGAAAACCCGAACACTGACTGGCAGTCTGTCAAACTTGCCGAATGCTCGCCATTTCCAACAGGAATAGGCGCCAGATCTTCCATAACTGTGGCTGCCGAACTCTGAAGCTTGACTACTTCCTATATTTCCACGGAGCAATTACATATCCAAGTACCAGGTATTTAGAGTAATTCACCTAGAAGTCACGCACCCCCAGAAGCCACGCACTTCAGGTACGGTTGCTGTGGTCCAGTTCCAAATTCTTTGAGCGGCAGGTCTTCTGTCTCTATCCTCACCAGGAACTCACTGCTGCAATAAAGTGCGTGGCTTCTAGGGGTGCGTGACTTCTAGGTGGATTACTCTAGTAATTGTAGGGTATAGCGATATGCAAATGATGTGTCACTTAGCTTCGCTGAGGCTTGAGAATTGCAATATTGGTCATGAATACTCAAATGGGATATTCAACCAAAAGTCCGGAGTGCTCGAGCTGACGCGTCGTCTGTTCGCAATTTTGCTAGGAAAGATGCAATGAACCTTGAGCATTACTCTCCGGAGTAATAGAATTCCCATTATAATCCGAGCCTTTGGAAGCCTCCGTCAGTATCGGCTAAACCCGGCGTCCATCTCCGAAACGCTCCAAATCTGGCAACCCGCCCAGGAGTGCCAAGTGCATCACATGCAGATAAGATAAGGCAGCTGCATGGAATCTCACAGCTTCCCCACAGACGTCAACCAACAACTGGGTGTTGCGGCCATGTCAATCCCCGTTCCCCTCCTTTCACGAGCACGACTCACACCAAAAATGGCTGAATACGCAAACGGTTTCCTCTCTTTCGTCAACGCAAGTCCTACTCGTACGTCTTCTCTCGACTCATACCTTCCGAATACCCCTCCTTCCAGTCCTTGTGCTGTTTTCTGGCGGAATCCGAGTGCGTGGGGGGTCCGGAGACTGACTAGGGGACTTTAGCCTTTCACTGCGTGCTTTCCGCAAAGAAGAAGTTGGTTGAGGCAGGATTCGAGGAGATCAAGGTATGTTGCGCCGGTCCTGTGGAAAGTCTGGACCAGAACATCACTAACAAGGATTCTGTGTGTTGTAGGAGAGAGATTCATGGGCAAAGACGATCAAGAAGGGCGGAAAGTACTACCTTACTCGTAACGGCTCTTCAATTGTCGCCTTTGCTGTCGGAAAGAAATGGCAGGTACGTCGGTCCGAATCCACTGCAATATGGGACTCTGTCCGGACGGAGGAGGTACCCTTGTCGAATTTGGCTTACGTAGACCCTGTCGTTATAGGCCGGTAACGGAATGGCTCTGTTGGGCGCTCATACCGATTCTCCAGCGCTGAGAGTCAAGCCAGTGTCAAGGAAGTTTGGAGAGTCTGGAAGCTTCTTGCAGGTCGGTGTTGAGACATACGGTGGTGGATTGTGGCATACTTGTGAGCCTCCTGTTGGCCGTTAGGGTCCTTTTTGCTAACAGGGTCTAGGGTTCGATCGTGATTTGGGTCTTGCCGGAAGAGCATTCGTTAAGCAGGCTGATGGAAACGTCGTCTCGAAGCTCGTCCACATCAAGAAGCCAATTCTCCGCATCCCAACCCTCGCCATCCATCTTGATCGTCAAGAGAAGTTCGAGTTCAATAAGGAGACACAACTCTTCCCGATCGCCGGCCTCGCCTCAGCAGAGTTGAACAAGGCAGCCGCTGAGGAGTCGAAGAAGGACGAGAAGGCCGAGGAGAAGGAGTTTTCACCACTTGCCCACATCACCGAGAGACATCATCCCATCGTCGTTGAGCTCATTGCCGAGAATGCTGGTGTTAAGCCAGAGGATGTTATCGACTTTGAGATGCTTTTGTTTGACACTCAGGATGCCGTTTTGGGAGGTGTGAGAGACGAGTTTATCTTCTCGCCTAGATTGGATAACCAGATGATGTCTTACTGCTCTACTATTGGTCTCATTGAGTCTTTGGAATCATCAAATGCTTTGGATAACGAGACTGGTATCCGTCTCATCTCTCTCTTTGACCATGAGGAGATTGGATCGCAGACTGCTCAGGGTGCTGATAGTAACTTGCTCCCAGCTGTGTAAGTCCCTGTTCGACCTTTGGAGGATTTTACTAACAGAACTAGTCTCCGCCGTCTCTCAGTCATCAACGGAGAGGGATCAGAATCATCCGCCACCGCCTACGAGGAGTCTCTCATCAAGTCGATGCTCTGGTCCTGTGATCAGGCTCACTCCGTCCACCCCAACTACGGCTTCAAGTACGAGTCTTCTCACCGCCCAGAGATGAACAAGGGTCCAGTCATCAAGGTCAACGCCAACGCTAGATATGCTACCAACTCTCCCGGTATCGTCCTTACCCAGGAGGTTGCAAAGAGGGAGAAGATTCCTCTTCAGTTGTTTGTTGTCCGTAATGACTCTAGCTGTGGCTCGACCATTGGTCCTATGCTCTCGGCTGCTCTGGGTGCTAGAACTGTGGATATGGGAAATGCTCAGCTCAGCATGCACTCCATTCGTGAGACTGGGTAAGAACCTCTAGAGATTATCGGTAGCTCTTTCTAACATTTTGGCAGTGGTTCTCAAGACGTTATGCACGCCGTCAAGTTGTTCAAGGGATACTTTGAGCACTACAGCGAGTTGGAGGAGAAGATTCATTGCCATTAGTCTGGTCAGAAGAAGGTGATCCGGGTAGATCCTGTCTGTGATCCTGTATGCGAGGAGATGCCGTGCACTTGTATCGTGCTTTAGGTTAATGTGAGGCTGGACACATCCGCCGTCGATTACTCATTGGAATGGGTTGGTCCGGTAGCATGTAGTCATTGGAGCTCTGTAATGATTGGTGTTAATACAATAATGATGACTTTTGGTTTCATCTCCAGAGCTTTGAATGAGGGTGTTTAATTTGAGATGACGCGAACAGTATCATAGATGGTACTATCCGACTTGACGACGACTGGGACAGTGTCGTAAAGCGTTCCAGAGGCAGCCTCAGCCTTCTCGGCCTTTGCCTTTGCGAGATCGGCCTTCATTCCGACGATTGGCTCATGCATGAACTTTAGTCTCCTGAACATGGCGAAGAAACCACCGCCAACGACGAATCTTCCAACAGCTGGCCTGCAGACCATCTCCCATCTTTCTTTTGTCTCGAGCTCTGCCAATGGGTCCAAGGCCGCGGTTTCGGCAGCCTCAACTGGAAGCACTTCTCCGGCCTCTTCAGCTTCCTCCACGGCCTCGACGGCTTCTTCGGCTGCCTTTGCATTCTTTCTTACCGATGCTCTGATTTGAGCCAATCTCACATCCCATTCCCTTCCACCAGAAATTCCAGGACCCAACTCGATGCACTTGTCAAAGGTAAGTGGGATCCTAGAATCCTTAATCTCCCGGACGCAAGCTCCAATTTGTGTGATGCTAGGCACAAAGATACCCACGACTGCATCCGTCTTCATGGCATTCGACAGCATTTGTAGGTATTTGTGAGCGTCTGGCAAGTCCAAGAAGGCAAAGGACAGGAAGGGATCTGTAGAGCCTCTCTTCTCAAACTGATCCTCTACCCACTTGTCTGGTGTATTGACATGGAACTTGATACAGTCTTCCTTATAGTACAAACCTCTTCTGAAGCCCTTGACAACACCTTCAGCATGGGCCGAGTTCTTCGCCGAGATGTCGACAGTGTGAAGAACAGCTCCAACAGGATGACCCGGTGGATTGGCTGCGGCAATTTCCTTTGCCAATGCCAAACTCAAACTGCCATGTCCCGTTCCTGACTCGAACAACTCGACTGGCGGCGAAGTATCGTCCTTCTCTTTGTGCGAGATGTTGATATCCATATGAGAGACTATGCAAGAGGCATCAAGAGGGTAAATTGGCGTAACCAGTCTCTTGACTCTCGAAACGTACTCTTCCAGCGTTGGAGTATGCAGACGATAAGGCTTGCCTTTATGCGTCATGATGATTTCCCGGACAGACTTGCCAATGATTTGGGCATGTGTAATGTCTCCTTGGTGTGTTCCTTGCTTCTTGTCCTGCTTGAGTGGGCCGAATAGGAAGGTTTTGCTCTGGTCTTTCAGCGATTTAGCGAGGACATAGTCGCCTTCTTGCTGTTTTAAATGTTAGATAATGCTCAGTTCTTCCTTTTTTGGAGATTAAAACATACATAGACATCATGAGTTGAGAAGCACCGAAATCGGAGCTGTCTAGACGCAATTGGTCGGAGTTTGAGCCATGGAAGTGACATTTGAGGATATGGGGATGCTGGGGTTCGAAGAGGTTCGCCTGGGTTTGCTTGTGTTACCAGCACTAAAAAGATTGCCTTCAGAAACGCGCTCGTCTCGAGGGGGCGCGTTGAAGCAAGTCTTGGCGCTAGCTTGTGGTTTTTGGCCTTTGGATTGACAAATCCCATCCAGAGCTCCAACACACACAACAGCTTCAACAAACCCCGTCTCACGCCTTTCCCTCCGCTCGATTCTTCCCCTCGATACCCCTCTCGAAGAAGCGCAACGAATTTACGAATCGAGTCAATCGGAAAGAACCCTTCGGCTCCTGCTCACGTCTCTCAACCCCACGATCTGAGAACGAACTCAAAACTTCACGATGCCGGCCGAATACGAAACGTTTGAGAATATCTACTTGGATCTCTCGAAAGAGAGTGGCAAGTGTCGATTTGCTGCTGGTGGTGTGGGATGGCGTCCTTCAAAGGGAGAGACGACTTGGACAATGACCGCCTCTGAGATCCAGGCGGCTCACTGGTCGAGGGCTGCGAAGGGTCATGAAGTGAAGATTTACACTAGGACTGGACAGATCATACAGTTGGATGGTTTCAGCCACGAGGTACGAGCTCAACAAACATTGGAAATAAAGGGAAGGATGGCTGCTGACCCGCAGATTGTAGGATCTCGACAGACTCCGCGATATCTTCAAGAACTTTTACAAGCTTACGCTCGAGCTCCGGGAGCACTCGTTGAAGGGATGGAACTGGGGTAAGGCCGAATTCGCCAAATCGGAACTGTACTTCAATGTAGCAAACAAGCAAGCCTTCGAAATCCCCTTCTCGGAAGTCACAAACTCGAATTTGGCGGGAAAGAACGAGGTTGCGGTGGAGTTTGCTAGTGCTGAGGGTGCTGGAGAGGCGACTGGGAAGAAGAACAAGAAGAAGAAGGCCACGGCTGGCGTGGATCAGTTGGTGGAGATGAGATTCTATATCCCAGGAACTGTCAAGAAGGGCGAGGATGAGGACGGAAGTGGCGCTGAAAATGAGGTGGCCGGAGAGGACCTCAATGCCGCTACTTTGTTTTACGAAACTCTCAAGGAGAAGGCCGAGATTGGTGAAGTTGCTGGCGATACGTACGCCACATTCTTAGATATCCTATTCTTGACTCCCAGGTATGGTCCTCCGAATGTCGCATGGAAAGTGCTAACAGTGGGACAGAGGTCGTTACGATGTGGACATGTACGAAAAGTCGTTCCGTCTCCGTGGTAAGACTTACGACTACAAGATTCAATACGAGCACATCAAAAAATTCTTCCTGCTACCGAAGCCCGACGATGTTCACTACATGATTGTTATCGGTTTGGAGCCACCACTTCGCCAGGGTCAGACGAAATACCCATTCCTCGTCATGCAGTTCAAGAGAGAGGAGGATATGGATTTCGAGTTGAACATGACGGAGGAAGTGTTGAAGGAGAAGTACGATGGCAAGCTCCAAATGCACTACGAGGCCTCGGCACATACCGTTGTTTCGCAGATATTCAAGGGCTTGACTGGCCGTCGTGTCACTGCTCCATCAAAGGACTTTCACTCTCATCACAACCAGTCTGGTGTCAAGTGTTCGCTGAAGGCCAACGAAGGTCACTTGTTTTGTCTTGACAAGGCGTTTATTTTCGTCCCCAAGCCGGCAGTGTTTGTCGAGTTTGCTAAGATCATTCACGTCACTCTGTCTCGGTAAGTCTCCTCATAGCCAATGTAGTGTGATGGAGTTGCTAATCATTGGTTCTAGTGTTGGTGGATCCGTTTCCTCATCTCGTACTTTCGATATCACCGTCAAGTGCAATGATGGAGTAGAGTACCAGTTCAACAACATTAACCGAGAAGAACAACAATCCCTCGTCGACTTTCTCTCCTCCAAGAATCTCAAAATCAAGAACGACCTTGTGGAGGAAAGCACAGCTCATATTGTCGCTGCTCTCGACGAAGATTTGGATATGGCATCCGACGACGAAGTTGCCGCTCGCCCCGATCGTGGTAGTGCTGACGAGGACGAAGAATCAGGTAAGGCCAAGCCATCTTCCGTAGATATTCTAGAGACAGTACTAACAGGCTTCACCAGTCGACGAGGATTTCCACGCCTCATCCGAATCCGAAGTCGCCGAAGAATACGACTCACAACACGAGTCAAGCGGCTCCGACAGCGAAGAAGAAGGCGGAGACGACGACGAGGAGGAAGAGCCAGCCGTCTCAGAGACAGAAGAGACGGAAGCGCCGGCCAAGAAGAAGGTCAAGACATCAAAGTAAAGGAGCCATTTTTCGTTACTTCTCTGACCGATATCCCTCTTATTTTTCTCCTTTCCCTTTTCACTCCTTTCCATTTGACTTGACTTGGTTTTTTCTATACTTGGCAAGGGTTTCGCTTCCTTTTTTTTTTTCTATTTGTTACGCTATGGTGTATATTATTTTATGCTTGAAATGTGCGGTGGGGAGGCAAAGTTAACGGTTTCTTACAGAGATGTGGTGACTGGTAATACTGGGAGGAAGGGTCTGTAAGCATTTGGGTTGCTAGTTTGATATCTGAAAGCATCATTATTATGGGTCTTTATTTAATCAATCAAAACTGCGTTTCTGGATCTCTCAATGGTTGTCGATGTAGTATGCTCTGAGGCTATCTGCTGCCTGGTTCTTCAGACCAGTATTTACACTCACACGATACTTGGACTTTTCAACAATTTAAATTTTACTTGGATTTTCACATGCGGCCATAGATTGAAGAGTATACGGGATCCCGTCCGCTCTCCCTTAGTCAACCCTCTAATCGCCAAGTTAGTACTTCGGTGGGTGACCACGCGGGAAGCCTTGGTGCTGTATGTTTTTGGCTTTTGGGGGCTTCTCAACACATTATAAAACCCCTATGGATCGTTTTTGTGGCTACAAAGTACATACGGTCATTGATAGAAGAATGCTCGGGATCCCGTCCGATCTCCCTCAGTTAGCCTTCTAATTGCCAAGTTAGTACTGCGGTGGGTGACCACGCGGGAATCCTGGGTGCAGTATGCCTTTTGGCCCAGAAAAATTCTAGTTCGAGCCCCCTCAGGATGTCATCATTTTGGAAGACCAATCTCTCTTTTAAACCGTTTAATTCTCATGGCCTAAAACGAAGCTTTGAAGTGATGATGTCTTCTCCCTTAAATTGTTATCCTAATGAAGTACTTCGTACTTATCTATAATGGGCCTAATGGTGATTGTCACATACGGCCCTAGATTGAAAAATATACAGGATCCCGTCCGCTCTCCCTTGTTAACCTTCTCATCGCCAAGTTAGTACTGCGGTGGGCGACAGAGCGGAAAGTTCGCCCACCCTCCACCCCCCACCCAATCCCCTGCTGTATGTTTTTGACTTTTGGGGGCTTCTCAACGTATTTTAACACCAACAATGCTAATATAAACTTTCCTGTCTTGTACCTAAAACCGCAATAAGTAAAACATACGGCCATTGATAGAAGACAGCACAGGATCCCGTCCGCTCTCCCTTAGTCAACCTTCTAATCGTCTAGTCAGTACTGTGGTGGGTGACCACGCGGGAAGCCTCGGTACTGTATGTTTTTGACGTGCTGTATACTAAGTCTTTTTTAACTTTCATGGCCTAAAACGAAGTGATTTGATGATGTCTCCCCCATTGAATTGTTATTCTAATCGAGTCACGTTTGTTCTATGGGCGACCGAACGGAAAATCAGTATGTATGTCTTTTGCCCCAGCAAAATTCTACTTCGACAGCCCCTTGCTGTTTGCTTTGCACTACATAGGGCATGAATGTAAACATAAATAAATGTTTATTTCCCCTTTGATTCGATTAATTGACTTCCATCCTTCTTCATTTCACTAACGCCCACTCCACTCCTTCTCTAATTAAGAAACTTCCTCAACGAATTCCTCCCCCACTCCCCACTAACCGCCTCAATCTTGACCCCCACAAACACCGCCTCCCTGCCCCCCGGCTTCCCATCCGCCCCAACCGGCCCCTCCTGAATCCGAATGCGGAACTGCCCCCTCTTCACAACCCACTCCCCCGACTCCTCCATCTTCCTATTCCTCCTCCTCGTCATGCTCCCCGTCGGCCCCAAAAACTGACTCGCCGGCGCCGGAGGAGGTGGCACATACATGCCTGGACTCTGCACCCCCTCCATCATCCCCCCACCCAAGCTGCTCCCGTTATCACTACCAGGCGTCCCACCTGTGCCAAACTTGACCGGCACCGGACACATATGGAAATAGGCCGGGCCCGGACTCGGCTGGCTCGTCTGACTAGCCTGGCTCGGAGCCGGACTGGAACTCTGGAAACTCTGGGGACTCTGGAAATTTCCCTGTGGCGTACTAGCCTGGGAACCAGCCTGCGCTGGAGCCGGGCCGCACGCATCGACGAATTCTTCCCCGTCGAGAAGGATGTAGCAATCGCGTTCGATGCGTACACGGGGATACTCCGCTCCTCCACATAGCCCGGTGTCTCCGAGCGTTAACCGCCCTGTTCGGCCTTCCGGTATCATGCCCAGCTTGTCCGCAATGATGGTGTATAACGCTGCTACTCGCGCAAGTGTGTCCCCCGTGAACATGGCTCTTCGAGCCCGCAGGTCGAGTTTCATGGAGTAGCCGGCGACCTCCATGATGAGATCTCTCGGCTGCTCGCCGGTGAAAGGGCGGGAGTAGGCAAGCCAAGCGGAGGTGAGGTCTTGAGGGGGGGTGAATGTGAGGGGGATGATTTGGAAGCCAGCCTTTTTGAGGTCTTCGATGCGCATGACGATCTCCTCGCGGCAGGTGCGAGGGTTGAATGCGATGGAGTGGGGGATGAGGCCCTGCTCTAGAGCGCGGAAGCCGTAGTAGCGGCAGTCGCGGAGGAGGTCATCGCGGTGGTCTTCGTCGCGGACGTGGATGGGGTAGCCTCGTAAGAAGCGGAGGAGTTGTTCGAAGATGATGGGGTCGCGGTTGGGGAGGTAGGGGGGTTCGATGCTGGGGGGGCGGAGGAGGGAGGAGCGGTCGAGGTTGGGGTATTGGTCGTTTTGGTGGTTGCGGTTGAGGTTGATGTCGAGGCCGATGGTGAAGAAGTTTTTGTCGTTGCCGGGGGTGGAGAAGGAGTCGCGCGGGACGGTGAAGGCGCGGCCGCCGATGTTGACGCAGATGTCGGAGGAGTGGAGTTGGCGGAGGAGCTTGGGGAGGGTGTAGAATTGGGCGTCGGAGAGGAGGCGGACGAAGTGCGTTGGGTCCCGGGGCGTGACGTGGTAGCCTTGGAGGTGGTTGGAGATGTCGCGGAAGGTTTCGGGGTCGCGGTCGATGTAGAGGGTCTTGACTTCGCGGTGGGGGATCATGAGGCCGGAGAGACCGCTGGGAGGGCGGGTCCATGTCATGACGTTGGCGTCTTCTTGTTCTTGTGCTGAGAGCTTCTCGAGCTCTTTTAGGAAGAAGTGTGTAAAGTAGGAGGGTGCTATCTCGGTATTAGCAGAATCCCAATGAGCATCATAGGGGTGAAGGTACCATCGGAGGAGAGAGAGGCTCCACTATAGTAGGCCAGATGTTAGGGATGTCATTCAGTAGGAATGGACTCGGAGGAGAACTTGCCTGAGTCGGAACAGTTCATTGCCTACCTGAATTGAGAAGACCTGACTAACATATTAGCAAAGCATTACTATGTTTGTCCCCTAGTCCAAGATGGTACCTTTTCGTGTGGGAGAATCTTTGGTATCACTGGTGGTTTGAATCCTTCGAGCTCAGGTTCAGCCATAACAGAAGGGAGAGTCGTGAATTGTTGATGTCGAATGCACTTGATTGCTGGAACTGACAGTGACTAGTCAAGTACCTAGGTAGGAATATCGTGGTTTTTATCTTTTGTCGAAATAAATTAGTAAATGTTTATGATACAACTGGGAACTCGAACTTACTTCAGCAATTCAATGTCTCGCAGCTGCAGTGCAGTTGTTGCTTGGTTAAGCCTTACCAGAGCATAAAGTGGCGGCTTACCCTGCCTTATACGAGCTTCGTACGAAATGTCCGGAATAAGCTGCACTGCTGTCAATGCAATGCAGCCGCTATTCAATCCAGAATGTCCTTTCTGCAATTATATGTCTTGGAAGTTGCCGACGTCTTCCATCTTGTCTTGAAGTTTATCATCAGTTTATCATCCCGTGAACGGGTGAAACAAAACTGTTGGAAGGTGCTGCCCGGGTCATCCTCCGGCCGGGCCACTCGGAGACTTTTGCGCCCGCCCATCGCTCAATCCGGCCTAGCGCACGACCCTCCACTTGGTTTTCGAGAACCCAAGCGAACACGACACCATTCCCTCCCCACACAACACCCATCCATCCATCACCACACCATGGCCCTCGAACGCCGCACCGCCCGCATTGAAGAAATCGACGACGACCCCGATGAGTTTGACATCTCCGAGTACGACACTCGCCCGGGGATGCCCTGGCCGGCTCAATCCCAATCCCTCATGAACCCCACCGACATCCCGTCCACCACCTACACCCGCCCCACGCCCTCCTCTGCCGCACCCCAGCAGCAGCAGCAACGTATCCCGCAGATGCAACCACCGACTCCACAGACCAAGTTCATCAGCGAGGACGACGCAGCCGACTACAAGAACTTCCAGAGCATCTACCCCCTCTACTGGGACAAGAACCGCACCGTCAGCCAGGGAAGACGAGTCCCGCTCGAGTATGCGGTCGAGAACCCACTTGCCACGGAACTCATCAGCGCGTGCAACAGCCTGGGACTCAAGAGCTTGTTTGAGCCGACCAAGACGCATCCAAAGGATTGGGCCAATCCGGGGAGAGTCAAGGTTGAGTTGAAGGTTGATGGTGAGGCTGTCGATGTCACGATTCCGAGCAGTACGTTCCACACCTCGCTTTTTTTAATCTATCTACGGAAATCTAGTGGGAAGATGAGGCTGATCATGTGAAAACAGAGAGACAGCTCTACAAATACATCGGCAAGTTCCTCCAGAAGAACCCCACCACCGAAAAGACTCCCCTCAAGTTCCGCTTCCCCAACCTTCCCTACGACCCGTCCAAGCCAACTCCACCCGTCGCTGTGCCCAAGGGTTGGAAGATGGGCACCATCTTGCCATTGCACTCTCCAGCTGTTAGCGGTGGTGGCGTCAGCGACAACTTCTTGGGCGACATGATGAAGGAGATGGGTTCTCAGGGCGGAGACATGGGCGGCATGGCTGGGATGGCAAACATGCTTGGAGCCATGGGTGCCAATGCTGAGCCGGAAGAGACCAAGAGTAAGAGTCAGCAGAAGAAGGAGAAGAGATTTGGCGGAAGACAGGTTATCCGTGGTTAAAGTGGTGGGGTGAGAATGAATGTCTTTTGTTGGATGGAACTACTGGTTATGCATATGGACGGCCCCATCTCTTATCTTTACAAGGGAGGATTTCTCGGATGGCTTTGGTTGAGCTGCTCATACTTTGGCTTTGAGTATGCGTTTGAAGTGCCGGGATGCTGTGGTGCTGATTGAGTCGCGACCCCGACAGGGATTTGTTCGGAGCAGTCCTTACAAGCAAGTAAAAGTAGAATAGTAGTATTAGTTTGCTGTTTTATTTGTCTCGAGTATGATTTACGTACTTACTTCTGCCAATGACGTAGGGTGAAACTGATTACCAATACCTGTCCCATCGATATCCCAAAACCACATCTTCAGTATGTACCACCGCTCGACTTTGACAGCTCCTCTGTAGGTGCGCTCAGCAAGTAGACGAGCATATGTACAGCAGTCCATAGTTACCCTCAGCACCCAATCCCCAAACTGCATCCCCCCCATCCCAACTACCCTCCACCCTTCCCACCATCCCGCTAACCGCTCTTCAATCTCGATCCCCCTCCCGCTCCCCCCCTCTACCCTCCCGCCACCCCGCCAACCCACCATTTGCGAATCAACCCCCCCTCCCCAAAACTCTCCAGATCTCCCCAACCCCATCCCCCAACTCCAGATCACGATCTCGCCCCAACTCCCAGATCCCAAGCACCGCCGTATGTACCACCTCAGTTCGCATGCGGAACCATGACATGACGCCACGCTTGGGATTAAGCAACCGCCGGCCGGGCATGGCGTTACGGAAGGGCGGCGGACGGATCAGGAGAATTTGGGGGGATCGGGAAGATGGAGATATACTGAGATGGGGGATCGAGATGGGGGGATGGAATCGAGATTGGGGTGTTGGGTGGAATTGGAACTGTTGATGCTGTGTTTTGCCACCCACCCAACCCAAGGGGATTGGCAAGGGTTGTGCCACTGTGACTGGTCGTTTAAGGTTGGTTTGAGGGCCATGCGGATGGATGCAGGGTTACGTGTAGGGCTGTTGCGATGCAACGGGGATCGACGGGGGAGGTATTCTCCATTGATCAACAGTACAGGGTGGACGTTTTTTTAGAGGAACTCTAAGTTGGACCTTTATGTATTCTTCTGCCGGTTTGTGACTCTTGTTGGGCTATTCTCGATACCGATTCGTTCAGTAAGTATGTAACGTTGTTGGCCATTTGAGATTTAATACCTTGCTCGTCTTTTCTGCTTATGCAGTATTTTGAACGGCATCATTTCCTTTTGCATCGGGTCAGTCGGATTCAGAAAAGAAGAGGTTTGAGCAGCGCTAATCCTCCAGAAAGCAAAAGCAAATGATAAATATATACAAACGAGAAGAATAAACATTCCGGGAAGTAATCTAAAGCTTGAACAACTGTACAGGAAAACTCGTAAAATACAAGTGCCCCATCTAAACATGACAAAAGGTTCAAAAGAACTCTTGACACCACTTTTCCCCCAACAGCTCTGACCATTGATCTCCAAACCAACCAATCTACCTCCAACCAACCCAAAGCACAAAGGATATCCGCAAAGCACACCAAATCAACAACAAATACAGCCGATAGTAAGCAAGAGACAGGTTAATCGCACCAAACTAATCCAACAATTCGACAGGAGGAATGTCAGACTTGTCAAGGTTGGAACGGCATTCGGCTCTCCAATCTGGAGGCGAGACCTTCTCGACAATTTCCTTGAACGCTTCCTACATAAACGTTAGCATAATATTCACAAACTATTGCAGGGCTTCGCATACCAAAGTGCAGAAGCTCTCATCCCCCTCAAGATGCTTGCCTGCAGGCTTGCATCCCTTGACCACAACCGGATTATCGTTATATCTCAGCCTGACATAGTATCCATCCGTGTTGACACCCTTCCTTCCAAACCACGAGTCCCATCCCCACTTCTTGACGGCAGGTTTGTTTGCTCCATCAACAGCTCTGAACACCTCAAAGGCAATGCTCGAGGTGAATGGAGGCCACTTCTTGTCGAAGGCTCCAAGCGTCGCCAGTACCGCAGCGATAGTCGTATCATGGCATCCCATCAACGCAAACTTTGTCTTCTCTGGAGCCACAATGTCCTCAATCATGCGGTCCTTGATGTTTGCCAACAAGTTTCCCACACCCAAGCGTCTATATTCCGAGGACTGCTCATAACCACGGAACCACTCGTCCACCGTCATCATCTCAATGTACTCTCTGACCTTTGGATCATAAAACTCATCTGGGAGATGGACACTCTTGTCGTGAGCAATGGTCGAGTTGATATGGTCTTGGATACCGCTGAGACGTGGGTGACCGTCGATCGCTGCTGGGACACTAAGCCATTTGCCAATCTTCGAATCAATGTAGGCCATCTCGGGAGTCTTATTCCAGGTCTGGGCGGCCAGGTCGGCGAACGCTCTCGCTAATTGGAGGAGTCTCCTACAATTGTTCTCATTGGGGTATAGGTTCTCGTCTGCCGCAGTCAGCTAGATGTTGGCTGATATGGATGATTCCTACCTGCCGCATTACGGGTTCGGATTATTGGAGCAATTGTGAGGTTTGTGCGAGTCGATGGTGGGTAGAGGCCAGTGAAGACTTGATGGAGGGACTCTTGAGCTCTTGGAACAGGCGAGGATCTGAAATGGTGAGCAATCTACTCCTCAACCAAAAATGGCGCTCACCTGAGATAGAACGGTCGGCCATCTTTCAACTCCTTGTCGAGGAACTGCAACTGGTCGACATAAAGATGTCTCAATCGTTGTCCTAAAGCGAGCGTCGTCTGTCTTCCGGTATCTGTAAGCTCACCAAAGAGACTCTCATAAGATCAGTTTCCAGTCCAGTTTTATGCCTTCCGCTGGCGAGGCAACGTACCAGATTCCTTCTTCGTCGCCATCGCGGCTACTAGTCATTACGGCAACACCATTCGGTCCTATCGTCTCAATGCCGCGGTGATAGGAAAGATGACTCCAGATGTCGGTTGGTGATTCCAAGACGGCCGCCTTGAACTGTTTTGCTGCCTTGCAAAAGTTCCAAACTATTGGTGAGAAATTGTGTAAGCCATTGTTCCGCCCAGTGTGCGAAGAACGTCGGGGCATTCGAGGACATACAAGGCGGAAGATCGGTGTTCATAAATCTGGCATTGATTGGTGTTCGTTCGCCTGAGGTGAATTGTCAGTATGAAGTAACCCAAACACCACCATACAGCAGACAGCATGTCCTTACCATGTCTAAAAATCACCTGAATCTGTTCCAATTGCAAATTCTTTGGGTATAGCTTCTCGAGCTCCTCCGGGCTGTAAGGTGGTCTCGGGACAAAAGTGGCCATGATGGGGATTTGGGCAAAGTGCTTCGGAGGAGAGCGGGTCAGAATGGGGCAGGTTTTGTACTGGAAGATCTCCCGGCCGTGTTGTCCCTCAGACTGGCAATGACTGGACTGCGTGATGACGACAGACATGTTTACAGAACCGGGCTATTCCGAAACCGGTACTAGCGTACGGACTGACACCCACTTAACCGAACATTAAGGTTTGGCATTGGCTAAGTCAAACAATCAGATCTTGGTTTTAGATAATCTTTTTTCTTTTTAGTTTCCCTCCACCTAACTTTTTTGGTGAGTTCGGAACGAGATGCGAAGGGGATGTATAGAACCCGGAAACAATTGTTCGACGAGCGTACTTCATGCGAACCTTCCTTCCTGCTAATAGGGTTCTATGCCTTATATGCGCCTCGAGACAATCGGTAATACGAACATCTGGACCCCGACGGCAGCGGAGAACCCTGGTCAATACCGCCCAAGCTAGAGAAAGCCAACTTCACTCGACAACCTCCACCTCCTCCGCGTCAGCCGACTCACCTCCACCCCCAGCCCCGCAACGTACGTCAGACCCGGTAGACTCGACTTTTGGTGATGGCACAGGGTTGCAGAATGAGGGGGGGAAGATTATGGACGGAGCAGGACCTTCAGTGACGAGGAATCCATCGATATCAGACGCCACTTCCGCCTCATCACCTCCGAACCACAATAACAAGAAAAAGTCGCGGCGGAAAGGAAACTCGGAGTCAAAAGGTAAAAACTCACCTTGATTCGATTTGATGAAGTTTTACCTTTTTTCTGACTCGGTATCGTCAGCAATTGAAGCAGGTTCGCGTCCGGATGCCTCATCTCATGGAGCTGCCCCGCCCCCACCAAGGAAAGAGCCGAAAGATGGGCTTCGAAAGAAATCACAGCCAGAAACCTCAACAACCACCCCAACAACTGCCCCAACAGTCCCAAGGATACGACGGCCTGCCGTACATACACCGACACCAATATTTGAGACGGTCAAGGTCGAATCCAAATCCATATCGAAACGTACCGAAGCCAAATCGGGAGCAGCGAAACCGAGAGATGGAGATCATAAGAAACCACAGACAGCGACTGCCACACCCATCACCAACCCAAGGATACTGCGACCTACCATACAGCCCGTCAACGAGCCTAGGCCCATCTTTGAGACGGTCAAGGTCGAGTCGAAAACGGTTGAAGCGAAACAAGAGGTTGTGGAGCCTTCCAAACCGGTCGTAGATCCTCAGAAGCTAGTGGAAGAGGTCATCAAGCGCTCACAAAACGCAAAGCGGAAGAAGAAGAAAAAGAAGGATTCTGCTCCCGGAAAGATTGAGGAAGAGGCACCCTTGCCATCCAAAATTCTGTTCCGCTTCGAGATCAAGCCTTCGTCAAAGAACGGCGACGAATCCACCGAAATCAAAGTTCACCATACCAAAGCACCCGATCTCGACCAGGCGCGACAAAATGCAAAGCTCACACACACCCCTTCAGACTCTGGATCGGCGTCAAGGCCTCCGAAACCATCGGAAGGTATCGGTACTGTCGGCAAGAAAGCAAAGGAGCCTCTCGAAGCGCCGGCATTGGAGCTGTTGGAGAGATCACGACAACTGTTCGAGAGCGGCCTGGCAACCCCGCCGATAGCCGGCCACCGACCACTCCGCGTCAAACTTTGGGACACGGTGGCAGTGAAGCGGGAAGATCCAGTACGGCCGTCGAGGTTGGAGGATTTGTCAACCCTGGACGATACCACCGAGCGGTTCACAGCATTGAACATTGATCCTTCTTTCCAACAGCAGCCAGAAACGAAACAACCAGAAGCAGGTCAACAGGAGGAGACATGGGTGGACAAGAAGGAAATCTCTCTTGTAGACCGGAAACTACTGGCAAACGTTCGACTGGCGCTCGAGAGGGAGGGATTTGTCCCTAAACCGAAGCCGGAGGCTCTTAAGACGGAGGATACCCCGAAATACGAAAAACTTAAATCTGGACTGTATAGGAAGCATCGAGATTACGAAGTTCCGGGATTCCCATCTTTTGAAAAGCCTCCAGAGCGGCTATTCTTTCCGTGGGCTAGGAGGAAAGAAGCTAATGCGGAAGGCGGTAACTCTTCTGAGCAAGCAGAAGACGTCCAGAAGTCGGACAACAGTACGGGATCTGTAACTGGTTCGAGAGCGCCGTCTCTGTCGGAATCGTTTGGTGAAGTGCTAGGTGATGTCAAGCACAAAGCGGCTACGGAACGTACGGAAGCACAGGTACCAGGGAAGGATTCAACTGCAGCGAGTGGACAGCAACCTAATGGCAAGGCTCGTGGCATGTCGGTATCACAGATTCTGAGCTCGTTACCTGAAGGAGATTGGAGTCGGTCAAGAGCAAAAGCCGTCAAGCCTGATCTAGACTTCAAGGGCTCAGTTAAGCGTTTTCAATCGAAAGGACCAGAAGCCACGCTCATAAAGGCAGCTCATGAAGGAAACTTGGATCTAGCCTTGGAAGCTTTGTTCCATGAAGGACTCTTGGAGGCGCCAGCTCGAAGTATCGACGAAAGAGTGTTCGTTGCTTGGCGGATCAAGGATATGATAAAGAAGAAGTACCCGCATATGGATGCCGCAGATTATATCAAGATAATCTTTCGGCTTGCTACTTACGGCGGTGTCACATTCTCACATTATTGGGAGTGCTTCAGGAAGATTATAACCACGACAGACGATTCTGAACTGCTAGAACGTGTGTTGTGCAAAGGTATCCAGCTTATTCCGGGCTTCTTTACCGGCCAGGATGAGGCCCCCAAAACAACAGACGGGTCTGAAAATAAATCTGAAGAACCTTTGGATGGGCAGTTGATGGATGGCGCTGATCTTCTCCTTGGTCTCGACAAAGAACATGCGCTTGGAAAGCAAAAGTCGGAGGTAGAGGAAGATGTAGACCTCGAATCAGAAGATATGACGCCAGAAGAGAAAGCAGAAGCGGCCAGAAATCGACGCATTTTCGACCCGAAATTAATGATACCGACAACCGGAGCCGACAACAAGTACAAGGAAAACTTTTGGACTTTGCTGATTGCCATCCACGCACGTCTAAAGCGAAGAGGATACTCGACTGAAAGGCTGGAGCGCTTCGAGGAGGTTCTGTCGAGGTTACGGATATGGCCCACCAATGACACTTGCAAGTGGGTTATAAGCCGGTTCGATATTCCCGACGAAGAAAGAGTCGAGTGGTGGAACACAATTACCTGGTTCAATAGGACGATGCTTGTTCGGGGTGATATGGGTCTGAAGCGGAAGATGATTGTCATGGTCAAGAACAGACATCCTGGTCCTATCGAAGATCTTTATGCATTCCTTAGGAATGAACCAGCCACCAAGGATCGCATGACAGATTACCATTACGGCCTCTTTGTTTCTGCATTCTTCACTTGCCGAGAGCCACATCGAGGTATGGAAGTGCTGAATGATATGATTGAGGCTGTTGGCACTCCCGGTCTAAGATCCTGGACTATGATGATGCTCGGCTGCTCTCGTGGGCAGGACATGGTAGCCCTGCACGACGTCTGGTCCAAAATGCTCAGTATGGGCCAAATTCCCGATCAGCTCTGCTGGACCACTCGTATTCATGGCTACTTCCTTGCCGGTCAACCACAGAACGGTATGGCCGTGCTCAAGGAGATGGAAGCGTACGGCGAAACAGCAGGCATCGAAGTTGTCAACGCCATTGTCGATGGTCTCCTCCGCCACCACTTTTTCAACGAGGCCCTCAAGATCTTCCAGAAATCTCTCGAGTCTGGCATTGAGCCGAACCTCTGGTCCTACAATACCCTCATCCGTGGTTTCATCTTCGAAGGCAAAGTTGAGGAGACGCCTCTCCTTCTCGAACAAATGAAATCCCACGGCCTTTACCCCGACGTCATCTCCTTCTCCATGATCCTCTGGGGTCTTGTCTCCACCCGCGGCTCTGCCTTCTCTATCGAGTTCCTATACCCCTATCTCGAAGGCATGCGTGAGCAAGGCCACGAAGCAAATGTCCAAACCTACACCTGTCTCCTCAACGCTCTTCTCCGAAGAGACGACATTCCCTCCGCCAAGAAGGTTCTCGAGCTTATGGCCAAGAATGGCATCAAGAAGAACGCATACACTTACACCATTCTTGTGCAATACTTTGCAAAGATCGGTCGATTGGATGCAATGGAAGAGTGCTGGAAACAAATGAAGAGTGAAAAGGTCCGTCCGGACATGATTACCTACCAACTCACCGTGGAGGCATTTGCCAAGACCATCCGAAGGACATTGGACAAGCCACCATGGGAGGCCCAGAGAATGATGTACTGGCTGCAGGAGATGATTCGGGTGCCGATCAATCCTAGAATGGGCACGTTTGTTGCTGTGCTGAAGAGATTGCTCTCTGAGGGATTGTATGAGGATGCAAAGACTTTGGTGGATCTGGTTAGTGAGATGAGAGGAAGAGTTGTTATTGAGCAGAGAGAGGGCTGGGTTGCGGGCAGTTATGCTCATTTCGAGTTTTGGGATATTGCGGAGAAGATGGGTTGGGCACCGAGGCTGGAGAGGAACTTCTAAAGCAACGTTGTCCAGCCGGCTCGAGATGAAGGTTGATGTATATATTAGATCTCTCTCTTCTTTGTATGGGTTGTGTACGATACTTTACATGTCACGTTGTGGTGATGAGCAGAATAATAGTTTATATCTGCACATCGTCGGGGCTTAATATCTTGGTTCCTTGTACTTCTTGTTTTCGTTTTGTATTTTGTACTTATCTTCTTGTTTTTCTTTCTTCCTGTCTCTGTTTCTTACATCATTGGCGTTCGTTGGGGCACTTTTCGTGCCATGCGTTTCTGTTGTATGTATTGGTTCGTAAAAGTTTAGAGGTATAATACTGCAATATTCTTTGATATGGCATGTGAGTTATGTCTATCGTACAGTACATGTTCAATTCGTTCAAGACATGCTGAAGGGGCATATACTTGTACAGCTATGGTCGACCGTCCCGATCCTAACCAAGCAGGGTAGCGACGACATCTGGACCCAGTTGGTGACGATACTCGAGCCGCCGTTCGCCAAGACGTGGCGATTCCGTAAACGGCAATAATGAACGACGGCAAGAGCTCGGTACTTGATGGTATCTCCACTTGCTGAATACCAAAGAGTGCAATTCCTTGGGTATGGTGAGCTTACAACAAGAGTGCAAGTATCTCTTTGCCAAAAATCCGGTCCCATTGGTTTACATCCTGTGACTGTTCTTTTTCAACTCTGTCCTGACGATCTTGATAGAGATCTGAACAATCCTTATCTCGCGTACCCCGACATTCTAAACGGAAAAATTGGCAAAGTAACAAAGGGGGTGAGCAGAAGAGGCCATCTAACTATAGGGCTGGAGCATGCGGGGCCACGATCTGAGGAAAGACTCGCGTCGCATGGTTGGGTGGTTGGCCGAACTTCTCACTCAGTGTCGAGAAGATAAGTCGTAGAACTTTGAGATGCGATCTTGATCGCTTTCGAAAGGATGCGATGCCTTAGAACTTGTAGTGTTAAGACACACTCTCACATTCTTGTCGCCTGAGGTGGATGTTGCGAGGCACGGAAACATTACCCCTACTCCACGAAGAAATAGTCTGTTCAGCATTATCAGGACGAACTAGAAGAACGGGTTTGTCTAGAAACCGAATCACATACCAGATGTATCGAAAGCCGGGCTCGATGGTGAACATAAACTTACTTAAGTACTTGGCTTGTTATTTCGGCTGGTGTCAACGAAGTGTACGCATCTATAGATCTACTATGCACAAGTTAGAGCCTACCACCCAATAAAAACGCCGAATTTCTACCCGGTCCAGGCTGGCATCCCAGTGCCTTTTATTCGGTTCCTAACATTGTTAGAATCACCGGCTCTTTTCGGATTTCGGTACTTGGAGACATCCACTCGCTGACAGCTTCGGAGAAGCCCGGTTTGATACTTCCATAGTAACAACACCCCAGTGCATCCATAGAATCTTCCATGGGTGCAAACAACACCAATTGAGGATAACGCTATTCTCATAGCAACCTTATGGTTACTACCCAAAGCCAGAGGGGATAAATAGAAGTTTGCCTGCTTCTCTACCACTCATCTCGACATCCTTCACACCTCCATACAAACACCGTGTTTGTCCATCTCAAAGCACTCTCTCGGTCTAAATCAGTCTGTTTGTCAACATCAGTTCGACCGTTTGCATCATCAGAAGCAGTTTGCTATCCTCCAAGAACAGAAAGTCAGAGTTGTGAGTACCCCTGGTTCTGTTTGACATGCCTGCACCTCGGTGAGAATGTGCCATGAGTGAAGGACGTTGAGTGAAGGACATTGACAGAACGGCTTCTAACAGTGGTATTAGGAGTTTGACATAGTTCATATCTCGGTATCTGACTCCGTGGCAGAACAATTGGTGTAGTGAGTATTCCCACCCGTCCGTTTTAACATTGTTTGAGAAATATTCTAATCTTCTTATTAGTATTAGCATAGCTCAATCTTACTCCGGAGTTCTCTACCTTCTATCGACAGCAAGTCAAAAGTGTGAGTACCCTTTATTCCAGTTTTGTTTGCCCTGTTGGATCTGTGTTATGGGCAGTTTGAGCGGTGAGATTGGCGAATACGGTCCTAACTTTCCTACTAGTCGTCAACAGTTCCTCACAATGGCATCACGTCGCCCACGCAATCACCAAAGCCAGGCTCGCATCCAAGAGCTACTTCTCGAGGCTCAAGGACCTCGTGCTCCCAGTTCCATCGACTACCCAATTGCGGTTTACCAAGACCCTGTCGAGAGTGACGGAGTGCAAGGACAATCTGCACAGGAGAGTCAAGTCCAACACTCCGCTGCACCACTCCAAGAGACCTTGGCCGATCAGCAACACGTTTCTTCAGGACAGCATCATGTTGAGCACCATCAACCAACTTATCAACCCCAGACCCAGCAGCAAAACCAGGTCATGAATGCACCGCAGCAGAACTATCACCAGGCTCACAGCCAGGCTCATGGTCCGTTTGCTCAGCAGTACCACGCTGCTCAGGCTCACCAGCATGGAGCTCAAGCCGTGTTCCCACAATATCATCCTCAGCATATCCAGGACACGTTTGCACAAGGGCACCATGCTCCACATCATCAATATCCGCAAGGTCAAGGCATGTTTGGACAAGGCTACCAAGCTCCGCAGCATCACCAGGCACACGGTCAAGGGATGTTTGGCCAGGGACAGCAGGGACAGCATGCCCACTATCAGCCATCGCAAAGTCAAGGGATGTTTGACCAGGGACATCATGCTCAGCAGCATCACCAGCCTGGGTCGCAACATCTAGAGATGTCTGGTCAGGGACATCATTCTTTACACCATCATCACCAGCAACAAGGCCAGAGTGTGTTTTCTCATGAACAGGCCCAAATGCACAATCAACAGCAAGACTACGGCGTGGTTGGCCAATACCTTCCTGGCCATCAAGTCACCGTACCTGTGCAAGGAGCGCAGGGAAATGGTAGCTATTTCCATCACCAGAGCCCTTACGGTCATGGACAACAGCCAGGCGCCCATGGTCATGTTGAAGTCCAAAGCCAGCTTCAAGGTCACTTTCAAGCCCAAGCTCCTGGCAGTGCCTACAACATGAGTGGCCAGCAGCAGCAGCAGCAGCAGCCCGTGTCTACTCCAGGCCTCGCTCCGCCAGTTGCGCAACTGCCTTTCCCAGCCCCAGGCAATACGGGATACGGATTCTCCACTGGTTCCAGTAGTTTTGTACAAGGCTCCCAACTCTCTTATAGTGGCCCTGGTTTTCATGAACCTGCTCCTATTCACGATGGGTATGTTCCGGTCCAGCAGTATGCCGACCACGTTCGTCCAAGGCCTGTACTCCCTACAATCTTCACCTCAGACTATAGTGCCCTTCGCCGTCGTTTCGAATCCGAGCAACAACGCCAGCGAGATGCAGAAGTTGTTCGATTAGTGAGAGAGAAGTCTGAGCGAGAGGCCGAGGAGCGAAAGCTTCGCAACGAAGACTGGCTCCGTCAAGAGAAGGAGGCGCATCTTTCTTATCTCATGGACTGTGCCGTCCGTCGGGCTAATCCTCGAACTGTGCCGTTTTGTTGTGCTTCAGACCGTCAAAAGGAGATGATTATTGCCGAGCAGAAGAAGGCAGAACCATACAAGAGGCTTCCGGTGCATCCTGGGTTTGATTGGCTTGAGCATGATGCTTGTGGACCGTTCGGCTCTCCTGTGCCAATCACCAAGTTAGAGTGCATGGTCTACAACAACATCATCGAGTTGTCGCTCACCTCCTTCACAAGTACTATCGCACCGCGTGACCAGGATCTCAAAAGCGTGGAGAGAAAGCAGAATCCTTTCTACCATGAGCTTGTAAAGAAGCTGGCGAAGATCAACATTGATTTCCTCTTCCACAACGCGCCTGACCGAATCTGGATCGTCGCTCCCGGCAAGCAAGGACCAATCTCTTCCGCCCTCCCCATCTTTACTCGTGTTTGGTACCGCAAGTACTATCCCAAGATGAGGAAGTATATCGAGAAGAGGGATCTCCGCAATCCTATACTCCGTCCAAGGAGTCTCAAGGTCCAGGAGAAGTACAAGGAGGAGTTGCACCTCTTGCGTGAAGACATCAGAAAGTTCCGCGGCCAGATTTCGTCTCTGCGACGCCAAATCCAGCAAGCCAAGTTCGAGGACCAGAAGAATGCTCAGGGTATCTACCCACCAGCCTCTGAGTACAGCTGGAGACCTAGTAGCATGAAGGGCAGATGGATCAAGCTGGACAGTCTGCTCGAGCAGATTGAAGAGGGCGTCGAAAAGATGATCAAGTTCTCAGAGGATGTTCTCGTTCTCGGAGAGGAGCCAGCACCGGTTGCCATTGAACCGATCGCTCCAGCCGATTGGAACTCTGGAGAGAAATTCGTTACCGACCGTCAAATCCAGGAAGACGACGACAAGGACTGTGAGCACTTGTTCTGCGACGAACTATCCGGACTTTCTGCCATTGTCCAGCATCACAAAGAAGCAAAAGCGAACTGGATGGAACACGAGAAGATGTATCCAGGTATCGGACTCGCCTCAGCCATAGCTTCTGGCCTGAATGGAGTCAAGAGAAAGTTGGAGGATTTGTCCGAAGATTAAGAGTCTTGTCGTGGAGTTGTTTGGGTTCTGAGAATGGAGGCGTTGTTGTGATGGAAGGAGTATCTTTGTCTTTGTGTAACCTTATTACTATCTTGTGCGACTCTAGTAATTGTTCTTGCTTTTTCTTCTGATCTGGGTATATTTCTGGGGGATTCTTGTGAATAGGTTCATCAGGTACTTTTTTTCTCTTTCTGTTCTTTTATATAGCATGGTGTTAATAATAATGGCTCTCTCAAACGCCGGATCTATTCTCGTGAGTTCCTGGACTGCTGTCATGTAGCTGCAATCGTTGAAGATTGGTGCTAGGAACCACTTTTGCAATGGGTTACATAACATGCAAGTGGTAGTATAGCATAAGCAGCTTCTTTGGTCTAGGTGGTTATGACATCGGTCTCATATTTACGATATGACACTCGCTCAGCGAGGGCAATCCGAAGGTCGCTAGTTCGAGTCTGGCAAGAAGCATTTCTTTTGCCCTTTTGATGCATTTCTTCGATTGCTGTTTTGCTTCAGAATCACTCCGGTATCCGGCATTTTGTATCCCAATTCGGCGCTTACAGCCGAACGCAGGGTCCTTTCCTCATGGCGCAGCGCATCCGTTCGTCCTGTCCGAGTCATGATGTCATCTATCATCGGGCCTCCAAATCAACGCCAAGTCCTCTTCGAACCTTCCACAGGATCGCCAAAAGCAGCACAGTGCAGTGCAGTCAGGAGGTCCCAACCGCCTGGACCTCATCAACAGTTTCGGAGATTCGCGGCTGCGCCTTTTTCAGCAGTCTGTAGCACATGGCCATGTCCGATTAGGACTGCTCAGCTTATGCAGGGACCTTTTTGGATTCGCGAGATTGCGGCATATGACGAAGTTTGATGCTTTTAAGGTTCGAACCTTGTGGTACGATAGCGGGAATCGGGTTAGGAAGCATGAGGATTCAAATGAGCAGAATGAAGGTGAGAAGATTTTGAGAATCAAACAACAAACTTTTATTTACAAATCCAAACAATGTAATCATCACGGCTTATCCTCCTGCTAGACACCGGAATGCCAACCAGTTTCTAACTGGCCAGCTACAGCATTAACAGGCTTGCACCAAATCAAATACCACCAACAGATTTCCAATTTGAAAGCATGGACACTAATAGCCATACAAAGCACAAAGCAAGCGCAAAGTCAAACCAAGCAATAACAGTACCGCAGAAACAGAAAAGCAGGATTCGTATTAAACAATTAAGACCCACCCCAAACGCCTGTAAGATACCTATATAAGAAGCAGAGAGACATCAATAAGAAAAACAGCTTGACATCCAGCAAATGATGGTGAAAAGGAAACGGAAACAAATGAGAACCCGGTTTATCCGTAAAAGAGTCCACACGAGCAAATGTTAATATATCGTGGAAGGAAAGTGTGATAGAGGGGTCATAAAAGGAAAAGAAAAGAAGAGCAAAAAAAGAGCAAAAGGAAGAATCCCTAGTAACAGATGGTACATGAAAAATTTGGCGCCGGTCAGTTAAATTAGTAGTAAGCTAAGGGAATAGCTGCGAGCATATACTGCTCAGAAACATGAAGAAAAATGGAAGAAGAAAGTGCAGTAAATGAGAAAAAGAACCTTGAATCTAATAAACAAGAGCAAAAGATTAACAGAGTCGCAAAAATGAGGAACGAGGAAAGAGAAAAAACGAAACTGCCATCAATGCATTGCTTTGAAGCGAGTAAAGAAGCCAGACGGTTGCTTCTTTACCCTTCCCCAACCGTAAAAGAACCACTCATGGTCACGTAAGGGTATAACAGTACACAGGGCCTGTAGGGAGAAGTGAGATAGGTGAAGGTAGGTGTAGGGAGGAGAAGAAGGCAGAACGAAAAACAAGAAGGAGACAATGATTTTTGAAACCCGATGCGATGCAACCCAGTTAATCGAAGAAGCGAATGCCGAAAAGAAAAATGCAATGCAAGAGCTCGATCGACGATAGGCAAATGAAAAACACGAACTTTCTCGCACCAGGTTAAGCAGACGGGGATCAAAGCATTAGGACTTCATCGTGATTCGTCTATTCGCTCTATAATCCACCGTCGCCTCATCTCCCTCTTTCGTTTTCTGAGCCACTACGTTCCTTCTCGTTGGACTGGGAGAGCTGGCATGGTTGGCAGAGTTCGCTTGTACCGAGGCGCGCGATGGCGAGTAGTAGGCCCAGTCCCGAGGACTCCAGTTGTGCTTGTCCGCAGAGTATAAGAAAGAATCATCTTCCGCTGTTTCCTTCTTCATGTCCTCGGGATCGAACTCCTCTTCCTCGAGGAAGCCGACGACAAACCCATCCTTTGAGCCAAATATCAAAGCCGGTTGATGGGCCTCTGTGTGTTTATCCGGGCTGGTCCCACGGACCAATTCACCAGATATTGAGCCATTGTTGGAATGTGTTGCAGATACATGTGGGTTATTAATCCACTTGCAGAAATTATTCTGTCCTGCTCTTTCCATTGGCAAGAGTACGGCTCTAGGTTGTTTCCATGATGCACACCAGATATAGACTGCAGGTTTTTGGTCCTTCGAGCTTGGATCCGGCGCACATGTCAACATAAGGAGATCGGGTATCGTTGGGTGCCATTCGACACTTCTAACGGGGGCAAGGTGAACGAGAATCGCAAACGGTCTAAGCAACTTCAGTGACCAGATCCACACGGCGGTCGGCATGTTGTCACTGCGGGTGGCGACCAAGGTGCTGTCAACATTGAATGCAACGACCGACACACCCAGCCTAGCATAAGCGTCCGCTGGTGTGGAGGAGACCGTTGGAAGCACCACTGGTTGTGGAAGAGGCGAGTCTGCATGGGCAACCGTGTTAACTTATGCTCATTGGGTAATGGATTGGATAATTGTTACTTACAATGACGTTCCTTGTTTGCCAACACTGTTTCTGACCAGACCGGAATTGCCTGAATGTTGACTGTCATGGTGTGGTTCATTTCAATGACCTAAAAGCAGACGTCAATTTCGAGATCCCTGGAACACTAGGCACCTAGCAATGAACTTACCGGTGAGAACGTGTATGTGCTAAGGAACGAAATCCTCCCATCGTAGGAGCCAACCACGAGAAACTCGCTGGCAGGACTCCACTCGACTGTCTTAATACCCAAGCCCTCACATGCCTTTTCTCTTGTACGAAACAAGTGTCCATCGGCAGTGTAGATTAGCACCTTGTACCCCGAGGCAGCTGAATCCCAAACAGCAATCCAACGGCCACACGGTGACCACTTGAGACCCTGTGCATCCATTGTGGGCAATGTGAATTTTGCAACAGTTCTGTATGTGGTGTGACAATGGACCGAGACTACGTCATGGGTGGCGGGTCGTGTGAGCAAGGCGAAATGCGAAGTACAAGGCCGATATCCAAACCCTTTGAAATTGCGGTGAGCCATTGGTTGAAAGTCCAGTCCGAGCATCTTACCTTTTGAAGAAAACTTTGGATGCGGAATATCGATCTGCTTTGCTGTTCGCAGCGACCAGACGGTCATCTTCAGCTATGGCAACAACGTCAGTATGTGTACAAGGGTAACACAGAAATGTCCATACCTGAAACTCCGAAAAGATGAGAACCTCATCTGCGTTTCTACCAAATTCGACATTCTTGATGCCCTTAATACCCTGACTAATTGTAGCATGCCACTTCTCGTCCTCCACGTCGTATATCCATGCAGCGTCAGAGGTAGCGATGAGTATCCGTGCTGTGGCTCCGCCTTCCTCCTCCGTCTTGTCGATACCACTTCTCCGCTTCGCAGACAGCCCATTCAGCCCGGTCACCTCCTTGTTCGTAGCCCTAGGTGACCATCGCATAAATTGCACTTTCGAACCAATGTCGTCTTTAAGTTGTATTGACCTCTTCACTTCCTGTGTCGTAGAACATCGTAGTAATAATCGTGAACCGACAACAGATGCGACGAGATTTCCTCCGGGTGACGGAACGCAGGCAGTCGTTGCTAGAAAAGGGGATAAACGTCAGCCCTGGGACTTTGAAAAACAATGAGATGGGAGAACTCTTACTCGTACCTCTATACACCTGAGAGAATTCCATATCGTTTCAAATCCAACCCTTCTATCCTCACACGAGTGTACAGCACCCAAATATTGTTCGTTATATGCTCAAACTTTTGAACCTTGCTCGTATATGTCGAGTGGGCGAAACGAGTGATTGCAGCTCTCTCGTAAGGCTGTCAAAAAGAAAATAAAAATAAAAAGAGATGTGTTGTGGATGACGGATGAGGAGATTGTTGTGGTGGTGAAGTCGAAAGCAGTAAATCCGCCACAGGAATGAAGGTGAGGTACAGAAAGTAGGATTTGGTCGTGACTCTTCCTTCTAGAAGGGGTTTGCGTGTCGCTCGGTCGCGGTCGTCAAAGAGAAGTCGGAGAGAAAGGATTAGGCAGCCAAAACAAGACTGGACCACAAAGAAACCGGGGATAGTGTTGCCTTGACTTACTCGCCGCTGTCAAACTTGCAGTGTTGGAGGTACCTCCGAAAACCAGGGAACTGTGTTGGCTTGGTCTGGAGAGTGATTCTCAGGGAGTCGCGATGGAAATAAGGTTATTAGGGCAAGGTACGAGTTATCGTACGGTTGTGAATGCAAAGTTAGGGTGCTGCAGATGGAAAGGGAAAAAAAGGATGCAGGTGGAAAAAGCTTATGCGCTGTCGTTCTGTTCGTGAAGCGGGAACCTTGAGGAAAGCCTCAGATAATATCAAGCGTCTAAAGAACTCGTCTTTTTCCAACTCTTTTCTCCGATCAACAACTACAAGTAGATCTCTCAACCTCTTGCCTTCTAGTCCCCAAATTCTCCTCTCTTTTCGTCAAATGTTTAATCGTCGTCGTCGTCGCTGATGTTGTTGGTGTTGCAGTTGTCGCTGTGGCTTTGTTGTTTCTCTCTCAAAACCTCGGATTCCACGTCAAGTTCTTTCGAATCTCCAATACTCTCGTCGACTAAACCCCACAACTGAATATCGTTCAACCGACAGAAGAAAGGCGAGGAGAGATCGTGATGTCGTGTCGGGATTGCGGGCAGGCAGAGAAGGCCGGTCGGCGTCGTCTTCCTTTCGGCTTTGTCCCGGAAAGGTGTCCGTTACCAGGGCCGAGCTGAAGGGTCTGGACGTCGGGTCGGGAGGTGGAGGGCAAAACCGTGGTTTTGCAAGTTGAAGGTCGAAGCTGGAAGGGAGAAGCGTTGAGTGAAGAAGGAGGGGAAACGACCGATCCTGACTGAAAGTTTCGATTCAAATGAGTTCCAAAGGACGGGAAGCAGGTTGTGGAGGGTGGATGAGAAAGAGTGAAAGGTTCGATTCAGGCTTCTATCGATCGGTCGGTCACCCTCTTTCTTCCTTACTAATGCTAGACCACCCTCACAAAGAGGCGAAAAAAGCCAAATGGATGGGGTGGACGAAGGGCTTGGTGGGAAGATCTGTGGGAGGGTAACTCGTCTGGGCACAAGAGTGAGGAGAAGGACGGAGAGAAGTTGTGAAGCGATGGAGGGCGCACGAGAGAAAGTTGGTTATGATCACGCAAAAAGGAAATTCGAATTTTTATTCCATTTTTTTGCCGACCCCAACACCTCCGAGAGGGGTCCTAACTACTTGTAAGCCCAAGGTTGCTTTAAGGATACCTAACTTCCCGTCCATCCTATTTGAAGGTTGCTGATTACCCTCTCCAGACGTCTAGACTACTCAGTACCTACATCTTAACGTACCTTCCACGCTTCCTGCTTCTACTTCTTCTTCAGATTTCATCTTTCTGCTGCTGGGAGGTGTTCTCGATGCCCTCATACGAATCATACCGTTCCCAGGATTTGGTCTGGCATGCTTCAAGGGAGTCATGACTACACCCTAACGACTCCTAGTCTTCCGACCGACTGGCTCGACACTGGCAGGTCTCTCATCTGTGGCCAGCCTTGCATAAAGACCCCCCAGTCCTCGCGAGGGGACGAAGCAGCTACCGGATGATACAAGCGGATTAGTTATGTTATGATTTGACATCTTTACCAGGCACCGTACAAATACGCATCCTCTTGCATTTCACCTGGACAAAAGACGGTCTAATTGGGCCCACAGGATGCTACAAAGGTAGGTGCAAACCTGTACTGGAACATCCACGGAATACCATTGCAGTTTCGGATTATTCCAAAAGCCAGCCTGACGGAGCATGAAACCGGCCAAAACCACAATACTTCTAGTTGTACTCATGTGGCCGATCGAACCTGCTTCAACAGGTTGCATGATCTCGAGGGTCTTGAGATGTAGTACATATGAGCAAGGAGTACATCGGGCTTTGCAGGACTTTGGGAGAATCACTTTCTGTTATTGACTTGTGTATCCGTGTATTAATACGAGGATACGAGGTGAAAGATGCCTGTTTGTATTCGTGGAGGATACATATCATGAATAGGCATGGAGGACCTCGATCCCGCTGCTCACCTGGAAGACAAATATCTGCCTGCATCAGTGGACTTTTAGCTAGGCGAACCTGGCTAACTCCTTCCGAGATCATTTCCTGATTAAGGTTGTTGGGTATCTAGCTTCAGGTTCCCATCCCGGTAAAGGTACCCTTCCCCTCCAGTTGTCTTTAAAGTAGGAAATTGAGGGTGCGATTATAACAGCATCAAATATATAAAGTTGTCTGGTTTCCGTGCCTGCGGCTGGTCGTCTGTTGCTTGTTGTATGTAAGGCGTTAATATCCTATGATGCAATGCACATCAGCCACAGTCTGGTCTGAAATGCTTTCTTTCCGCGCCCCTATGCCGTCATCATCCGTAGTTCAGATACAAAGCCCGACGCTTTCGCTGTGCGCCCATGCGCTTCGAGAAGTTGAGGATACATAGGACCGAGTTCGCACGTACGTCTGAAACGCTGCCTTCGCAGTCGCATCTTTTTCTTTCATTGTAAATCCTGATGCTCAACTGTGAATCTGGCGCTCTTCTATGGACCAGTGTGTACCGCGGAGACAATCGTATGACTGCTACATATGCATCTAACTATCTACGTATGTAGGATTTACTTGTAAGTGGGCTCGGCGTGGCCTGCTCGCTGCTTTGGAGATCTCGTGGTCGAGTTTCAGCCCAGCATCACTGTCGGGGCGTTCTCTGTGCGCCTGCACGGTTCTGGCGACGTTTCTAGGCAGCCGCTCCCAAAGACGTCACCAATCTAGTTTTGGTGCAGGCTGTATGCACGCTGAGAGACTTTAAGGGTCCAACTGCACCCAATAAGATAAGCTCCAGATTGAGTGCGGCATCCGCAACCCTTCTTTCGTTTGCCATCAAATTCATCATGGGTGCGAGCGGCAGCCGCGAGCTCCCCCGCACCCGCACCTTAACCAGCCAAAAAAATATCCAGGCGGATAGACTGCCACTCTGCGGATTTTGCAGTACCCAGGTTGTCGAATCCTTCTTTTGGCTTCCATCTGTTCATGAGGTCCCTGGAAGTGGCGGGCTCAGTTGACGCGTTCCACTGTCGGCTCTGTAGTCGGTGTCTCGATATCCGGGCTCCACCCGCAAATCGTTCGGATATCTCCTGCCATGTCGACCGAAAAGGCGAGAGCGTCCTTGGAAGAAGCTGGTTGAGGTACCGGATCGAGTGTGTCCGTGTTGCTGGGTCAAACTTGTGATACAAACAGTTAAGCTCAGCTGCATGCTTAAGCACTCTGTATGAGGCACGCTGTCAACTCCCACCTCTCGTGAAGGTTGCCCAGCCTACCGATATTTTGCAACAAGTGGAAAGGATGTGCTGGCCGATGAAATATATGCGAAATCCATCTCATGTTGCTACTGGTGTTTACCCCTGAGTTTTGCTAATGCAAAGCATTTTTCAGATGGAGTGTGCGACATCTGTAGGGCCATCAAACCCAATGTCTTTGAAACTGTATCATCGGTCAGTACCTGCTCTTCCTGGCCATTCACACCTTCCACTTTGCCTACCGAACGTTGATCATAATCTTTCGCCCACGGTCTAGAGGCTTGACTAATTATCTCCGACAGGTTCTCGTCAAAAAGCTTCCCTGAAGATTGCAGAACCGGCCACAACTGTTAAGGGTGAGATGAGCTGCGAGTAGCACCATGTTGGGCTCTCTTCGGGCTTGTCGTTTGCTGATCGGTGCGGCATTCAAAGGAGAATTTGGACAGACCGAAAGTAACCGGTAGTATCTCGGATGCACAAAATTTGACTGAGAGTTCGACATCAGACTGCTGCTTGGTGAATGGTTGTTGAGCGATTCCTCATGGCTGGACGGCGAATTCGGCATTAAATCTCGTCGAATATCGCTGATCGGCACGGGACTACGGGTCGCTTCCGGATAGTGGTAGCCGTGACGAGTCGAAGGCAAACAGTGAGACTTCGACGGTTGAAGAACGCCCAACTACGTCAGTTTCCGAGGAGAGTCCTGGGTTTATGTATCCGGCATCAACAATCAACATGCAACACAAACGAGCCACCCGGTTATGTCGCTTCGAATAAATTTCAAACGAAGCTTTCTCCTACGTATTAGGCTGGAACTGGCAAAAAAGCTCCACCCGAAGTTTCTACGAATACATAAAAGTGCTCGTACTCGTAGGACCACAGGCAACTCTCTGCGACTCGAAAACAGGTTTCGGGCGCAGGGGAACTGATACAAGACCTGTACCTGTGTCCGGATGAGGAGCAGTGGCAGGCAGTACCGACTCCATGCCGATTTGAGGAGTAACAAAGTATTCCGAAGCGTCGATTTAAAAGAGTCGGACTTCCCCCTCAGATAAGCCTGATGATCTGTTGAGTCGGTAGAGTATGCTGTGACTCGGTTGGCAGCAGAAGCATGCTGGAATAAGCCCACGTTCTCCCTTGATACACCGTTGATCTTCAGCAATCAACACAAGCGGTTAGAGAACCATTGTTCCGAGTATTTTGAGCACAATTGCGTGTCTGAGGCGCTTCGAGTTGCTCTATGTTTGCCTCGATGTGTGCCTTTGATCCATGCCGAAAGTGCCAAACTCTTAGGTTCGGAAGAATACAGGTTTCGAGGATCTGCACGAAGAGTTAGGCTTTGTCCGCTGCAGCTGATTGCTTACACTTACATACATAAGAGCGAGGGGTATGTTTATGAAGCAAACGCCCAAATAGCGAACCGCTCTTTTAAGAAAGAAATTGATTGATCAATCCAGCTGCCGGGGACGCACAGCAGAGCTTCAACCGGCCTTGAAACCTGCTTTTGCACACCCCCACCGTGTAGATCACCGGCTTGTAGCACACAACTGGACATCGTGAGGCTCTTCTAACACATAAACATATGTTCTAAAACATATGTTCTAATTCAGTGTTAGCTACACGCAACTGCCTCAGAACTTTGAAGGCACAGTTAGAGTTTGTTTGACAGGAGTAACAAATTTCCGAGCGTATAAGACAATGTCGTCAGAGTGAACTTGCCAAGAGGCTTCGCTTGGCGGACTTCCAAATCCGAATCAAAGAAAGCCCCGATTCCGCTCATCTGGGGTATGTTGAGAAAGGATGCAAGCATACGGAAAGACCAGACACCTCGTTTTACCAAATCATCCGGGCTCAAATGGTAAAGGGTGGCTAATCCCATCAAATGAGCTAGAAACGAACTGCCGTATTGATACACGATTCATGAATGCATGGCTTCCGCACGAATACATCGAGATACACCTGCGAGGGGCATTCTTCCTGGTTCAATTTAACTGCAGCAGCCGGGAGGGGTGTCTAAAAAGATCCAGAATCAAAAGAGTCTGTTCGAAATAGGAAACGTCGGGTTGGTCGTCCAGGGAAGTCGTCGTATGTGCCATGGAATTCTGGGTTCTGTTGCAGCACATGTGCATTAGCTCTTGTGAAATTCGAATCTGCTGGGAGTCCGACAGCCTGCGGCGATGGTTATCAACGGATTTCCCGTGGGGGTATGTAATACTTGATGGTACTTCTTGCACAAGTACATTTTGGCCTTTGAGCAAAGCAAAGGGGAGTCTGTGGAAGCATACCTTCATGGGCCCCGGCGACATTACTCCTGCAGCGAACTAACGAGCCTTCCGCTCGACAAAAGACTTCCTTGGCCTTCCGAGGAGAAGCTCATGTTAAATGAGAAACTGAAATTTTGTCGCGGTGTCGTATCAGCCTCCCTTTACCGAGTTGGTCATAGCGGCTTCAGTTGCATTCGAGAATCGAGGCACTCGAGAACAGCGAATTGTTTTGGAAGAACATCAGATCGTACCTTTATCATAAGAACCGTGTGGTTAAGCATTGATAACGGATTTCCCATCCTTCCACCTCCAGATTTCCGACACTTGAGATGGGGAATGCTGAGCGGTCAAGAACGAGGTACATATCTCTCATCCATGCAATCGAGCGTATGGAAGGTCCAGGGGGATGCGGAGTAAAACTTGGAAAAGTTTGTTTCCCACCAAGTCCCTGCAGCGTTGATCATTGCCCCATTTGTTGTCGGGCCAGGGCGGATATTTTGAACTAAGCGCTAGCTTCGCAGTCACACAGCTCCTTATCGGGCGTCACTGGGCCTCACGACTCACGATGCATGGGTTGGAAACTGCTAGATGAGATGTCTTCCTCTCGGAGGACGTCAATCAAAGTGGTACTTGTAGAAGCATGCATGGGTTTCGAGCGGCATCCTGCGTGGCCCTGCGTTTCTTTGAGAAATGGAAGCAGTCTCTGTCAAAATATTAGCCCAATACATACAATGGAGCCGGACACAAACTGATATATCACCGTTTACGATAACTTCACATCTTCCATTGACCACATCTACTTTTCCCAATGAGCACCGGTCGATAATGCAACTAATACTGACTCAACTTTCCAAATGAGGTAGCATAGAGGTCAAGAATCCTCTGAGCGTCCAGTCATGAGATAGATGGGACAACACAATTTTTGACTTTCGTATGAAGGTGTGATGGGGTGAACCAAGAAGCAGCGTATGCAACATGACGAAAGAATGTTTTGAGTAAATGACCAGGCGAATGAGGATCCGGATGAAATATCCGACCAGCCTCAAGCCGCGAGAACACCAAACTCGCACAGTCTCAAGATATGTCGAACTACAAGAGATCTCATAAAGAGCAGTAGCTCGTCCCTGATCTTCGTTTTGCTTTCGTACCGAGGGATTATCGATCAATAGCTGCTTTCCCAATCGACTGTGCTGGAGCGGTACGTTCGTGAATGCTGATTGCTTCCTGTTGGCCGTCCGATCGAGAGGAAACATCCGGACATGTGCGTCGAATCCGAAATGCTGTTCGTTTTGCTGTTTCTAAAAGCCCGCCCGCACTGGCAGCAGGCAGCCCGGGGAAGCTTTCTATTCCGAATCGAGCGAACGAATTGGGAACCAAGCGATGCTAATAGTCGTAGTTGTGGTTGTGGGTGACATCATTACGGCTTTAGCTAGACAGACAAAGTTGTATGAGATGTATTTGATATGTATCCGTGCATGGTCCTTTCGAAAAGATGTTGCCAATTGTTACAAAAGAGCTTGATATCGTCTGGATTTGGTGGTAGAGCGACTCAGTCTTCAGGTCGGCACTTCAGATGGTCGATTTGAATATCCGTTAGCTTTGGGCAGACTGGGAGCACATTGTACCTTGAGCAAACACCCCTTCTTGTCGCACAACCCGCTCTTTCGTATCGTTGTAGAAGCATTTGAGGTTCATGGAAAAAAAAGACGTTTGTGTGGATGAGTGAAGATGGTTCGATGTTACCGTTGGCGGCTCGCAAGATGGAAGGCAGCACTCACTGCTCAATGGTTAGCGTGGTGCTCAAACCAGGCTAGTACTCTTAGTGCGATTTAGATAATCTAATCATAATCATATCTTTGATAATCAAAGGCCATGGCATTCCTCGCTGCATTCTAATTCTCACAAATATCCTTCTGTTGAGTTGCAACAATACTACTTCTTTCAAAGCATTTTTTGCTTTTATTTTTCCGATGACGAGTTTGATGCGAGTTGGGCTGATATTTTGGTACTGCTTTCAGGAAGAGATTTCTGTTGAGCTCCGAAACCGCCGCCTACAGTACGGTCGTCAATGAGGCACATTATACGCTCGGAGCCGGTGAGATTTGAACGCCGAAGGAACAATACCGGAATGTATCTGAATACTCTTCCGTTAGATACCTCCTACTTTCATACAAGTACTTGTATGAAATGGCTTGACTTCACTTGCGAGCGTTGATGACGCTTCTGCTTAGAAATTCCAAAGTCACTTACACAAGAACTCGCACGAAGCAATTTGTGGGGTTCCTGCCTGGTGGTATCACTTTCCGTGTTTGGCGGTATTTCGCGGGTAGCAATGGAAAAGCTTGTTGGGAAGGAACGATTATGAATTCCTACACGATCAGTGACCACTGACAAGAGCTCATGCAGCCGAAGATGAGATGGTGATGAGGCCAAGTGCTTTGCGACTGAAAATGTCACCTAACGGGATCCTAGGATCGAATTTCTCGGGCCTTTCGGCATCGGAAACAAATACAGAGATTCCTTTAGTTATGTACTCTTCGGCATCGTGCGGCGATACTTGAACTAGTACCTGTATTCGGTTCGACTAGCAACTTCCTACCGCCCATTTCCCGAGATTTCCACGCCGTTAACAACGATTTGCTTTTCTCTTCGCTTCATATGGCCTTGGGCCGTTTGGAGAGGCACCAGTGCCCACCACTCGACTCATATCCATTGCACTTGCATCGCAGTTTACAAAGATGTTTACAAATCAACAACGCCTCTCAGTACAAATTGCAAACTTCACCTAGAAGGGTACTTTATCCAAGGGATTGACCGGCTCTCAGGTTCAAATTTTCTCAAGCCAACCACGTCCTTTCCCCCCAGCTTACAGCACGTTTACTAAACCAAATGGTCGTCCCTTTCGCATTCGGCTCGGCCATCTGAAGGAAATTTTCTGCCTTGAACCGTTACATCACTCATCGTCCACTCTTCGAGTACGTCGACTGGAGTATGCGAGAAAGGCCTGTCTCGTCACTGATCGGCACGTCGAATATTCTACACATACAATCACCGCATTCGGCCACTTACGATTACTCGTCCCACAACTTGATCGAGACATACCGGATTGTTTTACGTTGCGGTGGGTGGCAGCTTTACTGAAGGTCAGGCCGAATTGCGTGCTTCATCGCGAGACTCCGTCTGTGCAGGTTCGTCGTTCTCCATTGGCCAACAGCAACGTCCTGAAGCCGTTGCTATGCATTCCCACTGTAAACGGCGCTTTCGCAGACCCCAAACGAAGGATCGTGTAAAGGGAGAAGGTCGGTCGCTGATAAAAGTTGAAGTAGTGAGCTCGAAGAATTCCATCAAGTTCAATCCCATTGCCAATGGCTCAACCAGAGTCCTACGCCCGCGCTGCCGCTCGTCCAACCATTCGGTCTCGCTTTACAGACTGTTCGTTGACGTTGCAATGTTGCCCACGCCAATCTCCGCCTTTATCAAAAACGTCATGGAAGAGGTGCGACGCTGAGTCTCGACATGGCTCAATTTCGGCAGCAACAACCTCAACTTCTCCCCCGACACCACTGCAACGCTTCTCCTCCGCTAACAGCGTCCACTCCGACTCGACAAAGAAACCTGTTGGACTGTCCGCCACTTCTCCTCATGCAGCGCATCGAGAGACCCGATTGAGAAGGAAGTTCCAAGAGCTGAAGAGCACTAGAGAATATGTCGACACCCTGGTAGTCGGTGAATAAGGGTCAAACAAAACTCTCCGAACCTCGACTGACGAATCTTGCAGGAACCGGTCCTGCGGCCTTGTTCCTATCATATCTCCTTGAGGGCAATACGCCTTGCTACGATCCCAGCAGAAATGGACCTCATCCCGACTCGCTTCTTCATTCGAAACTCTCGGATTTCATTGGCCGGCCGTTGTACGATGCGATTGACACCCACGAAGCCGTCGAGGAGCTTACCGCCCACTTCCAAAACTCCTCCCAGATGAGCTACTCGACACAAGCACTTCCTGTCAACGTTTTATTCGACACATTGCTTCGGCCAAATGCAGATCTGGACGTAGGAGAAGCCAAACCCCGACTTTCATGGCGACACGACGGGAAAAGGCATGATCACATCGTGATTGGAGACTCTGAACAAGCCGGTGGACAGTGGGGTCGACTTTCAGATTGCGGCGATACGGAAGATAGCCAGACCCTGAGCTATGCTGAGATGCTGTCTCTTCCTGGTTATTCATACGCCTCGCATTTCAAGCGACGAAGCGGCAAGGATCTACCGGAATTCACAAGGCCCACTCGACGGGAGGTTGCAGATTACCTGAGGTGCTACCCTGCAAAGGTCGGCATATCAAGTTCAATATTCTACAACATCACAATCGATGCGATATCAAGAGGCTCTGGGGATTACCCTTTTAAGATACGAATGCACTCGACACTATCGCCATCCCTTACTCATTGCATCAGTGCGAAAAATGTCGTTCTCGCGACTGGTCTGTTTTCTTCGCTCTTCTCACCACCCCCGACCATTTCGCCTCTTCTCTCCATCAATAAAACCAGTTATTTAGTTCCGGAGCTTCCCATGCTTGTGATAGGCTCGGGCTTCTCAGCGGCAGACGCCATCATAGCGTCAATCAAGAAGAAAAGACCGATCATTCACGTTTACAAGTGGAAAACAGCCAGTTTTTTCCCATTGAAGGGATGCCATCCAAGTGCATACCCAGATTACTCTCGAGTATATCGTCGGATGAAACAGTTTGCGGTCGGTACCACTTCTCGACCAACCACAGTTCTCTCGCCCGGGCCAGATGACGGGTTGTACGAAGGCTTTGCCGATGCAGAGGTTCAGAGTGCCACATTGTCACGAGATGGACTGACGGCGCTCGTCACTTTCGTCTTACCTGATGGATCTAGGACCGCGAGGCGTGTGGCCGGTATGAGGTACCTTGTTGGGAGATACTCATCGTTGGATTTCTTGGAGCCACCTCTTATGACTGAGATTGGGGTCAAACCAGGTACTCAGGTTCGAGCGGCCACTTTACGAGAGAGCGTTGAAGATTCTGGTCTCGAAATTTCCAAGGGACTGTTTGTTATAGGCAGTCTTACCGGTGATTCATTAGTCAAGTTTGGATTAGGAGGAGGGGTCTGGGTTGCGGGAAGAGTTACGAAGGCTGCTCGAGAATCGACCATGGGGGACGTGAACTCTTCAGGGTTACTCAGCACACCAGATGAATTATCGACGAAGCTTGACGGTACGAAATCACCAGCATCGCCTTTGAACCCGCGAAGGGGCTGCCTGGTGTCTTGATTGCGCATGCTTCGAGGCCTAGTGTTGGGCTTGGTCAGTGTTTACTAGCGAGCGAGCGTTGTCTCTTATACATCATTTGGGGTTTTGGGCAACGATATTATGAGCATAGGATTGGCGTTTCATGATGGTTTACAGATACCTCGCTAAAGAGCGAATAATGTAATGGGCTTGTGGATGAAAGTATAATGAATTTGGCAAAGTATTTTAATCAGTTTGGGATGTGATCTGGGATCCGTGGGCTATATGACATGTTGCTTGAGTTTGTTATTTGGCGAACTCATCCTTCATATTACAACAACACCAGCCAATAACAGTACACGCACTTCATGCTACGTAGCGATGTATGGCTCTCTCTAACACAGAATAGCTAGGCGGCTCCTGGTAGGTGAGCATTCTGCTAACTACCCTTCTCGCTACAGACTCTCGGCAAGGCAGCAACCCACCCATGATTAAGTAGAAGGCATATCCTCGGAAATGGGCCCCGGCCGTGAATCATCCGTAAGACTGAAAATTTTCTGACTTCGCTCGGCAGCATCGTTTGCTTTATTCCACTTCGCGATTTCACTCAACATGACAACCGAGACAAACGCAGATCACATATCGGGTTGGGACGGCCTGCTCGAAGATCTTGAATGCACAGAGTGCCCGCCAATCAATGGCGCATACATGCCGACAGAGTCACAAAAGATTATGGTTCGACCGGTCTACAAAGAGCTTCTACAAAAGCTAAAAGAGATTGATTGTACCATCAGCCTCGTTAAACAAAGCATGAGAGAGGAATGTTGCGAGGCGGATTGTATGTCATGTAGAGCAGTGCAGAAGCCCGTCGTATTTATCTCGGGACAAAGCGGAATCGGTACGTGTTCTTGCAACGAGGCCACATTGACCTCCAGCGCTGACGCTTCATCACAGGTAAATCGACATTTCTTACCTGGCTTTTAATGGGACGACTCTCTGCTCATGAACCGACTGTTTATGTGGCTTCAAACGGCGAGGTATTTGTCTCCGGATCTCCGCCTACGGGATTCCTATCATATTGGGGGACGGTAGATCGCCTTGTGCCAGCATATTCTCAGGACAATGACCCCAGGACCAGCTTTCCACATCTCGAGGCTTGCTGGGTTTTGCTGGATTATTCGGGAGTGTTGCCCGAGTTTGTAAGGTATGGCATCGAGTACCATGGTTGGCTTGCTGTACAGGCAATTTCACTGGGTAACCTGAAAGCTGCCAAACGAGAGGTCCATATGCCAATACGCTGCATGACCTATTATCTGGATACTTGGACATCAGATGAAATTTATACATTTGGGTAACCAGAGAATCTTCCCCATCTGAAAGTCGTATACTTACTTACTTTCCTAGTCTTCGTATCTGTCAGTTTGACAATCCACAAATGGATCGCCTCCATGAGCTGCAGTACCGATTTGGGCCTCTCCCACACCTCTTATTCGGATCGTTCCTTGAAGAATCAAGCCGGCGATGGAATGAAGAAAACATCCAGAAATGCGAGGCAGAAAACATTAGAATGCTCCAATTATTTCTCTCCGATGCGGACAGCGACGACCTGTCGAAATCCGAAACTCTCACCGTTAACAATGACGAGAACACAACCTTCATACTTCGGCCTCTCTCTGGAAAGAATTTTACCGGAGTCAGCACAGCTGCGGCTCGAACCATTGCTTCACCATATCTCGCTGGGAAGCTTTTGGATCTATCTTGCAAAGCATGTAACCCGAATCCTCGTTCTGTTGCTGAGCAATACAAATATATGAGCTCTGGAAGCAACCCCCGGTCCGCCACTCAGACGTTTGGCACTCTACGTCACAAACGCATCTTCTCAGTCTTCTCCCCGACTAGTCAAATGAGCAATCATCTTTTTTCCCAGTCATTTCTAAACCCGGACTTCAACTTTCTCTGGAGCTGTGAAGCTCAAATTATAGGTCTACAAAAAGAACCGTTCTGGGATAAGCGGCTGTCTTTCGATGAACAGGATCCAAACAACAGGCCGTTCGCCATTCCATATAGGGTGGTGTACACAAGCAAGCAGCTTCCATATACGTCTCTCGAGCATCTCAGACTACGTCTGGTAGATGCATTGCTCGGGCAGCTGAAGATACCGATCGATATGTATGGTCGGTACAATTACCCCGTCTATAAAACCGACCCAGTGGGGTTCGATGGCTTCTACATATGTCCACGTTTGAAGTCGCTTGTATTTCTCAAATACTGTCTCTCAAGTTACAGTTTACCGGATATCGACGCCTCTGCTGTTTTAAGCATTCTCAAAGCGTTCCCCGAGAGATGGAGAGAAGGATTGTGCAAAGACATGGCAATTCTGTTCGTAGCAAGGATGGTAGAAGATCATGACACCCTGAGGCGGAAGCGTAAGGAGCCGGTGAAGCTGAAAAGAGCTCGAATTAGTCGAGTCCTGTCGGGCACTGTCGAGCTGAAATATAAAGGAATACGAAACCTCAGGCGCATCAGAATGTATGTTGGGGGATTGCTGCCAGGGGCTGACAAGGGACGGGAGAAGGAGGAAACTGAGGCAGCACATACATGGGCATATCATTGGGCCTGCAGCGGAGAGGCCGAGAAAGACGAAGAAGGTTACGATGAGGTTGAACATGATCATTGGGAGGGTGAAAAGGAAATGTGTTTTAAGGAAGAATAAGGACAAGTATCTTATCGTTCCTTTATAATTTATAAACATTCTCCTCTCGGTTCTAAAATATATTAACGCTCTCTTTTTGTAGATTATAAAAGCTCTGCTGCACATTATGAATACTAAGTACGTCCAATTGTTAGCAATGGCACATACGGTCTTAGATTGACGAATATATTAATATCGGGATCCCGTCCGTTCTCCCATAGTCAAGCTTTCAATCGCCAAGTTAGTACTGCGGTGGGTGGCCACACGGGAACCCTTGGTTATGTATGTTTTGCTTCTCCTTTTCGAAGTGTTCGCTCAACATATGATTTGGCCCGTTTGTAATTTGCCTCACTTTTTTCTACGCTTGCTAGCAATATTGCAATGGAATATACCTACTTGATTGATGAGACGGCGTTTTAGGTGGTGAATACTCGCCCTACTTATTGGTACACATATATGCAATGCGTTGCAACGTTTCGAACGACACGTACGTAATTACTTTTAATAATTTGAAAACTTGAAATGAAGTGCGGAAAATTTCACTATTTCCTTGCCAGGTCTGCAGATCTGATATCAACTACTACTTCTACCGCTGTCACCACTGAAACCCATATGTACAATTGAAAACCCAAACTCCATAAAACCCAAATTGAAAATCATAAATCGTAGGAAAGAAAATGAAAGCAACCATGAAACTCATCCAGGCGAGTGTCTCAAGGGAGTGAAGCCACTCGAACCTCGTGGGACTTCCGAGGATGGCTCTCGAATGATGAGCGGAAGGTCTCTTTGCTGTGGCGTCTGGTAAAAATCTCCTCCTCTGGCTGTACGTGCATCTTCCATAGCCTGTAGCTAAGGCTCATAGAAAACAGGAACAAGAAACTATAAAGAGATTAGCCCCCATCCCATCATGATCTGTTTTCGGGAGCAACTTACGATTGAAGAATAGCAACGGCAAATCCTCCTCTCACTACTTGACAATCCTGCCAAGCGCTCAAGTATTTCCCATGGCCAATTCCTAGACCCTCTCTATCCACCTTGTATGCCTCAAAGGCTTCATCTCGAATAAGCTCCTCGATCGCGCATATCCTAGCACCAGGAGCTGTAGCTCCCGTGCTTCGCAAGCAAACGGAGATTGCAATCATTCCAGCCATGCAGAGGAAGTCCACGACCATCATGGCCATGAACAGACCTCGGTGAGCAAAGCAGATGACCAGGAATGTTACCAAAAGGTAAAGTGCTACGACCGATGGTATAAAGATTGAGGCGATGAGCTCAGCTGGGATTCTGCTGTGTACGTTGGAGCCGAAAAGCAGGAGTGTGAGGTCGAGACTGGAATTTGATGAGGGTGACTTGTAGAGACTTATGAGGTGTGCCACTAGAGCGAGGAGGCATATTGCAAGGATGAGTTGTAGGGATCGTAGGACGAAAAATAGAGTGCGGAAACATATTGATCTGAGAGGTCCCTTCGATAAAGGTTTTGATGAGGACATGGTGGGATGCGAGTTGATGTGGGTGTGTGTCGAGTGCATGTGAGGTTCCGCCAGAAGTTGTTCGCTTTTGTTCGTCGACGAGATCGTTGTCTTTTTGAGATTGTGTTCTTGCATTATCATTAGTACACAGGTTAGGGTGCTGAAGGAGTAGTGGAGCTCTACCTATAATTTGACCTATCTCGGTTTAAATCTGCTTGAGGGTACTGTTCGTTATATAGGTAAAGGATAACTCGAGTTCGGCTTTGCGTTGTTAAGTACTGTAACGTTGCGAAGTTGAGTTTGCGTTTTGTATTGATTCGGGATTGCAATCTTGATGACCTTGTATTGAAAGGCCTATGCAGTACTGATATATCTATTTCTTTCGGCCATTTCCAGACCTCATGCCGATACAAAGTTCATCAACATGCCACAAACCTCGATCCGACCATGGGCGGTTGTCATTTGTTGGGAGTTCTGTGATCAGTCCATAATATGCCGATCAGCTGACCCACTAATAGCATCCGCAGCGGAGCATGTGGCAGAATGTGGATGAACAAGTGGCGTGATACATCATTTCTGTCCCCGAAATTCGTAATGGTTGTTGAATTTTGTCGTCGCTGCGTCCCAGGTAGTCGGTCTATTTGCTGAGGGGTATGCTCCGATCGGCTCCGAGGTACTCGGGGGTGTACGCCTCATGCATAATCAGGACGGAACCCACCGTCTCTTAGCCATGCGGCGCTCGGAGACAATCAGCCCTCTCTCTTCTGCTGCAGCCAATAAGTGCACCATGTCATCCAAGAGTGTATGTAGGCCTGAGATATCGTGCAATGCTCGTACAGGTACCATCTTCTGATCCCAATGTCAGTCATCCAAAACACTTGTCCCCATTACGGACTTGGATTGCAGCTGGCTATCAACAATAATTTTGGCTGGAACAGGTCTACCAGAGCCGTTAGATTGTCTCTGAGGATAGCAGTTTGCTGGACTCACGGTACAGGCACCTATCGGCCATCCGTCTTCTAATTTGATCAGCCGCCTGTCGTTCGGATGATCTAGCGAGCCGGTAGAACGCCATGACACCAATCTGCCCTGCGCAACATCCGGTTGCATAGGTTTCCCAGAGGTTCGGAAGAGCCAAGGTGAGATGCCAGTTCTGCTGCAATGGTGACAAATAAATCCTGATAATGCTCCGAATGATGCAGATGAGATGCACTCACCCTACATATGACAAACTGGATGTTGCGGTGATGCAACATAACTGACACTGAATTTTCGTAATGGAGCTCATTCAAGATCTGCGTGCAATTGGTCATACCCATACTACGGTTGGCATTCTCACCATGGATGAGCCCATTCTCAGTAAGGTCTTAGAGGTCCATATCAACATCCATTGGTTTGTCCTCAGAAGCTCATAGTTCAGTTAGCCATGTAGTCGGCACGCACAAATCTGCGAGTGTTTGCAGCTTCAATTATGGCCTCAGTATCCTTCATTCCAGTTCAGCAAGCTGAAGTGTTGTCGTACCCGGTTGCTCGACCGAACCCTAAGAACTCCGCGGGTAATTGTGTTCAGCTTGACATCCGATCTCTCAATGCAACCCGATCTCGAAATAATTTCTGAGGAAGGATGCCACCCAGCACTTTACCGCCTTTAGCAATGCTTCCTTCCCTACGCCGTGAAGTTATCGAGATCGTATCCAAATCGTGATCGTTTTGAGGTCGCGGACAAGTTCAAATCTCAGAACTTTTAATTGCTGTGCTTCCATTCGCAATTTTGCTCTTGAAGGTCAATGTGGTTGAGGGGTGGCGAAGGGATCGGGAGGATCGAGATTGAGACGGGAGGAGCTAGCGGTGTAGGTATGAGGTGGCGCTGCCGGAAGTTCAAATACGAGTACTGCGGTAGCTCTCAGCCTCAGGGTCTAGTACTCCGGGATTGACGTTGACTGCTGCCAGGTAGGCGAATAAGTCGAAAATGTCTGGTAGGTTCCCGGGCGCCATGTCGACGAGCTACTGAAAGAATTTCGCCTATCTATCGTCAGCAATTAAAGGGAAGGCGAAGTGTTGGACCGTCACCAAACACAGTAAGTGAATCGCAGGTCCAATTGTAAATGATATTCTGCTAATTCGCTGTCGAGAATGCTGTGAGTTCCGCAATGAGTGGTACGTAAGTATACTGAGTAGTGGAGGTTGTTCTGTTATGGAGAGGAAGGTGAGGGGCCATCCCATTATTTCCGGTTGCGTTGACACGATCTTGGCAGCATCACAAGCCACTGTGGCGTTCGTGCCTCTCCATTCCCAGCTTTCAACTTACTTCACACTCCACTTCATGCTTCAGAAACCAATTTCCCTCTTCGAACTCAAAGGCAGAGCACCACAGTATCGGCTCACAGGGTTGGATAGAGACGGATTCGCATAGCCATTGTCAGTATGTCTTGAGCAATCAGCTGGGTTTGTCTTAACCTTAAGATGGTGGCCTCACACTCCCTCAAGTATGTACTTGTACATTCCACATACTGATTCTCGTCTGTCGACTTCAGATTCAGACCTCTCGATCAACCAAGAACGACACGTCAGTTTTTCTTCCAGTGAACATTATCACCTGCAGGTCAACCGGTATTGATGTGAAAGAATACATGCACGTCTCATGCAGCAACCCGCCCGACAAAGTTGTTATATGTGTCTTGTAGAGATGGAGGGGCACTCGTTTTCTCTTGACACAGGCTTACAAAAAGGTTCATTGGAAGAATATAGATGTCGCGGCCTCCATCTCGAGTGTACCATACCGCATCAACTTCAACTGTCTTCCGAACTCCGCCGGCATGGGCAACAAGCAACCAAGTCTCTTTTTAACTTTATTTTTCCTCGCTGCATTTCTAACGACAGTCGCGCTGTCCCAACGGTTTACCGGCGAATTGGAGCCTACCTACGCCCCCGGATCAGTCCTTTTTATCTCCCAACCAAACAGCTCGACTACTGTTATTGCAGGCGACAAGACGACCATTGAATGGTATCAGGGCAGAAATTATGACGGGCCCATTCAACTTCTGCTTCGAAGAGTCGATCAGGCAAGCTCGGAAGACGAAGACAATAATCCGATCCAGATTGACGAGACACGAGCTCGAAACTCGCCGTCTTTTTGGGTACCGCCCACCAACATAGAAGAAGGATACTATCAGCTCATCCTCAGAGACCTCCTCCCTGACACGCAAAATTACTCAAACAATCTCAACGCCGCAAGTGAGGTCTTTGACATCAAGAAGAATCCGTCAGAAGAAAACGAATCAACTACTCGCAGTGGCACCGTAGCTCCGAGTACAGCTATTCCTTCAACAGGCTCCGATATTGCTGCGACATCCCCATCGGCAGCCAGAGCGACCAAGGCAGGGCCCAGTCCTGCTGTACTCGGTGCGGCAATCGGTGGATCGTTGGTAAGCCTGCTGGCGCTTCTGGCACTGGCTCTTCTCCTATTCAAGCGTCGTCGAGCTAAGAGGGATGTGGTTGTGGCTGCAGCAATGAGTGGTGGAGGCTTCGTTGAGAAGAAAGTTGTGAATGCGCCTGTGATGCAGGGCACTCAGGAACTAGATGGCACCGTCAGTGAGATCCCGCGAGCGTATGAGATGGAAAGCACCTCAGTACCGCCAGTTGAGCTACCTACCACTCGGTAGCCATTGAGATTGCTTTGGAGATTTATGTCAGAGGAATAAGAGGAATATTGAATGGTAATGATTGACAGATTATGATCATACTTTGAGAAGATATTCTTACGGTTGTTGAAAATGAAGAAATACTTGATTTGCCTGGCTAACTGCCGCGTACTGTCTGGTACTCTCCGGTGTATTGCTGTATCTCCTTCGCTCATTGGAGATTGTCGAGGAGATGACCAAAGGTACTGGGGTCAGGAAGAACATTTCTTCCGTTCTCATACCGTTTCGACTGCGAATCAATGGCTTCGTTATATGCAGCCACCCTTCAAGCGATTCGATACTCGTATATCCGGCCGAGAGCAATGGCAGACAGCAGTGTTTTCCAGCTTTTATAAGTACTTCCCGGTTTTCGCTTCTATTTATGCAATAACACGCGTCGTCTACTCAATCTCATCTTACAGCTATGGGTAGATGACCAGCTTCAATTGATCAAGTTTTTAAATTCTGCGAAAGCTACGAAAGTATGTTTTTGATGAGAAGTTAGGCGCCTAGCGCTACTACATAACTCTACAGTTCCTCCAGCTTGGATGAGGCAACTCACAATCTCGAGATGTACTGATCGATGGTTGGCCTCCGGGTGGTGGGCAGATACAGCGGGATTATGCATCAAGCCGTTGCCACATATCCATGGAATCCTGTGGTCGTGCTGGCGGAAAGAAGGTCCACTTCTCACAAATACAGTTGTATTCCTGTCAACCTGTCACTACCTTGTTCTTCCGAGGACTACGTACAGAGTTCACTCCCGACAAACGTCGCGCCAGCATGGTTTCGAACTCTCTCCGTCTTTCCAGGGCTTGGATCTTACTCACACTGCTATTATCAACAGCTCACAGCCAGTCAATGCTCTATGGCGAGCTAGTACCGACTTCATTCGGCGGGGATCTGTTTATTACGGAACCGAACAGTGGCACCATCCTTCAACCTGGCCAGAAAAGCACCATCGTGTGGTTTACTTGGAGGCCCTACGACGGACCCGTCGAGTTCTCGTTACGAAAGCTTCAGAGTACCCCCGGCCGACCCATTCTGATTATTGCTCTAGGGCAAGTAAACGCAAAGGCTAGTCCTGTTGAATGGACCCCAGGAGACAACCTCGAAGCAGGAAGCTACCAGTTAACACTTCGGGACACTGAAGAATCTTTCAATGCGACCAGCGAGGTTTTTAGGGTCAAGAGAGAGGAAAAGGAGAAGCCGATCACGACGGAAACACCGACCAAGGAACCAGAAGAATCAACTACCACGAAACCAAAAGGCGAATCAACAACAACCCCTGTTGATTCACCTCCGTCTACAGTACCTCCCGTACCTCCCGTTACTTCCGAGCCTCCGACTCCCACACCCGCTCCACCTCCTGTCACCAGTGTCGTCCCGCCCGTTACGGTTACAACTATCGCCCCAGTACCAGTGATCTCCACAGTCTCAGGGATCTCTCCGAGTGTTGTTACGCTTACGACAGCGTCCGTCTTGACAACGTCAATCTTACTTCCGTCTCTCTTGACTCCGGTTGCGAATTCCACCGCCTCGACAGCTTCAACAGCTTCAGCACCGACCAATGGAGAGCCAATACACAAAGCTAGGGAGAATCCCGACCTCTTGGGCGCAGCAATCGGCGGTAGCCTTGGCGCTCTTCTTCTCCTCGTGGCAATTGCTTTCTTTTTATTGCGTAAACGTCGTCCGGAGGAGCAGCAGCCTGTTGGCGTGGCAGGAGCAGTGAGTGATTTGGAGAGAAAGGGGATTATGTATGCACCGCTCAGCCAAGTGATGCAAGGGCAGGAGTGTTCTGGAACCGAGAAAGCCATCGTACATGAGTTGGAGGGACAACCAGGGCCAGTGGAGCTCGCCTCGGACAATTGCTAATGGTCGATGCATTTGCATGCTGTGATGGTGCTGTATTGTTTGTGGATTTTGCTTGCTGAAAAGGTTGGGTTGGGATTGCGAACAACGCTGGTTCAGGCGCAGTCATCGTCTATGTCTTGCCTTTCCACACGTGCCATTGGTTCGCCCATGGCAGAGTCTATTTCTCCGACCAGGTATGCAACAAGACTCCTCCAATATTCGTCCCTTACTGACTGCCCGTAGAATCGAAACAAATTATGCAGTTGGCCGTCGGCCCTTTTTCGAATTGTATTGTGGTACCAGGTGCGCCAGAAGGAACCAACTGAGGTGTCACATCTGAGCTCTCGCGAGAAAGCCTCAATGTATGTATTGCGGTGTTTCCCCAATTCATTCTGTGAATGTTTCTTCCAGAAGAAGAACCGGCATGATGCGCTCTCTCGGCTACCTCGCATCCATCTCAACATTCGTCTCGCTATTCCTATCCTCCTCGGTCACCGGCCACCACCTCTCGGGAGATAACCAAGGCGGCAACAGCCTGAAATTCTCCTTTGGCCACGGCACCGACAACCTATGGAAGATCCTAACTCCAACCGATGACCAACTCTTCACAGACTCAAACTTCGTCATAACCTGGGATGATGCCGATAGCCACGAGACAGCTCTCCAGATATCGTTACGAAAAACCGGCATAATCAAGAACAACCACGACACCGGCATCGTCCTCTTCAAAGAAGTCAGCTCAAAGGAATCACCACTAGAATGCTACATGCCAGCAGATTTAGAAGAAGGCGACTACCAAGTCATCATTACACACCCCCATGAGCTCAAGCCCGACTTTCCTCACGGCTGGGGAATCGCAAGTTCGGTCTTTGCAGTCCATCATCATTATTCAGAGCACCCAGATTCCGATGCTCTCGAACCCTCAGAAGCATCACCATCTCCCGCACCTGGCAGGGTGACTGCCCATATTCCCTTTTACAAAACCGTCACGCCCAATATCAACCCGACAGTCGAACCGACAATAAAACAAAAAGCCGATTGCCCGCCCGACAGGACCTGCAAAATCAAACCGACCACCGGCGTTCTTGGTGCAATGGTTGGGGCTAGTGTTGGTGGAATCCTGTTAATGCTGATTTTCATTTATGTCTACCTACGGTTTACGCGTGGGCCAAACAGAAGGAAATCAGATTGTGCAGAGCTGTGTTCAGAGATTGGGGTCAAGCCACCCCAAGCTCAAGAAAATGAGGGTGAGCGGGCAGGAGAGGCTACCGAGGGCACGTTTTTGTGTGATGAGGATGAAGAAGGCCCGCCTGGGAGATTATCACTGGCAAGGAGTCCTTCGAAATCTTAGGCGGATGCAATTGTAGTGTGTTTTGGGCTTTCTGTTTTGGATTCAATGGTTGTTCCATTATGCAAGATCTGTGTAAATTGCACAATTTCTGTGGTTGCGGCAGGTTTGCTGGCCTTACAACCTCTTATAGATGTTATAATACTTCTGTTTCTTGTTCGGCACAAGATATCTATACGCATGGGAAACGTGATAAAGTGAGGGAGTCTCTGCCCCACTCTGGTGCGATTCACATGCATTGTATTAGCTTGGGGTACACAAATGGACTGATCATTGTTGAAATTCATCACAGTAAACAGTTAAGTAAGTAGAGGTGCTGTGCTATTTATGCAGAACCTTTATTTATTCATCTACTTCTATTACAAGCCCTTCAAGGCATCCTGAGAAAGTATAACTCCAACCAGAATCGTATGTACAAAACCTGCTCCCATGTTACTCTGAAAGCCAGCCAAATGCCTCGACCTACATTATTTGAGATCAGCCAAGCAAGGAAAAACGTATAAAAACAAGAGAAAAGAGAATGAGGACGCCAAAAACGAACTCAAATCCAACGACAGCTTCCCAAATTCAGGATGCTTTAAAAACATTAAAAGCAATAGAACAGTGCAGAACTTTTAGGCGGCCTTGACCGCCCAATATATTGCAATCATCCCCTTTAATAATCCGCAAGTGGTAATGACCTTTTGCCAAAATGTACCACATATCGCATATCGTAGTATATGCCACCCTCCTTGGAACCTACCCCCAAAGCACACTTAGACCCCTATACAATTTAATTGTCCACATCCCTAATAGCATCGAATTTGCTTCTTGCGCGAATTCGAGGTCCCCACTTCTTGAAAACCCATGGGATAGGCATCAAAGCAATCGAAATGAAGCCGAAGATCGAAGTAGCCCATGGCACACCGAGGTTCTTGTACATGTTGACGGTAAAGAGCGGGAAGGCCATTGCGAGGATGTAACGAAGAAGACCGAGAGCAGCCATGGCTGAGGCCGCAACGAGTGGTGGGTAAATTTCGAGACAGTACATGACAGAAGACAGCTACATTTAGTGTTAGATTTGTTTTTGTTTGTCTGATTCGGGCAGGTGAGAACTTACGAATAATAGGACCAAGCCAGCAGCAAATGGCACTCCAGCCAAAATTGGCCAGATCCAATGGATGGATGCTTTCGATGTCCATGCAAACCAGAATAATCCGATTGGCATCAAGAAGCAGCCGATCATGGCCGGAACCATTCTCAGCTCTGGCTCGGCAGTCCCCTTTTTGTGGGCTGGCATGTAGACAAGTCTATCCTGAATCAAGTAGATGGCACATCCCAGAATCAATCCTCCAGCAATGCCCAGAAACGCAAGCCCAGTTTGCGAAAGGCTGAATCCATGGATCGACTGGAAGGTGAAAGGGTAAGCCTCAAAAAAGCCGAAGAGGACAGCGAATGCGAATGCCGAGTAAACCGAGACCCATTGCACAATTGGTTCCTTGAAAAGCATTTTCGTTGGTCGAGCAATAGTGATGGTGAAGATCATGGCCAGGGCCGTCTTTGGGTCCGGCTTTGGTGGTAATGGCAATCCTCTTGCGATGGCTCTTCTCTTTAGGATCACTGGCTTGTAGGATTCCTCAAGGAAATAAACCAAAACGGCAACGAAGCCTCCAAAGATCAGGATAATCCACATCGTCCATCTCCACCCTTTGTACTCCGCCAAGTAACCACCAACAAGAGGCCCAAGAGCAGGCCCCATGAAGGTGGCGATGGCCTGAACCGACACTGCCAATCCTGACGTCTTCATATCCCAAACGTCGACGAAAGATCCAGCAGAAATAGCGAGGGCGGGCCCACCAAAGAGACCTGCAAACATCCTGCAAATCACCAAAGTCTCGATGTTTTGGGCCAAACCAGCACCCATGGTGAACAACAAGAATATCGGCAGATTTACGAAATAAACCATCTTTCGTCCGAATACCTATTTTCGTCAGAACTCGTGAGGATAGGGCCATATCCAGTTTGACATACCTCTGATAGTGGGGCTCCCATCATTGGCCCGAGTCCCAGTCCTATGACATACATTGAGATGCCCAAAAGCGCTACCGTCATGCTCACGTTGAACTTTGCTGCAACCTCATAAACACCCGAGACATACACTGATGATGAGAAGGTTCTGAGAGATGTCAGCAACTGGTCCATTATTCCCGGGAATGAGATATACGAACACCAGGAGGCACAACAGTCCAGGTACAATGGTCCCATACCATCTCTTTGCCGGCGACCAATTCCACGGATTATCAACATCATCCGGTCCATCCCAATCTAACGGCCCTGAAGCCACCTGCGTTTGACCCTCTCCTTTCTCCTTCTCCGAGCCATCGCTTGTCACCACCACCTCTCCATCCCTTGAAGAGTTCTGACTTCGATCCACCATGCCTTTCAAGTCCACACTCTCAGTTCCGTCCGAAAGAGCGTTGGTGGAATTGGTGAGTGTTTGGTGGGAGTATGTCGAGTTGCGGTTGGAAGCTCCTTGGGGATGGGCCGGAGCCGTGGGTTGGAGCTGAGATGCATCCATTGTGGCGCTTTTGTACTGGCGTGCCTTGATGAATCGAGGATGATGTGCAGTGCGGAAGGTCGGTGCGGTGAGACAGTCTGACGAATCAAGCCTGTCTAGCCTGTTGGATTCACCTCGTCACTGTGCACACAAAACAAAATTCGAAGGACTTTGTTTGTTTCTTGCTCGCTCCTGGTTTCGTGGGCTTCGAAGTTGGACAGACTGGGGCGGTGATGTTCTTGTACTGAGGTGCAGTCGAGCTGATTATTGCGATTGGCTGATGGACTTCGTTGGTAGTAGGAGCCTAGCCCACGCACCTGTTGGTCGAATAGATTGAGATATTGAGAAGGTGAGATTCAAGGTGGTGGAAGGAATGTGATGTGTCGGAAGGGATTATGAGGAGAAGCGGTGTTGAAGAAGAGAAGAAGAAAAAAAACTCCGAAGGGAAGGAAGGACACGGCATAAAGGGGATGGAGGGCTTTTTGACGGTCCAAAAGCAAAGCTGACCCCAGATCCAAGGTAGATCTTTCCATCACCTAAAGTTGCTCTTGCAAGGATTAGAAAGGAAGCGTTTCCGAAATGATTCGGATTCATCCGAGACGCCAAACGGCTTCCCAACCCACTCAGGAAAAGGCGTGAGGATGAACACTCAACCGCATCAACACCACAAGGTTTCTCTGCAATCTGCTATGAGGCAGTATGCGTGCGCGCGTGTGTGTACGATAGGTGCATATAGCGATTCGGTGCCTCCGATCATGACGAGTGTTTTGTGGGGCCAGTCTGGCTTGCATTGGCTGAGTTGGGTCAGATCTTCATTGCTATGGTGGTACGTGTTGACTGATGATATAAAACCGCCTTGCTATGCTTTACTGTGACCTTCGAAGCTTCGATACTGATGAACTATCCATCACTGTTCATGACTCCAATAATCCGACTGGTCAACATAATCCTAGAGCATTAATAATTTATGAGGCACTGGACTGAATACTCCGAAGTAAGAATGAGATTCAAGGGCTTCTCTCACCCTTCCATCTCCATATAAGCCCTTCTTTCCGTGGATAAATTGAGCACCCTTCCCCATAACCTGGTTTCTTGTCGCACGACGGTGAATGGAATCCTGAGGAATGCAGGACTCCATCTGCATAGCTTCTACTTACATATCCGGCGCAGTGGTCAAACCCCGAAGGTGGATACTTCCTTCCATCTGTCACTGATGTTTCGTGAATCGAAGTGGACTTACCAGAAATCCTACTTAACTAAAGTCGAAGAGTAACTAGAGACCATTCCCACGCTCGACAGTTGCTTTCCGCTTGGCATGTATCTAACAACTTACATGGCTCCCTTTGATGTTTTGTCGGAAGGGACCTGTCAAAGGGATCAGTGCTTCTTCTTCCCAGGCAATTCGAGACACGAACAAAGGTCTGATCTGGCCCGGAAGGAGCGTAGCGAGTGGAGGGCCGGTTAACTCTCTGTCCATTTCTCAAATCTGCCAAGCTTTTTGGTCAAGCGTGACCTTGAGGCTATGCCATTTTGGGACAGGTACTTCGAATTCTTGAGTTAACCGGGCTCTCGAGGATTCCTGAGCTTCCTTTACACTTAATACTAAGTATTTAAGTTAAAGGGAGGTTGAAGGAATATGAGAGTGCCCGGTTAACTCAAGAATTTGAAGGCAAGAATAAGTACTTAACCGGCCTCTCACTCAGGTTCACGTGAGCTTGGGGTCAGCTTTCATTGATCTCCACGCAGATCCATTTTCCCTTGTATTTCCGTAAACGGGAACTGCGCCGAAGCTCTCATGGCCAATAGTGCGGGAGGTCTCATGTCATCAGGCACCAATTTGGTCTGTTCGGAGAAGAGCGATGCATCAGATCGATAAAGGCGGTTAGAGCTTCATCTATTTGACATGGTAACCATCGGAGATAGTCTTCTTTGGGACTGGTCTACCGAAATATTTAAGCGGAGTTTGAAACACAGCCAGATTTCATCGAAACGAAATTTAAAAGCCGTTCCTCACACGTGGCCGGCGGGCTTTTAAGCACTGTGCCGTTATTTGGCATTGAACATGGCACGGAGAGCCAGCATTTGGGAAGATTTGGACAATCTTCTTTAATATGAGAGAAGCTGTGATGGAATGGTACAGATACTTATATGTTCTTTAATATTCCAGAATGACAAGATAGAGTTGATGCCGATTTTACTGCCAGTCTATGTACGAAGAACTGCCAATGGGTCAGCTCTGGACTGTACGGCAATTTCACCCCACAAGACCAGTAAAGGCGAAAAGCCACCTTCTCTTTGCGATCATATTACCAGACCTATGGTGAGCGAATCTTTCTGCTTACAGGCGAGGCTTCCGTTTCCCAGTCTTCCATCCACTTCGGCCAGCTGCGATTGTTTCTGATGGCTTTATGCTGAGATCGCACGTTCCCGACTCACGGCAAGAGAGGATGCAGGTACCCTTATTCCCCGGGTTGCATCATCCATTGTACCGCTCAAGGCTACGCCTCACTTCTGCCTCACAGATACTGTGACACTCGACCTTTTTGCTTGGAAAGCGTTGAATCTCGACTTTCGGATGGATGGAGAAAGCATCGCCACTGCTTACTACATATCGTATCTTGTAGCACTTTCTTGTGCTTGCTTTGAGCGATGAAGCTTGAACTCGAGATAAGGTTCTGTACTTGTTCTTCTTACTTGCGCTACTTCGCTAGCTGCATGAGCATCTTGAGATCGAAGCGAGGCGATCTGGGTTGGGTTGGTCTCATGCTTCGCTTCTGTTAAAGTTTAGTTAGTGCAAGATAATCGAGGAGAAGGAGACCTGTACATTCGCGGGCCGCGCGGAATGCAAGGAGTGAGTTCAAACTGGCCAAAGTCACGTCATGTCAAAGAGAGCTGTAGAACAAAGTACTTACTTATGTACATTTGCGACAGGCTCGAGGCTCGAATTCAACTCCCCGTTTGTAAATTGTCCCATTGTTTTTTTGCCTTTCTCTTTTAGTACTTAAGTGTGCTATTCGCTTGCTTCGTATGCCGGTACCTGTATTCGGAAAAGACAGCTTCTTGCAGGAGAATGTTCACCATGCAGCCACTACCTCTCGAGCTCTCCCTATACCGTATCGATCACATTTAACGTTCTCAGGATGAAGTATTTTCAAGAGCTGTGGAACTATCCCCACCGTGCTACATGCGAATGCAAACCCCGCCTTCACATAGTTCTACAACATCACGTATGCACCTATCCAAGTCAGACATAGCCAGTATCACGAAACTAGAGATACTACATCCACGCGAGCTTTGCAAATTTGGTGTTCTTTGTGAGACATTGCGCGCATCGTAGAGAGGCTACTTGTAGCGCAGATCGGAACTTAATGCCAGGGAAAAGGCCCCGAGAACCCAGAGAAACACGCCATGAAATCAAGCTCCAGTTGATTCACATCATGCATCTGTAAGCCTGGTCGCTGCAGAACACGGAAGAAGAGAAGAGAGAAGACAGATGATGTATTCCTATCGTCGTCGGCTCGGAGGTTATTCCTCCCTCTTCGCCAAGGACGCGCTAACTCTATGACTAACTCAAGACCCCGTGACACGTCCCCCCCACGTCCGAGACGGCGACCCGACGTCTAAAAATGTGACAACTATATGTGAAAAGAAGATAAACAAACGAACGAAAAAGAAAGATAAACCATGGTGTCCTCCTTGCGTTCTTCGCCGAAAAAAAATAACAACCGTCTCCGTTCCTTCCTACCCTGGTCTAACCGGTGATGCACCCAATCCTGCGATCCTTCAGAGTTTACAACAATATCCGACCTCCACAAGTCTACTGATCGTTGTAGGAGGACTTATTCTTCTTGCCTGGTCCACGACGACGGTGAGGATGCTTCGCGTAAGGGGCGGCCCGTTGACTGTTGGAGGAGGACTGGGGAACGGTGCGAATGGGACCGATTCTGTCGAAGAGCGAGCGTTGGTGGGTGGTAGATTGTTGGGGAGGTGTTTGTGGTGGTTGTTGTTCCGGTAGAGGGTCGCGACGGCTGCTGAGAAGAGCTGGCTGAGGTGCGGTACCCGTGGGGTGTTGGTAGAGACCCTTCGTCACCAGGCCGCTCATTCTGTAGCTGTGATCTCCGCTCATGGCGACCAACGATTGAGCCGTCTGGGCCAAGAGGCTAGCGTTGACGGGGTCCTCTTTCATGGCGGAGGCGCAAGACTTGAACAGTTCGACGAGAGTGTCATTGGAGCGGTGATGAAGAGTGACGGCGTGTTGAGAAGGGTCGTTTTCCGAGTATTCTTCATACGGTGCCGAAGATTGGTAAGTTTGCTGATGATCGTCCGGGAATGACGGTGATGTTTGTTGTTTAGAACCGGGAGCGATCGATGGGTCAGGGCGTGAATGAGCCATTGTGGATGGTGACCCTTCGAGATCGGAGCTGTAGAGGATGTCGGGGTCTACGGAAGACATTGTGAGAGTGGTGGATGTGGAGAGGAGGGATGAAGACGGAAGGAAGGAAGGTGGGTTTGTTGTGGGATTCGCTTGAGGCTTGGCTGCATCGGAGGTCCACTCCGCTCTCTCGGTCCATTCCGCTCGAGAGAGGGGGTCGACATTGTTAAGTGTCTTTCCTGGCTT
>ML119707.1:0-241953 GCA_003788565.2 Ascobolus immersus RN42 | reverse complement strand
GGCAAGCCAACTACAAGCCGCCAGCCCGTTCCTCACCGCTATTCTATGTTTTCTTAACCAAACGCCTAATCGATCGCCTCGATCGCCTGATCAAAGTTTCTTGTACCGTTGCCGCAGTCGACTTCCAGCCCCAGCCCGCCAGCGGTGACATCTATCACCAGGACCACCTGGCCGTGTTATTAAGGAGCGGATTCACCGTTATCATGAATCAAGTGGCTCACTTAAACAGCCCGCTAGCATCCGCGCGCAGTCGGCCAGCAGCCGCGGCCCGGCGCCGCCAAGCATGACTGTTTGACTTCGCCGGCTTCTCCGGCTTCCCGGGCTTCTCCTAGCCCGAAGCCGCTGGTAGCAAGGCGCTATTTTTCCTGATGCCTCAACCGACTCAGGTCGGGCGGATTGATCAATCGAGAGAGCAGATTCGACGAGGGCAGCAGGGAAGACGAAGTTAGAATCAGGGACAAGGTGTGTCAGGGCGTCTGGCCCCGGAGGGTGGTCGAACGGTGGTTCGACCGAAGTCATGATGTTCAAGGGTCGAGACGAAATGCGTCAGTCGGAAGTTTGCAGTCTAACCAGATGTGACGGCGGGGTTCAGGGTACCAAGATACGACTTGGTCGAGCAAGGCAAGCCGAGGGACGCAACGAGTTCGAAGGGACGACAAGGTCGAAGTCAGACAAGTGACAAGTCTTAGTCAGAGACAGGCACTAGTCGAAAGATCGAGATCAAGTTCAGACAAGACAAAGGCAAACAAGGTTCGAGGTCGAGGTCGGACAGAGGACAAGAGACAGACAAGGTTCGAAGTCGAAGTCGGAACAAGATCTATTCCAAATTCCCAAATGGTTAGACTAAGGAGCAAAGAGGTGGGAGGAGCCTGGTCCTTAAGTAGAACTCAGACTCCTGCCAAGCTAACTAAGAAGATAAGGATAACCGAACACCCGACCGGAAGGCCGAACATCCGACATCCGACCTAAGACCCAAACGACACTAGCTAACTCACTGACAAGACCAGAGCTAACTAAGAACAGAATAGCATGCAAGACAAAAGAGACAAAGAGAAACCAATGACAAAGAGAAATCCAAATCCAAATCCTAACCGACATTCTATGATCGACATGTAATGTCGGTTCGACATATCCAAATATCAGTACCAAGTTAACAGGTCGGACAGGGCTGTGACATTAATCAAGTCGGATAGCTCAATAGGTTAGAGCGTTCCTGTACAGTGAAAGACACAGGTTCAACTCCTGTTCCGGATCTCACTTTTGGATGATACTTGCAGAGGCAAAATATCTACAACAAGCAGCCATGAAGGTGTCAACCTCTTTGAGGTAGGTTTTTATAGTGATAGTGTTGGAGTTCTGGTCGAAATTCAAATTATACCCTTCAGGCAAAGGATTCGCCAGATGCTTTTGAATGAACTTAGTAGTTCTGGTGCTCTTCCTAAACATGAGCTGGTCATCCCCAGAATCTTCGACATCTACCATTTCGATAGTCTCAATCTCTGGCATCGAAATGTCGGAATCCTCAGCGTCGGTCGGAACAGCTCTTGGCTTGCCCTTATACTTCTTGCTGGGCTTGTCTGTCATGCCGGTCTTGTCTATCTTCTTCTTCTTGAGCTTGTTGACCTTGTTCTTCTTGCTGTTGGAGTTGTCGACCTTCTTGCCGTAGGTCGATGCCTTTTCCAGGAACTTGGTGTTCATGAGTTCGCGACGGAGAGGGCCTTCCTCTTCTTGATCTTGGGCAACAAGTAAGCTGGGTTTTCGGTAGGTGCAGTCGACTTGCTTCGATTCAGGCTATTGATAGCAGTGAAAACAGTCCCAGTGCGCTTGGTTGGTGGTTCGGTGGTAGTTGAAGACACTGTTGCTTGTAGGCTGGGCAAGGTTTAAGGTAATAACAAGCATGACAGGTGCAATTTAAGACCGCCAATCAGGTACTCATGTCAAGTCTTTTCATTGTGTCACCAGTGACAGCCTGATCTGTGCAAACTTCATCAATACACTCACTAATCACCAAGAGTGAGATCAAACCCCACACAGGTAATTCAGTCTTTTTTCAATGGCCAAACTAACTGATCCTGAAAGAGTCAGATCCTCGAAGACTCTGAGAGACCGAATTCTCAACGCCTGATTCTCGAAGACCCTGCCTACCAGATTTTCGAAGAACAGACACGTTCGAGAATCCCAATCCTCAAAGACTCGCCCACCCGATTCCCGAAGACCCCACCCATTCGATCCTTGAAGAGCCGATACGTTCGAGATTCCACCCGATCTCTGAAGACCTCACGCATTCGATCCTTAGCCAACACGTTCAAGACTCGACACGTCCGAGACTCCACCTGATCTCCAAAGACCTTACCCATTCGATCCTCAAAGAGCCGATACGTTCGAGACTTCACCTGATCTCCGAAGACCTCACCTATTCGATCCTCGATGAGCCGACATATCCTAAACTCCATCTGATCTCTGAATACCTTGCTTTAAGGTAAGACATCGCTGCTTCCTTATATTCTTTTGGTTTGGATTTTCCTTATATTATACCTGAGCCTGAGAACAGTTGAAAATCTCGGAGAGTTGAGTCTCTTTAAGCTCATTACCATAACTGAGCCTGAGGACAGTTTAAAAACCTTGGAGAGTAGAGTCTCTTCAAGCTTGGCCTCTAAATACCAAGCTTTGGAAGTCCACTCTTATTTTTTGATAACATATTGGAGTATCTCACTTGGTTGCTTTTATAGCGATTAATAATGATTGTAATACAATATGGCTCTGTACAAAGTTGGCTTCAGTGGAGTTTGGCAAAGTGATGATATATACTGTAATGGGATATGACATTGGGATATTTAAAATTATGGCTGAAAAATGGACATGGTGATCTCGCTTTAGTACAGTGATTGCCCAGTACCTACGGTACAAAAGTTCCCATCTGGGTACAGCATCTTAAATGGTGTGGCCTGGTTCCAGTTGATTAGAGACTCGTCCTCATGTTCCCATCCGAGTACAGCATCTTTAACGATGTGGTTTGGTTCCAGTTGATTAGAGGCTCGTCCTCAAGTTCCCATCCGGGTACTGCATCTTTAATGGTGCGGTTTGTTTCCAATTGATTAGAGGCTCGCCCTCATACTTAATAGTAACAAATTTGAATATAGCTTTTTGCTGGCATTTTTTGTACACCTTTGGAATCAAAGCTGACGATGTCTTACTTTTAGGAGAATGAGTACCATTTCCGATGAGAGAGAGGGAGAGGACGTATCCGTTCAGTCTCAACCAACTGCAATTCAAGCTTCACCAGCACCCGATTCCGATTCCAGCGCCATCAGCCAAGCAGAGGAAGAAACTGTTTCAGAACCGGAGTCATATCCAGATTATAATCGTTGGGGAGGAATTCGGGTCTTCAGGTTGACTGCTGATGAAGTGGACAAATTCAGGTGGTTGGAAGTCAAGCATCGAGACATAGTTGATGAGTTGATGGAGGGTGCAAAGGTGGTTAGCAAACTCATCACCATCTTCCCAACTCTTGAACGAAATGATTTATTGCAGCACCTTTCTCCGGATTCGGCACAAAGGAGAAAGATTAAGGAGGAGACACTTGCAACTTCAGATTCTGATGGAAGCGACGCCTTTGTCCCTCAACCAACTCCAGACTTCGAAAATGTCTACCTGCCGCCAACCAAAACCCTCGAGCCTACCCGGAAATACACATTGCAATCACACTTAGAACCAAAGAGGCTTAGAATTTATGTTGATTAACAGGAAGGCTATTACCACACATTCATTTCCCTTGGAGAAAGGAAAGGGAAGTGTGGAAAAGCAGGTTGGTGAGGCTTTGAAAAAGTGGTACAGGACCCAAGGTGATGTTACAGTTTACATATCCAAAATCACCTCTCGTACACTGTTGCTTCGAAAGGACTGGAAGCTACTACCAACAGGTTGCGAGTTAAACGATTCCAGAGAATAGAAACGGTTTTCCTTCATCCCTGCCTCAACTGGTGCTTGCAAGATTATGGATGAACATGTTGTTGTTTTGGTATACAGATTCCCAGTTCTGGAAGATGTAACCAATTCACTTTCAGAAGCTTCTTGCAGCCTTCCAGATCTTGGAGAGAGAGCAAAAACAGCAAAAATTGGCGTCATTATGGGATATGGACTGAATATGGGAACAAAATCAACTTCTGCAAGGAACTTCTTGATGATGGTGAGGAAGGATGGAAGTGGATCCGGAGAACCAAGCCGGCAACACAGTTTGTCAACCAAGTTCTTCGCTTTGAGTTTCCTGAACAGTTTGCAAAAGGAAGAAATAGGGATATGGTCAGGGAAGTGAAGAAGGCAGTTCCTGCTTATAATAGTCCGTATCAACTTTTTGACGCATTCCATGGAGTGGCAATCAACCGTGGAATTTCAGGAGAGGACAGCAAGAAGCATCGAGACTATCATTATGATGACAACCAAAGGAACATTGTTATTCCCTTCGCAAACTGGAATCTTAAGGAGGATGAGAATGAAAGAGAGAAAGAAGAGTTCTCGGGAGCATATTTGATCTTTTGGGAGTTGAAGATTGTGATGGAACTCCCAATAGGTTTTGGAACAGCGTTTCTTGGTGGTCGGATTACACACAATCTTACACCAGTTCATGGTGTTCGATGCAGTGCTAATGATTTCATTCACAAGGCACTCTACGACTGGGCTGATAGGGTTATGGAGAAGGATAACCATAGGGGGAAAGATCCCAGGTTTGCAGAATCGTTTGGAACGAAGAAGACTGGAAGAACGGGAAAGATAATGGCTGCAAAGAAGAGGAAGAAGGAAAAGCTACCTGGGAAGTTCACAAAGCAAAAGCAAGGACAGGTTACAAAGGGTTTGAAAAAGCGTAGTAAATGTGTGACGGCGAGGTTCAAGGTACCAAGATACGACTTGGTTGAGCAAGGCAAGGCTAGGGATGCAACGAGTTCGAGGGGACGACAAGGTCGAAGTCGGACAAGTGACAAGTCTTAGTCAGAGACAGGCACAAGTCGAAAGGTCAAGGTCAAGTTCAGGCAAGACAGAGGCAGACAAGGATCGAGGTCGAGGTCAGACAGAGGACAGAGGCAGACAAGGTTCGAGGTCAAAGTCGGAAGATGTATTCCAAATTCCCAAATGGTTAGACTAAGGAGCAAAGAGGTGGGAGGAGTCTGGTCCTTAAGTAGAACACAGACTTCTGCCAAGCTAACTAAGAAGATAAGGATAACCGGCCATCCGACCGGAATGCCGAACATCCGACATCCGACCTAACACCCAAACAACACTAGCTAACCCACTGACAAGACCAGAGCTAACTAGGAACAGAATAGTATGGAAGACAAAAGAAACAAACAGAAACCAATGACAAAGAGAAATCCAAATCCAAATCCTAACTGACATTCTATGATCGATATGTAATGTTGGTTCGAGATACCTGAAATACCAATACTAAGTCGACAGGTCGGATAGGGCTGTGACACTGCTACAGTTCCAGCTGTTGTACCAGATTTGGAACAACCTCTGGCAATCGATCCGAAGACCTTTCTCCATCAATTCTCGTCGCACCGACAAGCCTTCAAGCCTCCTCCGAGGTTTGGCTTTCCTATGACAATCATTCCACCAATCATGCCTCCAACCATATCCATCATACATCCGGTCACTAGTCTAATGGAGCTCCCGGCCAGTTTTCAGGAACAACTGCTGGCCTTAAGCACTAACCCTAATGCAACCGTTACCTCGACCAATACATCTACCAACCTCGACTTGTGGGCTCGTGATGCCCTCAAGCCTGACGTTCTGGGTGTGCTTTTGCTAGACCATCTTGGCGACCTCTCTCAGAATTACATTACCTATAACTCTATGCCGATCTTTTGTGATTACGATACGTTTGCTCTAAAGATAAATGGAAAAATGAAATCTGTAAATCATCGGCCGAAGCAGCAAAGATGATCGAGATATACTTGTGTGGTATCGCCCATGACTACTGACTATACCAGGTGTCAGCTGCAGATAAGCTGCTGGCTAAGTCGGAAGACATTAACTGTGCTAAATGGAAATCGCTTCTCCAGTCTTGCTTTGGTGTCGATGCCGCAGAAGCTGAGACCAAGTTGGCTACGACTGTCTTTAACCTAAAGAAGATCGATGCTGGTCAATCTATGCTCTAATTCTTCAGCAACTGCTACTGACTTGTTCGTCAGACGGGTGTGACCGACGACCATAAGGCTCTCAAGTTGGTCTCGAATCAATGCGAGGATACCTGGAAGCTTTCCTGTCGTCAGCCTATAAGACCCACCTACCCTTCTTATGGTGCTCTATCAACTACTAATCCTTTTCGCTCAGGCTTCCGACAGCCTTACCAATCATCATTGGTCCCTGCCATTCGAGACTTCTCTGGTGGTTAACAACATGCATATCGACCCCAACGGGCCCTTATAGTCGTGGAAGATTCCAGCCTCGAGGAGGCTATGGCGGCCAGTCGGGTTCTAGGTTCGTACCTCGCACCCCTTATGCACAGTCATTCCCATCTAATAATTCCCTCCAACAGCCTTACAATCGTCAGACTACTAACCAATATTCCCAAACCCGTCCTACTTCTACGAACAACCGTGCTATTACGGCGCCTCCCACGACTACTACGAATACGACCAGTATAACCAACAAACCGACTACTACGACCCAGGGTACCCCTGCAAATACTACTAATATCGATTCTGCCCCTCATCCTTCTTACCCTCCATATTGTCCTCCGCCATTGAATCCTCGTCATGGTTACTTCACCGAATTGAAGATCGTCTACGTTCTGGAAGCCTACTTCGCAGAACCTTACGATGCCTTTTATCTATAGTCAGCCTACACGGCTCAGAAATTCATTCCGGAGGAACCAGCGTTTATGGGTAATTGGGACTCATATCAGGAAGAGACAGATGCATATTTGGTCTAGGATTTTCAACCAGCAGGTAATCAGTCCTCCTCCATCGCTGCATCCACTGCTAACGCTTCTAAGATCTCTATTACACCTACGAAGGAGCAGCAGTTACCCTATCCTCTGGCATTTCCTTCTTTAGAAGCTTATCATATACAACCAAAATTTAATGCTACCTTTCCCAGAGGCTATACCGTTCCACAGCCTATCATTTGCCCTGAATGTGACGTATTATCAACATATCATCATGCCTTTAAACGTCATTATCAAGCCCACCATCTATCCTGTGATTTTAAACCGTCTTCAGATCCTAAGCTTGCCCTGTTTGCCGAACTTGGCCCATCTCTCATCTCTTCCTCCAACGAGTTTGTCAACTCGCAGGCCCAACCTCCATCCGGCTTCGTTCTGGACTATACGTCTTATTCTTACGCTAAGATTCCAGTCAGTATCAACACTTCCTTGCAGCGCTGCTTCCTGGCCTGTTTGGATGCCAGCTGTGGCATTACGCTGCTGGAGCAGTAATTTGGTATTGAGGCCCTTCAAGATTGTCCTATCTATCAACATGACGAACCTCTTATCATGCAAGGCATTGGCTATGTCAAACACACATCTCTCCACTAGATTCGCGCCCCGCTCTACTTTCCCAAGAAAATCGATCTCATTAGCACTGAGTGCATTAAACGCTTCGCAGTCGTAACTCGAGACATTCACATTGTCCTGCAATTTGGCTGTAAGCTCCTTTTAGGTAACGATTTATCTGTTCCCGAAGGTCTCATCTTGGATTACGACCGACAACGCGCGACGTTCACGGCTTATCAAAACATTTCGGTCCCCCCTCGAGATTATCCGTAAGCCTTCGCCTTCAAATTTACTTTATGCATGCAACCGCATTACAATTTCCCGAAATACATCTACTTCTATACCTATTGGCACCTCCGCCCTAGCCCCCAATCAAGATTATGAATTCATACCTTATACTCGTAACAGTCAACCGGCTCTATTGCGCTACGGTGGCTTACAATGTTTCATTCTTGATCGCTCCACCTCATCCCTACCTATTGTTCACTATACACAACACCTTATGCTCATCACCAAACACGCTCCTTTGGGGACCCTACGTCCACTCACAGACTCGATCCAGGCTTATGCTCTCAATCTTGCCCTCTTTGAGTATCACCAAGTTCGCCTGCTTGCTGAAATGGTCGACCATGATATGGCCGAACATGACGCGTATTGGAGTCAAGTAGCGGCCGCAAAAGGAAGGTTTATATTCATAAGCTGTGGAACGATGCGAATGACAGCATCCTCAACAACCTCTTCTCATTCACTGCTGCCGATAACACTCCTCTGCAACCTCCTGATAGGGACCTGTCGGCCCCTGTCTACAAGGACGCATTCTTTGGTTCTAACCTTACACCCGAGCAACGCCAAACAACGATCAATCTCCTAACCCCTTACAAGGCCATCTTTTCAACCGCGGGGTCCTTTATCGACAAACCGGAAGACCAATGGATTAAGATCAAACTTAAACCAGATCAAGAACTTAAGACCCGCGGTATGTTCCACTCTTCTCAGCGGGACAAGGAGGCTATCGACCAATTGCATGACCAGATGCAACGTGAAGGCCAGATGTCCTAAGGCGACGGTAAGTCCGCCGGGTGAAACGCCATCATGGTATAGGATAACCGAAAGGATCCACTGAAGGCGCGGGCTGTCTTCGATATTTGCGGCCTCAACGCAGCGTAGGTCTCGAACAGCTACCCTCTTCTGCACCAAGACGATATCCTAACTGCAATTAGAGATAAACCGTTTATTACCAAGCTCGACTTGACCAAATCCTTCTTCCAGAAACAAGTGGCGACTGAAGACTAGTGGAAGTCTGCAGTCATCACTCACCGCGGACAGGAGATTTTCAATGTCTCCCCGAGGGGATTCAAGCACTCCCCTGCCCACATGCAGCGGTTCATGGACACAGTGCTCCGTTCCTTTGAGTTTGCTCGTTGCTTTATCAACGATGTGGTCGTCTGATTCAACACCTTTGAGGAGCACATGGACCACCTTGCTCAGGTCTTATCCCTATTAGCTACCTGCAACGTCGCTGTTAACCCCAATAAATGTTTCTTTGCCTTTGATTCTGTCAAGCTTTTGGGTCGCCAAGTCGACAAATTCAGGCTGGCCACTCTTGCTGAGAAGATACAGGCTATTGCCGCAATCTATTTTCCCATTACCCTGGATGAACTGAAACACTTCCTTGGGCTAACAGGCTACTACCGACAATTCGTAGACAAATACACTTGGAAGGCTGGCCTACTTCAACACCTAAAGACGGAGGCTTATCGCTATTATGGCGGTACCGCGAGTCTTCGTTCACCAACCTCTGCCCCCTAGCGTCCCATTTCATATGCCGCCAAACCGTTGCCTCCGCACTTATTGGCCGAGGATGATACCCGCAGCTTCCAGATTTTACAGGCAGAATTCAGCAGCCCCAGATTCTTAACCCACCACGATTGTAACCTCTCATTACTGGTTTACATCGACGCGTCAAAGGAGTACAGATACGCTGCATGTGTCCACCAGGTTTCCCAGTACTCCATGGACCGGCTCAACCTATCAACCGAGGCGATTATTACCGCTCTCTATGATCCTCAATTAGAGAGACCCGTGACGTTTCTATCCAAGGGACTCAACCGTTATGAAAATAATTATTTCACTACAGAATTGGAAATCTGCAATGCAGTATGGGCAGCCAAGAAGCTTCTCTATCTTATCCCTAACAATCTCTCATGCTTTATCTTTTACACAGACCATTCCGTCATTCTAAACATCACTAAATCAACCTCTCTTAAATCAGTCACGCTGATACATCATCACCAAAACTTTGTTATCATATCCCTTTTCTTCTCGCAATTTGCCAACCTTGAGTTCCGGCACAAGGCCAGTACGTCTATAGCTAATGACAACCAACTCTCTCGGCTACCTGCTTGCATTCAACCAGCGACTCCTGCTGACACATTCTACGAGGCCTTCAGTGCGGGCACTGCCTATGACGTATTCGCAGATGACGTTCCGGCTAACCTGTTCGCCTTGGAACCTGGTGGCTTCTCGTTCATGGGCATTGATCCTATCTTTGCCCCACAGGTCATTAGAAGACAACAACTCGATTCTTCTTATGCCCTATCATTGCTCATCTCAAGACAAACCCAAATAGTCCGCTTAAAGAGATCATGCTTCTATTTATCGAATACGAAGGCTTCAACGATCTCTGTATCCCGGCCTTTATGATCCAGCAAACCTTCTTGGAACACCATGACCGTAAGGGACATTTGGGAATTAACGGATGTCATTTTGCCATATCTAACAAGTTTTACATACGCAACCTTTTGTAACGGCTTAATCAGTACATTGCCCGCTGTGGCAAACGCCAACACGACAAGGCCATGAACAATTTTTCTTACGGCCAGCTTTGTCCACTCCGCGTACCTCAACAGTCTTTTCAAATGATCGCCCTCGATTTCCTCCTTAGTCTAACTCCATCTTCACTAACTTACCATATCTTTCGCATTACTAAGGACTAGCCGATCTACGACATATTGCTCCCCATCACATGTCTCTTCAGCAAGGGAATCATCCTCATCCCAGGACATATCCTATCTTCTTAACCGACTTTTGGATGGCCTTATTCGACCAGCTTCAGGTGGAAACAATCCATACTACAGGCCTAAACCCACGAGCAAATAGACGAGCCGAATGCACCAACAAGATTATCCAGATTATGCTTTGGCACTTTGTTAATCATCATTAATCCGATTGGGTAGATCACCTTCCCATTATTCAGACTATTCTTAACTTCGCACCTAATCGATCCCTGAGTAATCAGTCCCCATTTCAAGTCATTTACGGTTTCATTCCCCCCATCATACCCGGCATCAACTCGCTTACCTTAGCAGCCGCAGGTATTAACCCTGCTACGACTTACCATCTTCAGGTAGACTAGCAGATGATCTGTGCCAATTGCCTGGTCGCTGTCCATTACGCCAATCACATCTCGATGATTCACTTCGATCATATTCATAGTCCATTTCCACCCTTCCCCATTGGTACTTTCGATCGCATCTGATACGCCAATGGCCACCGCGAGGGCAAGGATTATCCCAACCCCGACCCTCATGCAAACAAGTTATCTCCACAATTCTCCGAACCTTACAAAGTACTCGAATATTACGGTGACCACGCCGTCAAATTGCCTCCTCCAGCAACATCGTAGCAATGGCATGTCTTTGCCAAAGCGAGCCTCGAGCCTGTTCCGGAAGGTATTCGACACAAGGTGCGACCCAGACCGGTTACCCCTGATACCTACGAGGTCGAAAAGATCATGAAGTACTAACGCACCCACGGCACCCGTTACTTTAAGATCCACTGGAAGGGTTACTCACCTGCAGAAGACACATGGGAACCAGAGGAAAACGATCAGAACTCGACTTTCGAAGTCTTATGACTTTACCTGGACAACCTCACCCGACTTGTGCAACTCAAGCTCACTCGTCTCGCTACTCGACGCTTTCCTCGACGTCCCCAACCGATAAATAGAGATTCGGACAAGGATGATTCAGAGTCGTAGTAGAAGGGAATAGGAGGATCAGGTCCGGGTTACTAGTTACCGGTAGTTTAGCCATTTTTTTCTGTTTTTTGTGGTACTGCGGTACCTCGCCTTTGCTTACTACCGAGGGCACGGACCAGGGTTTTGTCCATTGGACGCCTTCGGCTGAGGGCTTTCACCCTGGAGCCTTTGCAGCGGATACAACCCCGCTGTAGCATAGACCAAGACATAATCTTCTTTACCCCTCACTTGAAGTTATATACTTTAGAATGAGCAGCTCATTACACCAAGTATACGTAATTTGGTTAATGATTTCTAGGTACATTTACCTTAAACCTCTATTAGATTTCCTCTAACTCCTCGCCTAACTCATCCAAATCCAAATCCAGGCTACCGTCGCCATCATTAAGACTATCTAAATCTCCACTATCAGTTAGCTCCCCATACTCAGTTTTGTCATAATTTGGTTGCAAGTGATAGACTTTTCTTGATGGTTGGGAACGGCAAAGCATGGGGCTCTTATTTCCTCCTTGAAACATAGAAGCCCATACCACCTTTCTTAGAAATTAATATACAGTCAGACGTTCCATAGGTGCTTGTCTTAATTCAAAAGGAAAGATGAAACCCCTAATAATAACCTTTGCAATATACAATGTTTTTTTGTTTCTGAAGTTAGAATCTCATTTGGGTCTATAATGATGTTAGAATTTAGTTCTTGTAATCTTCATAGAACCTATTGTAACCCTCTACTGTCTTATTCATCTCCTTTGGTATCTCCTCTTTATATGGAATTCTGCAATCGTATGCTAATGGATTACCTAGAGCAGGGTTATAATAATTGATTTTTAGGTCTACCTGGAATAACATAATCTCTATTTGGCTGCTTTCTGATCTGATGGCTATTCCATACATGAACAAAGTTCTCAATATGGAAATATAACAGATCATAGAACATAAAGGCAACTGTAATAAGATCGGCATCGTTACCGATTTCGAACAGGCATTCATGTTCTAAATAGGTAAATATTCTCTATAGATGTATTAGTACAATAATAGTAGGGTGGGATTAATACTATACCCATCAAGGGGCCGACCCCCGGAAAGTAGCCAGAAGCTAGCCACTAAAAAAAGTAGCGAGGGTAGCAAATTCTTAATGAATTCTTGATGAGAGTTGAGAATAGTTGTGTGGGGAGACCTGCGAACTTGGAAAACGGAATGGCGAGAGCGACTTCGGTAATCCTTCCTTCTACAGCAACTCCCAAGGGCTCAGCCCTGCTGAGAACCACCTGCCTATAAAGCCTTCCTCCAACCGAAATTTGAAAATGTTTGGCCTCTGTAACATCTCCACCTTTCCCACCACCTTCTCCATCTGTATAAATACTGACATGGTCTTAGAAATTCTATATGTCCGCTCCGACACTCGTGCTCACCGTTCCGACGCTCGTACTCACTGCTCCAAAACTCGTGCTCACGACTCTGACACTCGCACTCATCGCTTCGATACTCAACCTTTCTTACTGCTCCGTAACTCGTACTCACTACTCCCACTTACTCGTGCTCACCACTCCGACTTACTCATGCTCGCCACTCTGACTCTGTGGGGGCCCGTGCGTGGGCTTGGCAAGATAGCTAGCTTTTAGCGAGTGATGTGACACAATAGATCTTCATCTCCGCAAAATCTTCTCGTTCCCCTCACAACACTCGCCCCCCAGCTCCCTCACCGCTTCGAGAGTCGGCTTCACCGTTCCGGCACTCATCCTCACTGTTCTTGCACGAGCTCGTTCTCACCACTCCGGCGCTGTTGAAGTCACTGCTCCTCGTTCTGACATGCGTACTCACTGCTCTCAATCTGGCGTAATCTGGCGTGGACGAGTGTCGGAATGGTGAGCACGAGTGTTGGGGCGGTGAGGACGAGTGCCAGAGTTGTAAGGTCAAATTGGTCCAGGACTCTGATTTTGTATGTCTAAAAGTAGATTAGAAACTCAGTAGAATAGAAAATTGAACTATCAATTACCAAGAAGTACTTCAACACCTCTAGCAGTGAGCACTGTTTAAACTAAGGATTCATATTAAAAGTATAATGGCTCCAAACTTTTTGTATGGTGAGGGCAACTTTGGCAACTGTAGCCTCAGTTTCAGCACTTCTCGTCAACTTCTCTACCCACCTTTAGCGCTCGCTAAACCCGCTACTTTCCGGGGGCTGGCCCCTTGATGGCCTCCACCGCATTGTTTGAGCACCTGTTAAATTTTCTTACATAGTCTCTACCCTAGAGTTTGACTTGGAGCTCCAGTATTGATAAGACTCAGTTGACTGTACAAGAATCTATTGCGTGTTGCCCATTAACATGGTTTCAGTGCCTCTGTCGGATCTGATAAGGCATGGTCATATCTGTAGTATCTTTACAGCAGAGGTAAACTGCTTCAGTATTGCTACTCCTTTTGTAGCTGAAGACCCAACATAGAAGGAGACAATGAAGCGGGAACAACTATCAATCATACCATAGATCCCAAACGCGTATCTTTTAAGCTTTAAAAGGCCATAAACACTCTATTGGTAGTCCGGACCAGGAAGTATAAGGCACTCAATTCGATTTCGTCGAGGTTTGAAGGCTGGTTCTCTTTGAAAAAACACCTATAGAGGTATGATCCCGTATATGTCTTGCATTATCGCCCATCTAACAGAAATACTCATATGTTCAAGATGAGTTTGAAAATAGCAACAACCGTACTGTGAGGGAACAGCTGTAGCTAATTCCTTCTTTATTAGTTCACAAAGAAATGCTTTATACCTTTTGTTTTTCTCCTTTGTTCTTTTAATATATTTCGGAAATCATATACTTCTTCTTATCTCACTCAGCTTCTGTTTCGTTGCGGCGAAACCATCATGTTGGAGAATGTATACCAGCTCATCATCCTTTAACTTTAATTTAATGGAGTAATACCCGTGGGCAAGATACAGCTCTATACGTTCGCTATAAAACACTATTCATGAGCATTGCAATCGAAGTTTGGCCATGGCAATGCATAGGTGATAGCGAAAATCCCACTAACATTTCATAGGGTACGCGCAGACTTCGTATAGAATGCTATTTCTATAGCTCTAGAGTGACTGGAATTACTCCAATGTCCATCAGTAGCTCATAAAGGCGGAATTGTAGCTGTGAAGTATCAGAATCGACAATATAGCGTGTAAGCTGACAATCGTTAAGACATCTGTAATACAACTCAGTTAGAATCTGTATGACTATAAATACTAACTTTATACATACCTTCAGAGATGACTCGCTGGTGCTAACATAGCAGTTCTTTCTCAAATACTCATGCATTTAAGGTACCGTCATGCCGTTGTGAAATAACTGAGTAACAATAGCCCTATGAGCTTCAGTAAGCTTGTGCACTCTGGTAGAAAGAGCAATGTGCGTAATAGAGAGAAAGTGAAATAGATAAATAACTGGCTGTTTACTTCTGTACGGGTTGCAACGAGAATATCATTTTAATGGACTTAAGACAAATTTGAATAGATTCCACATGGACTACGGCAATAGGTTGCTGACATAGGCTGCTAGCAAGTGGTGTAAGCTAACGACGTAAGCTATTTGCATAGGAGGCTTCAGGCTCGAACGCCCTATGGCCCAACAAGAGTCTGAAAAAAAATTTGTCATAGTCCGATTAGAGGCCATTCATAGGTTAACTATCAGTGGAATTCTGATGGTTCATAGTCCTCCTATCAAAAATGAATACCCTATGTAATATTGTGTTGTTGCTGACGTTTCTGACGCGCCTTTGGCTGTATGTATTGATAGTCTATCAACTTTCATCAATGACCTGCAAAAAAACTCTGCAAGGACTGTGCAAACTTCTCTATTCTCTCAAAGATGGGTGGGCTTCCTTATAAAAAAACACCAACACTAACACGATATGAGCAGCATAAAAGGAATCCACCAACCCAGCCAATACAGCTATCCAAACACACCAAACGAGCGAATCAAACCGGCTAAACTATCCATCACAAATGGAACCAAGCAAAAAAGAACGAAACCGACAGCCAAGAACAGCACAAGAAGGACTTTAGAGACCGAATGTATAAAGAGACCACAAGAAGGATGTCACTGAGGAGGCTGATAGGGACGAAACTGACAAGGCCGGCAAGTACAATAGCAACACAACGATCTGGACCAACACAGAAAGGATATGATTGATGAGGCCAATAAGAAAAAAGCCCATTAGGCCGACAAGGACAAAGCTCACAAGTCAGACAATGAACACAAGATTGATGCACCTGACGAGGCCGGCATGAGCGAAACCTCAAAGATGAGAACAATAGTGAAGAAGCATGAGACCAATGAACACAAGGACAAAACTGACATAGAAAGGACCTCATGGACCCATAAACACATGAAAAACTCAGAGATGGATTGGGATAGAACGAACACAAGGTGGATAAAATGCGACAATGCAAGGCCAAACTGAACCGACAAAAGAAACACAGATCGACAGCAGGTAAATTGAATCAACACTTGACAGGGAGTATCAAGTCAGCAGAGGAAGCCTGAGGGTGAGATCGACAAGAAGTTCGCACACAGGAAGAGCAAGGCTGATAGAAACAGGAAATTTTAGTGAGTTCTTATACCCTCTCTTTGTCTTATACATTTTCACTAACGTCACTTGTAGATATCACAGCATAGCTGTACAGCCGTTAACATTATAGCGAGGAGAATGTAGTGACGCCGAAGTGTGATTAATTGTTCATTTGCATGGTTTGGGCGGTTGATAGGTTTTTAGCATGTTTGACTGGTCGACCGACTATCAATTTGCTGCCTATTAGCATAGAATAACAGTAGTTCATAGTTTATCAATAATTAATGAAAGACAACATTTTTCACGCATTAATTCATTAACTTCTATCAATGCTAAACTTGACATATGAATTGATAGTCTATCATCTAGTTCTGAGGTGGACCGTATGGAACGGTTACAGGCGTAGGGGGTTATAGGCTTGAACATTACCGAAATTTGCTACAGGCTTGGACCACAGGAATGGGCTACTAGCATAGGCTACAGGCGTGGGCTACAGGCATGCATATTATCTGCTTGGGCTACAAGCATTGATATTACTGGCGTAGGCTAGAGCCTTATGCATGGACATTACAGGCATAGACTTCAGGCGTGGACTACAGGCATGGACATTACCGGCATGGACTACAGGCATAGGCTACTGAAATTTGCTATAGGCTTGAGCTACAAGGGTGGGCTACAATTATGGGCAGCAAGCGTGGGCAACAGCTTTTGGCATAAGCTACAACCCACAAGTATAAATTATGGGCTTAGGCTGGGCGTATGCTGCTGTCATTGGCTTACTAAAGTGTGTTACAGACAAGATTTATTGGCGTGAATGTAAATTAGAAGTGCAAGCTTCGAGTACCCGTTATGAAGGCTAATAACTTTAGGAGTTAGTTATATTATATCATAACTCGAGCAATTATTATGATACAAAATAATTAAAAATTAAAAATCTTTTTTTATTAGCTTATCCTGAAGAGTTTCATTCCCTCATTCCAAAGCTATTTTTTGCTAAGCGTCCTTATGCTTTATACCCTTGAGAAAGTTCACCGTCGTCCGACTTTCCTTGACTCTTGACTTTCTGTGTTGCTAAGGGCAAGCTGCGTTGCCACGGGCCGCACACGGACCATACCAACTACAAAACCATTTTGACACTTTCATATCGTTTGCCCGCCGTCATAGGCTTCGTGCACCCAAGCTCAAGCAAGTCCCGGCAAATCCACAATCGAAAAAATCAAAGAAAAGGGGATTTTGCGCCTATGCTGACTGTTGAAGAAGAATTACTGATCGAACGAGAGGAAGAGGATGCTACTAAGTAGCCACTGGGAAACAGTTACTTACGAGCTGAGGAAGCGGCAAAGCGGAGAATCGAGAATGCAGTGAAGGAGCTCGAAAACAGCAGAAGGTGGAGGCACTCAAGGCAAAACGTGAACGGAAGAAGCAAATGGCATCAGCTAAACCATCGAAGTCTGCAATGTTCGAAAATCTGCGCGCGCATGCCTTAAACCGCCGGAAAGGAGCAGGAGAAGAACAGGGACTTTCTATGAGTGCTCTCTTGAATACTGCTGCTAGCTAGTACTCTTGTCCTCTTGAATACTCCTGTTAGTACTCTTGATTTTCTTCCTTTATTCGAATCTCAAAGTTCTCCTCATACTGCATCCACTCATAAGCAAGCGCTGTCAAACTCAGATCTACAAACGACGAAAGTCGATGAAAAGCTTCCTGATGTACTTGACCTCGAGAGAGTCGGCAAACTGAACTTTCCGAAAAGAAGGAAAAGTGACGAAGGGGATGATTCACCTTTGAGAATCGACAGTGCTTTGTTAGCCTCAGACCTGGATGCACTGAACATCAGGTCAAGGCCATAACTGCATGTTCCATTGACACCAACACTGAATCCTGGAGCCAAAAGGTCTATGGGTTCCATCAAAACAACATCCGAAGCACATTTGTATCATACAGTGATGCGCCGCCGACAGTTGGACGTTTAACGTCAGCTCTTGTGTCTCAAATTGCAAATAGATCTAAGTGCACGAAACAATTTCCGGCGTCCTTTCAAAGAAGGCATGAAGGTGGTTGAAGAAAGCAAGTCCTAAGCAGGCTGGTAAGGTGACGCGTTCGAGGCGTGGTGAAGGTGACATTGCTGCAAGAGAGGAGAGCGATCGGGACTGTAGGGGCTTGTGTGTACGATAAATCCGGGCCGAGGATCTGAACGATAACGAGGACGGGATCCAGAGGACGGGGAGAAGTGGCCGAGTGAACCGCCTAAGTGGTACCGTTAGTACTTAGTAGTAAAAGCACCGGTCAGCGGAGACCGTGGAGCGAGCAAATAGGCCCTGGAAGCTCATACCATACGTCCTGTGACAGAAAAGTGTTGTTTGTGGTGATTCTGGGCGAGTTGCTAGGGTTGGAAGGTACTTAGCTTCTCATGAGAGTCATCTGCGGAGATCGTGCTCCGCCAGGGAAAGGCATCTGTCTTGCTGACTCAGCCCGTTTCGCTGACTGTCTGGCAACACTAACGGGCACGGACCCACAAAATGCCCCAAAACTCAAACAAAACCGTAACGGCCATCGTTCCTTCCGGAGCTTCCAAACAGGACCTAAGACTTAAGGAACACCTTCGAGCTTCCTCCTTCTGCTTACATCTTCTCTGCTAGCTGACGTGCTGCTAGAGTGGCCCATTTGAGGTATGTACCGTCCCTCCATAAAATTTCGTGCGACTGAAGCAACAGGGGAGGTGGACTTTGCCACGCTGCGAGCGGGGTAAATGCCAGTGTTACTACTGCGAGAAGGACGTGTACGCAACCCGGATCTTGCGAATCGGGATGCCTCCTCGAAGATGTATTTAACTTCAATCACGAATTCAATCACACCGACACCGCAAGCACCACTATTTATTCACCAGTTGCATTCACCGGTCCTTTTTGTCGTCCGCGTGCATCAACAGTTATACACTAAGCTAACCTGATAGCTTTGAACTTGCCTGGTGAGTGGGATATCTGTAAGATCAAACTTACTTCCTCATACGTACGTTAGCTGCATGAGGGTTCTATCGAGCTCTGGTGTATTGCTGGAAAGAACTTAGCTAACACTATCTATAGATTCTAGGACTTTCTCGGCTGCAGATCTTTCTACATCGAGTCTCTCCGAAGACATCTCACGTCCGTCGTGACGATGTAGTATCCCGCACGCAAACTCCCGACTGTTCATAGCCTTTGAAGAACATCATTTGCCGTTGCGCTACCCGTGCTCGCAAAATCGGTCCTTGCCAGCCGATTTCCCTCTAGAGCCGCCGGCTCATTAGCTTGAACCAGAAGGAAAAGATCGGCAATGAGCCGATGTTTCAGTACCTACTTGGTATACATAGGGCGTCATTGCTTTACAGCGCGGTGATCATTACCCACGGAAGGATACGATGGACGGATCTTTCATGTATAAGAAGTCTGATATTGGATTATCTGTCCTCGAGCAAATGCATCCCTGGCAGTGAACAAGAGATTAGCGAACAGGCTCAATATACGGTATTTACCCTCCTACAAATTAACCATTTCCAGACTTCATAAGCTGATTCATTATTACAGTTCCTATAATATCTACATACTTCATCCGATGGACGAGTCTAAGAACGTAACGGTCGACCCTAGATCTAGATTCACTTCCTCCGGCACTGCACCCCGCATTCTCAACCAATGGTATGTATCGTGCATCGCAAATAAACTTTGTAGGCTATATCCATTCCGAAATTATTCTCCGAGACTGCGAAAGACTTTAGCCTAGCTCCGCTGGCGTTCTAGTGAATATCAACCACAACTATCAGTAGGATCTCAGTTATAAATATCTGTAAGAAACTCCTACAATTTCTCTCCCCATCCTCGTCCACACTTCTTCTACTCGCCCTATTCTCGCCTCCGGTATCCACCATGCACTTCTCTATTTCCGCTACACTCTTGGGTCTTAGCACCCTCATTGCTGCAAATCCTGTCCCATCTGTGTAAGTTTTGCCAACTTCCGAGCTGCTTCGTCTAACGATTCATAGCCTTGAAGCACGTCAGGCTCAAACTCTCAATGCCGCCATGCTAGCAAAGGGCAAGAAGTACTTCGGAACCTCCCTCACCATCCGCAACGACAACACCGAGCAAGGCCTCATCCGCGGCCCCGAGTTCGGATCCATCACACCAGAGAACTCTATGAAGTGGGATGCAATTCAACCCAATCGCAATCAATGGAACTGGGGTGGTGCCGATCAGATCGCCAACTTTGCAACTCAAAATGGAAAGCAAATGCGGTGCCATACTCTCGTCTGGCACTCACAGCTTCCGGGATGGGTCTCGAACTCTGGGTTCAACAATGCTACGTTGATTCAGGTCATGACAACTCATATCCAAACCGTTATGGCGAGATACCGAGGAAAGTGTACACACTGGGATGTCGTGAATGAAGGTACGTTGCTTTTCCCTTCTCAATTACTTGAACCTGTCTGACCTCGGAAGCCCTTGAGGAGAACGGAAGCTTCCGTAACAGCGTCTTTTATCGCGTCATCGGCCCTGCGTTTATTCCCATTGCTTTCCGAATTGCCGCTCAGGCCGACCCCAGTGCTCAGCTTTACTACAACGACTACAACCTCGAATACCGTGGGGCCAAGCACCAAGCTGCTGTTAAGATCGTGGAGATGGTCAAGGCTTACGGTGTTCGCATTGATGGTGTCGGTCTGCAAGGTCATCTGGTTGTCGAACGTACCCCAACACAAGACATCCCAACTCCATCCTTGGAAGTACTACAGGGTGTTCTCGAGGATTATACTGCTCTCGGTGTCGACGTTGCGTATACCGAGATTGATATTCGCATGAACCAGCCTTTCTCTCAGCAAAAGTTGCAGACCCATGCGGAGCATTTCGCAAGGGTCACACAGTCCTGCATGAATGTTCCTCGATGCGTTGGTTTGACTGTCTGGGTATGTTTTCACTCTGCATATGTTTGGAGTTGCAACTAACTTGTCTTAGGGAGTATCGGATAGATATTCATGGGTTCCAGGTACCTTCAACGGGGAAGGTGCTGCTCTCTTGTGGAACGACAACTTCCAGAAGAAGCCAGCATACAATGCCGTTTTGCAGGCAATCAACAATGCCTAAAGCCATCAATCCTGGGTCTGGGCGGATCGAAGGTTCCATGAGTGACAGGAGAGGAATGTCAAGTGTATTTGTAGGTGTAATTGTTATGAACGCAATCTATTTAGTACTTCATATTACTTAGGAAATGTGTACATTCCCAGTTGTTTTTGCTCGGGTATTTTTAGGGTGGAAGACGTGGTTTCTAAATAGTTTATGAGCTTGATTACTTTTTCCTTGCTGGTTTGCCATTTCTCGGCAGATCCTGGAGAAGGTCGACCGACCGCGCTATTAATCGTGACGATATTTCCTCTTCGTTGCATCCGTCTTGAGCTGAAGCCAGGTAATGGAGCTAGCTTTGAAGCATAATGTAAAGCAGTAACGATTTCTGCCTGGATTTTTCCATCTAATATACTGAGAAGCCTGCTACATATGCATCCAATGCCGGCCATGGAAGTTGCTCGGTTGCAAGGCAATCATCCTATCGTAGGACCATGCATGGAAGCCGGCTCACATATATACGTTAGCAATAAATTTCGTTCAGCTCAGTGCGTACGTCTTCTTCTGCTCTTTTTGCCATAGGCATGAGCATCAGAGCTAGTTCCCCCAAGTAATACATGATATGATCTTAATACACAAACGATACAAGCACAAATCCATTGTTAGAATAACGTTTCGGACTCTGGGCCATACGGACCTCGGGATGGACTCGGGCGTCAACTCGGGCGTCGAATTCCGGCGGCATTGGGGACCCAGTTGGTGGTTTATAAGGAAGTTGGGTCCCTCTGTTTAGACCAGTAATCAATCCAGAATCTCCTCCATTTCCCACATCCAGAAGCCCATACATTCCGTTAACGGTCAAGCATCGCAATTTGGTCAAGCATCGCAATTTGGTTCATAGCTTATGCATGTAAGTAGGCATCTATGTTTCTAAGACGCTAATCCAGGCAAACTTAAGGTTTCCTTTACTTCGGATTCGCATAATTCTCCTACTTTGGCACACATATATTTCAGACTATACTCATCGTACATTCGCAACAATATCAAGGCAGCTGCGTGTCAATCTTGGTACTGCTTGCTTGTGACGTTGATATCATGATAAATTTATAGCTAGCGCTATTGCGCTACTACTATGGTTGTAGCTGTACCAGTGTTCCTCGCGTACACAGCTGTTCATCTGATTAGTTGCTCACTGCGGTACGGATAGCGATTCGTAAGTTCAAGCCCATTTGCCAAATCTTGTTAATTGCGGGACGTTGCGGAACGGAAAAGGCCCACCGCAACACCCGAGAGTGCCCCGATGCTTCAAGTGTCACTAAGCAGGCACCAAAGCAGACCAAAGAACGGGCCGTTGTGACAGGAGCTTGTGAATGGCGAGTTGACATGAATCTAACTGTCCATGGTGAAAGTGGGCAATTTAGCGAGCGTCGCTAGGCGCTTCGGCCCCTAAGGCTACACCAGCTACGCTGTAGTCGTTCTAGAGCGTCCACTAGAGCCGAAGATCCAGGTTAGTGCGCGACCTCGTGCCGATGTCGAAACCCTAAAAGGCTTGACTTGCGGCTTGGCTGGATGTTTAGGCTGCGACTTTGTGCTGCATCGATGAGATGAAAGCGTTGACAGCGTGGGGTAGTGGGGGGAGCTGCAGTGCGGGAGGATCGGATGAGACTCGTGGCGTTGGGGCTCTGCAGCTCTTCATCGGTATCCTGATCTGGCCGGATGGGAGGGTGCGGAGAGGTAAGGGTTGCTTTGTGTAGCAGTGACTTGCGATCTCCACTCATGGTAAGAAATATGTCTATCAAATAACGTCAGTCATCTTTGGCATGATGGATGCCATAGTTAGAGAGACATGGTATTTTCAAGAAGAACCGGATGGGAATCTCGAGATTCTGGTTTTTGGCCCGTTATGTACATATGTACATGATGACCACACTAGGTTCCTGAGCAGGGATCCTTGGATTTATAATACAAGGTTTGTAGGTTCTGCAGTGGGGTATCATGTTGAGTGCGTACATAGTTTAGTGTTGTTTTACCTGCCATTTAGTGTGATGGGCCATGAAATTTCGGTGCGTTGAGCGGTTGAGTGGATGGAGTGATGGTGGGATTTCGAAGCTCTCAGAATCCTGGAGTTGTGTATGTGGGATGGGGCGATGAAGTGATGAAAAATATTGCAGTTCGTTTGCCGAGTGTGTGCATTGTGTTTTAGGATGCAAGTCATCGGCCCTCCAGCAGGGTTTTGGGGGTCATTCTTGCATATTCCAGGGAAGTGGTCACCATCGTTTTGATCAAGCCTCTCAACTTAGATAACCGATGTGGATCATTTGCTTGTTCCGCTGTCTTGAACCTTGCCATGTGCGAAATCCAAACGGTCCACATTGACTCTATGAGACATTTGGAAGCGCACAGTGTACTTTGAGAACGGATGTAGATCGAAGGCGATGTCGCAGGAAGCTGGAACTCATCGGGGCTATTCAGGACGAATAAAACGCAAAGCACCACAAACCAAGCAACCAGTAGAAAATGAAAATCGTTAATTACCTACTCTGTAGGTAGATGCCCAAATGAAAGAAAACAGACCAGCTCCGTTTGTAAACCCTCAACCTATGGTATTGCATAACCAGTCCCAGAACCCCGAATCCCCAATCCCGTATCCCAAGTCTCAAATCCCAAATCTCAAATCCCAAACCCATAGCGCCGTTCCGAATTTACAAAGCAAAGAAGCAAACCCAAATGTTCCCAAACTCGCTGATCCGTGCAAGAAATCCCAAAGTAACCCAATACAACAATAAAAGGACAGAAAAGAAACAAAAACCAGAGTGCGCTCCCATTGACGTGAAAGGAAATCCTCACCATGACCGTTGGGAAATCCCAATCCCCTTTAATAAAGAAAATGCGTAAAGCAACCACCGGAAGACAAAGCAAATCAGAACGTGTACCAGCCAAACCTGGCTCCAGAGCATACTTCAGCGATACTACCGTTCAGCGCGACAGGTTACAGCAGGCCATCCCCGAAATGGCGAATTTGTGTTGAAAATGAAAGGGGACATGATGGCGGTGTTGGCCTCCTCTCTGAGCTTTCGCATTTTGACATGTACACGCTCTGCCGTCTGCTTGACCGTGTTTCTCCTTGGTTCGGGGCTGATGAAGTCCAATCCAATTTCGCCGGCCTTTGTTTCCCAGCACATCCATCCCTGCCCTTGATCACGAAGCTCGTCGTAAGCCCGTGTTCCGAGAAGATCGATCACCCTTTCCCATGCCAGAAGCGCAGCATCTCTACATGGTGATTCTGAGTGGTTTCGTCCTTCCAGGCATGCGAGCGGTAGCTGATATATTTCTCTCCATTTTCCGAAATCGAGAAAGTTCTTTGCGAGAAGTGCGAGAAAGGAGAAGTAGTTGACAAAGTGTTTGACCGTGGGGTGGTCAAGAGCTGAATCGTCCAAAGCGTCCCTGCCTTTTAAGTACTCCCGAACTTCATTGAGCACTAGAATCACATGTGAAGTCAGCATCTGTTTCTTCCATGACCCTGAACGAATCCGATTCCATCTTCCATTGATTTGTCGGGACCCCCTATCCAACTCACCTTCGTCATTCCAGTACTCCAATTTGCGGTCCAGCAAACCTCGACCAAGCTTTTCCCTTGGAGCAAACCAGTTCCTTCCCTCGACCTCGACGGTGGTCAAAAAGCCCCCCAGGAATTGAATCAAGCGATCGTGGCATTCTGGATTGTTCCGGACAACCTGAAGAAACTCTTCCCAAAATTTGGCGAAAACACCGTCTACCCCGCTGAATGGGCTCGAGAGAGAATCGGGGCGACCGATGATGCTGAGTTGGCGATGACACTCATCGAGGACTGATTCCACCATCGGCGAGCTGGTTTGCTGAGCGTAGACGGCATAAGGATTCGCAAAAGTGGTGAATACGGACGTAGTCGGTGGATAGAAATCGTTGGGAATATTGCTGATGTTGTTGATGTTATTGAGGGGGATGTTGTTTTGGTCTGTGGGCTCCAAAGCGGAGATGGCAGTAGATACAAGCACGTCGACGTAGTTTCCATGAGGTAATCCCTCAAGAATCTCTTCTTCCATATCATCTTCCTCCGCCTCGTCGTCCTCCTCATTCATGTCGAGATCTTCGCTTTCGTCATCATCATCATCATCATCACCCTCGTAATACCTCCCCATGTCGCCTCGAAGTGCGGTTTGCAGAGTCTGGAGATGATGGTGCTGGAAGTGTTGTAGTGAAGGCAACCAAGAGCGGTCGTGAAGGTTGGACGGCGGGAGCAACATCGAGCCGGTAAGAACTCCACAAACAGGACAGGACAGGTAACCACAAACAACGCAATAACGACCGGCCAGGGACGTCTCAACAGCGACAACCACCACAAAAGTGGGGGCAGAGGTGTCCCGGGGGGTTTTGGCAGGGTAGGTAAGCGGATGGTATTGCAACGCAACTGCTTCTGCAGTACACCAAGAGATCGATCGAGCACTGATGACTTTGTAGAGCGTATGCGACGACGACGATGAGGACGATAATGCTTGTGAGATGCGATGGCTGTCGGCTTGATGGTGCTGACGAGTGGACTATGGCTCCTCTACTGAGGTCTCGACGAGAAGTCAAACGACGATGACAGAAGCGATCGAGCGGGAGGAGACACCGTCAGCTTTTTAAACCCGCAAGACGACACTAAGGACTAGAGTCCCATCCTGTGTCTAGAGAGACAGGTGGTTTCTTTGTTCCGCTCAGCGACACCGCAAATGGCTAGTCTTCCATTCCTAACGCCTTTCAATTGTGCATATTGGCCCGGAATGTCAGAGTGAATAAACTAAGTAGGGCATGGATGCTCTGGTTTATTATGAGTAGGAGCCCAAATAAAAAACGAAAATGAGCTAGTGGAGTAAGTCTGCGGTACATTTGCGGCTGGCCTTGTTAGACAAGTCGATACTAAATTGGTTGTAACAAGTAGGGGAATTTAGGTCGTTTAGAATTCGATTCGAAATAGACTTTAGAGCATTTAATATGATATATACTTCCGTGCGCCGCAGAAAGTGTATGCCGTGTCAAGTATCGACTAGCACCAATTCAATATCAAACCCTTAGAGGATGTATGAACCGACGGCTATTGGGTGCTTCTGCAAAGAAGGGTCCCAATATGTGGTATGTACCTCTTGCGCAACCTTCCCTGATCCGATGATCTTCTTCCCATTCGATCTTTGGCATTTGGGCTCACCGTTCGTAGCATTCTTTCCACATGGTACACCTTGGAATGCTAGCTTTAATACACCATGATGCGGTCTGCCGTTCAACCACCATGATCAATCACCACCAAGGCGCCAACGGTTTTCACTGATCAAGGTGTCAGAATGTGAATTAGTAGGCAATGGTCCAAGGCTACAACCTTTCCATCCCCTGCATCTGGGTACTTTGTACAGGATATATGACCTCTAACCTGGCTCACGGCGTAGTACTGACTTGAAACTCTTTAGAACGGGAAGGCAATAAGGAGTATGTGACACTGGCACAGTGCGTACTGGGGCGGATAGCATAGCAAAATTCACCCACAGTCCAGTACCTACTATACGGTGCAGATATTGAGCGTAGCCTGATCTTTCGAGATGAGTACGTTTGGAATTTTTCTCGCCCAACATTTTCGAAATGGAGAACGAACTAAACAAGCAGTACTTGATCAATGGAACGCAACTCGGAGCAGATCTCGGCCTCGTCAACTTGGGCATCTACATATCCTTGCGCGCACTATCAACAATAAATGGAACCGTTCGTTGTGAACGCTTATGCTGGCCGGAGAAGCGCTATGGTAGAAGCATAGCCCGTTCCTACCATCAGTAGCAACACACTAGTTTAGTAACAAGTTCCTAGGTACCTTTTAGCACTGCATCTCAAAACCAGCTTCGGGCGGTCACGATAAACATTCCCTGATTTCAACTTCGACCAATTCATCCGACGCAACTATCGACATGCTCATTCCTTCCCAACACGCTATATTGCAACTAGCTTCGATCCCACGCAGATACCGGCATCATTATCGTCCGTTACCCCAGTTACTCCCAGGCCACAAGACCGCAATACTCGGGGTGCTCGAACTACTTGCACTCAGGCTTTGACCTGGACCTCATCCTTGCGGTAACTGTATCCTCTCGCATCCCATCCCACCTAACTTGACTTTCTCAGTCTAACCTAATACTATGCAAATCCCTCAATAGGAACCTCTTCAATCCAGTCAATTTCAAGCTTTGTGGCGCGTTGCAACGTTCGTCAAGATGCCTACATCTAGACAGAGCTCAGCCATAATACCTATGTGGATGGTGGCGTCTCGGTTATCCTGGCAACACGCCGACAGCACTTGACACATCTCGTTTATTTTATCAACATATCCAGCGCCAGCAGGGATGAAGGTGGATTTCTGTGCCGAGCATGTCGGTTGTCTTTGAATGTCACTCGGCTAGCTTTGCGAGATCTTACTTCGTGAATCATTTCATGGCTTGTTCCGTCTCTTGATGCACTGCGCTATCGATCTCACAGCCAGTTACGGCACGGCATTTTGAATACAAGTTCCCTATGTACCACTTGTCATTCCTTTGGCTCTCACGATCTCAGCCTGGCACTGCTTGGCTACTGCTTTTACTTTGTACCAGCAAAGGACATCTCCGCAACCACCTCTTTTGTGCTAACAATCACTGATAGTTTCCCGCCATCCAACAGCATTTTCTGATCGTAGTTGGAGGGCCTACGAGGATTAATGATAGTTCGCCTATCACCAATCACTCCACTATCACGCCTTTCAACAACCCCGCTATTGTCGACATATTCGCATACACAACACGCATACACAACATACAAACGCAACATCTTTCACGCAGCCCAACATACATATTGAAGGTGCTCCCAGCCATTCTCGCGATCTACGCATCAACGACATGAAGAATTTCCCTCCTCCATGCGGCTCTATGTGGCGGTTATGTCTCGAAACAAACGCATGCGTTTGGGTTGTTGGCCTTGTCAGCGATTATGGATATGCAAATGCGTGTTTGGGCTGCGTTGGCGGACGAGAGGCCGTCATTGTGCAGAATCTTTACTGTTTGTGCTGTGGCATTGTCAAATGGGAGCTTGAGTGCAGATCCGACGGTGGATGGGGTGCTTTAGAGTCCGTAATCAGATGGTGCAGTCGAGCAGAGTAGAGGAGAAGGACGGCAGTTTGGGCCACGTTGGTGGGCGATGGATGTACTAATGATCAATGTGCAGGCAATCTATGTGGAGGTAACATGAACACCTTACAGGGGCTTAGAGTAGCGCCATGGATATCCCAAACTCACATAGCTTTGCTGATGCACTTCTAGCACTTACGCAGCTCACTGGCACGATACATACCGCCTTGCTTTTGTCGTCACCAATAAAGACAATGACTTTATTTGACAAATGCAGTTTCACTGCTTGGGCGGTTCAACTCGATCTACCTACCTACCTGAAAGTTTCTAATTGCTTTTCTTCATGCCACTGTGCCCTCGCTTTCCAGCTCGGTCAGCCTCACTTCCCCTTCGGATGTTTGTGCCATCTGTTTCATCCAGCACCGCGAATGCCCGCCGGTGTGTACCACTTAAGGTTAGCAGCTGTACCATGACCAAGCAAAGGCGTAGGGAAAGGGGATTTAAGGCGTCTGATTTGCCGCTGCAAAGAAGCGGCACGGATGGCCGATTTAATTAAGCAATGTATTTTGCAACTGTCGAGAATCACGTGGGGGAGGGGGGTGTGATTTGGGGGGACGCAAGAATGAGGGGAAGGTTTAGATTAGATTGCCGGTAAATGTATAAAGCAATGCATACTTCGAGAACCTTGCATTCGGCCCGTTATCTGTGCAGTGAACGGCCCGTAGGTAGTAGGGCAAGGAAACGGGCTGGCAGAAGAAAGTCATGTCACATGACATGTCTTATTTTCGGTCTTGAAATGGGACTGATACCATGCAAGCATCAGTACAGTACAGGAACTGAACGATCTATTTGCAGATATAACTGTGTTCCTGATTTTACTTGGATCAGCTCAACGACCGAAAAGTGTTCATGGTTCAGTTGTATTCTACTCTCGGGGGAATCGCAACGATTCCACACAAGATGGTTTTTTTAAGGTGGAAAAACAGGCAAACCATGTACAATTTGAGTAAAGCATTCCCATTCTGATTTGAAATGTCGTCCAAGTCCCTACATACTTCAAGTATTGATCATACGTCTATACTCTATACTGGTGCCTCCGAAACCTCAGTGTTCAACGTTAGTTTCGTTGCCAACAGCAACCCCGCCTAAGGATTCAGACAGTCTTGAGGTCTTGACTCCTTCCCAACCCAGAACGGCAAAAAATCAAAAGAAGAAAGAAGAAGAAAACCCACAACGACAGCAAATTTTTTTTAGCAAAGGGCGAACAAAGAAATGTACATCAGCCCGACGATACTTGTGCCGACCACAAACTTTTGAGGTCATCTCTGTTAACTTCTCTCTCTTTCTCTCCCCTGGTCTTTTGGGTACAAGGCGAATACTTTTCCCTTCATAACCTGTTCTTTCAACACCACCATCACCAAAAAGACTCTTCAGAAATCCACCAAAACAGAGTTACGCCGGAAACCGCGTAACGATCAGTCCGACTATGGATACCTCCGGGCTATCCGAGCTCTTCTTACGCCGGAGCTCGTCGGATGACGCCCCTCTATGCGAGCGCGAAGAGACCCATTTAACCCTTCCGTCCCCGCCACCACTCGCCCGGCCGGTCGACAAGAGAAGCCACACAGTCGGATATGCTCTTCCCACCGTTGAGAATCCCGCAGTTCGTGGAGGATACATCCTCGCCTTCCCGCCAGAGTTCATGGGAAAGCCTACCGCCCAGGAGGAGGTAAACATTCCGCCGAGTGAAGAAGAGACCAAAAGCGACCCCTCGTTCGTCACTCCAGACAAGAAGCATGGCGAAATTGTTTTCGACAAGGCTGAGTTTGAGCGATACTGGTCCCGTCACAACTACGATGGCTTCGTTCTTCCCAACAACCCAGGTGGCTTTGTCGAGTGTCAGGAATGCCGCCAGGTGGCATTTCAGACAGCATTCGTCAACCCCAAACAGCCTCTCATCCCCTTCAACAAGCCGCCTCTCCCACCAACAGTTCGTCCTTATAGACCAAGTGGTAGCTGTACGGGTTTGCAACCAGCGGAGTTTGAGAATCCCCGTCAACCTCCGACGGCGAAGAGTAAGACGACGTCTCGCCCAAAGCCAGATGATCACCGTCAAGTCTCGATGGATTCCATCAGTTCTCCTCTCCCGCCAAAGCCGGAGTCGTCCATCTTGCTCAGGTCAATCCTCGGTGCAACGAAAACTCCAGAGGAGCACAAGGCAGAATGGGAGCTCAAAAAGGCCCAAATGATTGCAGCTCGTGAGGCCGGTGGGAACAACGCTGCCGGATCGGTCAATAGCAAGGTCTCTACGACTGCTAGTAGTTTGATTCAGTTGCCCGCCGACTTCCAGCAGTTTGGCCTAACCGAGATGGTTCATAGAGGCTACATCGAACCGTCTATGCTGCCGAACCTGAATAGGTTGATGCCGGCCGATCCGAATGAACGTCGAAGACCGAGCCAGCCAAGGCCGACAAAGAAAGATCCGATCTGCGATGACTGTCAGAAAAGGATTGCGAAGCGCATCGTCAAAGGTATAACTCCTACCCTTACCCGTAGCATTGTTGTTGTTTTGAGAGAACAAGCGGACACGGGGTTTTTGCATTTCGAATCGGATTGCCGCATGCAAGGACGCTTCTGGAACTCTGGCTAACGGCTTTCACAGTTGAAAGCTTCACTGGTCAAACCGAGGACTATGTTGATTCCGATGGACTGCTTCGTTGCAGGAATAGACAAGAGATTGTCATTCTTCCGCCCCTATCGCCTCGCTCTTCCGCTGCATTCCACTATCCGACACCACCACATCTCCGCAAGAAAAAGTCTGGCATTCTCGACAAGCTGCTCAGACCATCGGACCCATCCGCAAGAAAGTCTTCCTCAAAGCGCCTCCGCTCAGGCACGACTGGAGCCTTGGGTGCCAGATTCTCCAGCTGGCGGAAAGAGTTCAAGGCATCATTCTTGAAGCCTCGTCACTATGGTCGGTCCGAAACCAGAAAATACTCCAGTGCGAGTTTGGACCGTGCCCGACAATACCCTCAGGACGGCGTTACCGAATTCCTGCAATCGAACCGCCCACGAGGAGCGACTACCACTACCACTGGCTCCGGTGTGCCATGTGAGAATATTCCAACTGCAAGCACCATGGAATCCGACAGCTCGAACCCGTTCTTCGTCAGCGGTACAAGCTCCTACGCCACTCAAGACTCCGAAAGAGAGGATGTCGAAGCCCGTTGCAGGCGTATAAGAGAGCAAGTCTATAGGCATTTGGGTGCTGCTCCCGAGCGTCAGGACATTCCTGACTCGGAAATGCACCGCCAGATTCTAGAAGAGCACATTGCAGCCCAGCAAGAGCGCGAAAAATTTGAACACGAAGAGTTGGGATCTCCAAAATGTTGGGGCTGCGGAGGAAAGCTCTGGGGTGTTGTACCGAACCTGATCGGCCACCCTGCCGAAGGCCTTTGTGGGTGCTGTAGTCCTTTTGTCAACCCTAGCAAGGAAGACATCTTTAAGCCACGCCTCAAGGAAGACGGAACGGTGGAGACAAAGGAGGAGGTCCAGACTAGGTTGAGTGAGCTCCGCTTCGAGGATGGCCAATTCCGTATGGTTGGTGAAAGCGATCGTGCCGCCGAGAATGAATCTGCGTATCAACAGAGGTTCCCCAATGACGAAGACTACGAGGACACCATTCACCCCGGGAACTACTATGGTCAGCATACGACTGATGACAACGGTGCCTATGAGGATACCGTCCAGCCAAGTGCTTACGAGCACGAGGATCAGGAGACAATTCACCCCGGTGAATATCAATATCGAGGAGTTCATTATGATGACGTCATCTCCGAAGAAGCCGACTACGAAAGCGATAATCATAATCCCTTTCTACGACAACGCTGCGAGATTGACTCTATCGAGGGCAATAGTACAAGTGTTGACGACTACGACGAGACTGTCATAGCCGGGGTCAACAAGCACTACACCAACTGAATTTCTGAGGCTGGAGTTTCGAGTGGAATTTCATGCACATCTTATGAGAAAGTTTCGTTATTTACATGGATATCTTTGCTTCATATTTCCCCATTTCTCTCCTGCATCCTGCCATCTCTGTTCGCATTTAGAGAGTCGTTTATTTAAATCTTTGAATTTCGTTCATTACCCATTATGGTTAAAATTATAGGGACCAGGCTTGGGTGGAATTAATTGATTTGGGTGCTGCTCTGCTTCATTCAGGCAGTAGCTTATATATTCCTCTTTATCACTTTTCCTTCGCTATATTGCAGTATATCTGGTTTACTCTCCTTCATTATCCAAGTTTAGAGGGCGGCTTATGCGCATTGCATTGTTTAGTGGGAGCACACTTAAGTAAGTACTTAGTCTATGTACATACACATGAATTGGTAGCGCTCAAGAGTGAATCAATTCTTGTTACATTTATTTTACTTTTATTAGGTCGGCTGCATCAGTGTTCGTTGATTCTTCTTACATTCTTGTAACAGTATACTCTCCTGTTGGTGGTTCTCTTTCGTTTTCTTTTGTACATATGATTTCGCATTTGCATGGTGTTCTGCATGGCAAAAGTGTTCTTGCTCTTGAGTTCAAGTGTTATTCGAAGAACTCGGTTTATGGTTGTTTAGCACATATTTGTCTTTCTACTGCTGCATAAAACTCATCCTTTTGATGTGTATGTCTGGTTAGAACCATCTTTGAAAGTTCAAAGTTAACGATACTTCGTCTTTGGTGTTGAGTTTCACAAATTTCCGAATTCGGCTAGACTTCGACCTCTTCATGTTTCCTTTCCCTTCTCTCTTCTTTCCTCAAGTCAACACCATCGTCAAACTCAACGTCCCTTCATTTGTACAACAAAAGGGTTGCAGCTTTGTACATTACTATACTTTCATTCTTTCAATTCCGGGTTTTTAAAAAATCGCCCTCGGTGCACATTCCTCTACTTTCTCTCGATCTCAGTCTTCAACAGCATCACAACCACCAACCACAGCGCCTCGTTTCTCGTCATTCCCTTTAGCAGAATATCGCATCATGTCTCGCCAAAGTAGCGTTCACTCATCTTCCCGCCTCTCAAAACGACATTCTATAGATGCACCAGATCTGGCCTCTCGATCACAATCTCAAAACATCTCCATACCCCATTCCTCCTACCGGTTCGAGCCCCCTCAACAGAATGATCCCGGGATCCCCTCGCCACAAGCCGCACCCTCGGGTATTAACTTTTCCCTTGACGCACCATCGCCTCAGCCAAAGCTCGAACCACAAGCAAATCGCTATGAACTCTCCGCCTTCTCCCGGTAAGATTCCTCGCTTCACATTGGAGTTTGCGGTGCCATTTGGCTGATTGGGGAATAGGAACCTCACGGGCCCGACTCTGGCGCTCCACATCGGCCGCTCCCACCATCAACAGACCTTTACAATCCACTCACGCATCCTCACACCCAATCTCACACCGACTTCCATTCCCGGACCACCGTCAGCCCCACCACCGCTATTCGCCTCGAAACATCCTCCGCCAGTTCCAGAGGCTATATTGACCATCAAAGACATCGACCCCACAACATTCTCTTCCGTCCTCGAATACCTGTATAGTGGAGACTACGAACCGCGACTTCCGCTCCTAGGTTTGCTACAGGTATCGATGCAACAAGCGCAGATGGCAGCAGCAGACGGTGAAACTGGAGGATCGGGCAATATTTTGAAAGACCTTGGTATCAGCCCTTCGCCAAACCTGTTGACGCTGGCCACAACCCTACAACACCTCAAAATCGGTCTATTCGCACGGAAGAATCGTCTCCAGCCTCTCGTCGCCATCGTACGGAGGAAACTTAGGGTTACGGTGGGACTACTGAGTGAGGATAGCTTGTTTGACCTGGCCAAGACTGTGTATGGGGAAGGCTATGCACACAGGAGAGATTTGTTTCGGTTCTTGGATATGAGTGAGAGTGTGGAGGAGGATGAGGGGGCGAGACGGAGAGGAGCTAAGACTGACATTGAGCTGGCCAGGGCATTTTGGAGTAGAACAGTGCTGGCAAGACTGATGGGAGAAGGGGCGAGAAGACGGGACGAGTTTTTGGAGCTGGTGAAGGGTGGAGGTGAGTTGAGTCGGGATTTGGCGGTTGCTATGTGGGAGTTGAAAAGTGGAATCTAGGGTGTATGATGGTATTGTCTGCTCACATGAAGGGTGGAAATGGGATTGTTGTGTTGTGGGATGGCTGGTACTTCCTGGCGGGCGTGATACCAATGATGCGGGTTGGCTTGAAGTAGGTGCTCTTGGTCGATATTGGCATATCGTGAGCTACATACCTGTTCTGTTTCTCTTTCTTTTTTATCTTGTGCTCGACTTGCAATTACAATTGCATTTTTTAGAAGTTCTCACAGCGAGTTTGGACCTACTGGGTACGGATCGACTTCTGTTCTCGATTCCGTTGATCGGGCTTCATGGTGTACTTGAGTAGCCTAATATTTTCTTCCAGCTCTTCATTCCCGGTGGTGAAATTTGTATAGTAACTGAGTGTAGTATTCTTACAGGAAATAACCGGTCCCCCTTTCATATTGATGCCTGGTTCGATCATATATGCCCTTCACGAGCTCTTCATTGACAGAGCTATTGTACCCTACATACCGAAGGATCAGCTGCTCTATTCTTTCGGATCGTAGATGAAGGAAGAATCGCAGCAAAGCTTGGTTGCAAAAGCAAAATGCCATCCGGATTTCGAATTCCAGCCCTTTATGCAACCTAGGATCTGATTTTGCTCTCTCCGTAGCTCTTCGACATTCGTCCATGGTTGCCAGAAGGTGGATCTCTACCAGTCGCACTTGACCTTCCCGTAGCAAGCCCCGGTAATACCTCTCACCTAGTGATCTTCTGATTTCTGCAGCATGCCTAAACCAATCATCGTTCACACTCCTGGAATCCCCGAACTTATCAACGATCGGAAATACCTCCTCGCAGAGGAAAACCAGCATCTTCTCTGCTATTTCAATGAGCCGTTTTGGATAGCTATACTGGAAGCCTCCGTCTGTCTCCTCTCTAGTAATAGTAGCAAGGTAATCGGTGACCCTTCCTGCGAACTGTTGGGCGTTGTGCTGGTATATGAATCCAAATTCAGTTCTACTCCATCGGTCGATCCGAGGATGCAAAATCGCATCCATGTGATCTTTCAACGCCTGTTGAACCTGGCTTGAGACTCGAGACCACACCACTTTTGACAAAGTGCGTCGTTGTGACTCGATTGATTGGAGGACATCTTTGCAGCCGCAATTGTCATCATCACTTTGAAAGTAGCAGCCATCATCGCACTCTTTCGGATTCGAGTCTCGTCGAGGCCTCCTATCGGTCTTTTTCTTCAATGACTCTTCGATTTGCGATATGGGAACTATAAATTGTCAGTCCATGAGCTCGGACGCACATTGACGCCGCATAGAATGGGTCATACCAGGTGGTGTTGCAGCCTCGGGAATGCCGCACGAAGTGACAGGAGAAGTTGCCATAACAGATACCACAGTAAGGACCTTGCGCAGTGGTAGATAGATTCTGTAGAGCTGTGATGCTAAGTTTGATTGGAATCTCGGGAAACTTTGTCTATTTACCCCTCTCAGGCGTGACAAAAACCACGTTACACGAGGAAACTTAAAATCTCCATTCATGCAGTAAGCCGGAGAGTTCCATCAAGATGACTGGTACATATGTAAGTAGGGAGTAGCTACAGTTCACTGGAATTCGTACTCCGTACATTGCTCAAATGTATTCGAATATTAGACTTTAGGGTAGGAAGTATGAATCAAGGCATGCGGTCCATTAAAGTCTCCACCTTTTCCACCTCTTCTGTACAATACCGCCTTTATCGTCCAAAACCGGCTTCGATACCTTCCTTCCCGAAGTCGAAAGCGGATATCGGGATGCGGATATTGATTGAGCATCTTCTGACACTTCCCAACATTACACCCGAAGATATGTGTATTATTGATGCAGATGATTTGCTGGGTGATCCGGAGAAGGTGCTGGGTTATCTCTGTGATATGTTGGATGAGGGGTTTCGGGAGGAAATGGTGAATTGGGGTGAGATACCGGAGGAATTGAAGAAACAGTTGGGGAAATGGAAGGGTTTCCATGAGGATGCTCTGGAGGCAAAGGGTATAAGGAAGAGGGAAAGAAACGGGATACGAGAGGTCTGGAAGAGAGGCTCGGCCAGTGGATAGAAAAATACGGAGAGAAGGGAGCATCCGAAATCAGGAGGGGTGTTGAGGGGGTTTGGAGTGACTGGAAATGGTTGTCGGAAAAGAGAGTCGCATTCTAGATCGCTGGCTACACTGTCAGTCTACTATACTGGCTTACTTGCCCCAGCTTCCAGTTTCGAGCGAAGCCAAATCCTAATTTTAGAGAGCGGCTTCCATAAAGAGTGCTTATAATTCTTCAGTGCACGAGTGCTCAAAGGAGCAGTTAGGCACCAATACTGAAAGCTAGAGCAAGGAATCAGTAGTCCGTGACAATACAACTTGTTCCACCCTGTACACGTTGTTAAAAGCACAAAGTAGCAAGATACTTGCAATTGAATAGCAACAGAGATGGACAGAAACAAATACCATTTACCAGCTATTAACCGCAACTAAACTTTGTCAATCACAGAACTTTTCCCAACCGTTTAAGACCCGAACCTAAACATAAGGAATAGCAACCAGTAACCGGCTAGATAAAACAAAGAAAAGGAGAAACGGGAGGATAACAAATAAATGCGAAAGAACTGCTGATCATGACAACAGATCCGTATACTTCAACTAAAGCATGGAATTTCCGCAACCTCAAACATAACAACGTGATATCACACCTCCCATCCGAAATCATGAACGAAACCGCTTATGCCTGGAAGGCAGTTGCCTGTGGCCACCTTCCCCGACCAGCTTCCTTGTACTTGTTAAGGACTTCATCACTAGCCTTCCACTCTCTCAACACCTTCAGTCCCTCAACAGCCTCCTTAATATCACACTCTTCCAAGTCCACAGCCTTCACCAATTCGGCAGCAGCCTCGTCCTTCTTTTCCGGGTTCAGGAAAAACTTTGCCTGCAATCCATACCGAAGGTTGATAAAGTTGGTGGCCTCCTTCTCCAGGTATTGTTGATTGTACTCTACTACGTTGGTGTCCTTGGGGAGGAGGGCGTTGAATTCGGCAATGAGAACATCAGAGAGGGGCTCGGCGTCGGTTGGTTCTGAGGGAAGAGAGTCGACAATCTTGCGGAAACGAATAAGCTGCTCGTGGACTCTTCCATCATTTGGAGCGAGCTTGTGACCGGCAACAAGGGCCTTGAGGGCAAGAGCATACTTCTTCCGTCTAATCTGTACCTCAAAAGCGATAGCCTGAACCTCCACAAACTCTGGGTTGAACTCGACGAGTGGGTTAAGGAACTTGAGAGCATCCTCCAGAGGGGTAGTGGTATGGACAAGCTCTTCTCCCTTAGGATCAGTATCCACCACCTTATCGTCCGCCTTTCCATTCGCCTCGTCCTTTCTCTTGGCCGCCTCCTCCTTTCTCTTCTCCTCCTCCTTCTGCTGTTCCCTCTTGGCCTTCTTCATGGCCTTCTTCTTCTCCGCGGTTGAGAGCTTCTCAAAGTCTTCTGCAAGCTGACCCATGCTGAGAGAGGCGTGGCCCAAGTGGGGTTGATCGGCGAGGAGAGTGTAGACCTTGCAGGCATCGATGGCGGCGCGACGGAAGAAGACATGGTGGCGGAGCTGATCCTCCCAGCGAAGCATGGCAACATATGAGCGGATCTGTCCCTTGCGGAGGGAGAAGGAGTGGAAGTCAAACTGGTCCTCGTGCCAGTCCTCGAAGATCTTGTGGACTTGGGAGAAGCGCTTAAGAGCGAGACCGAGCATGTTCTTTCTCATGTAGGCTTCTCCATCCTCGGTGAGATACCAAATGCACTGCATCTCGAGCAAGTCGCCCAAAGTTCCACCGGCGGCTTCGTTGCGGGTAAAGAGAGACATGAGCTTGAGGCCGCCTTCGTTGTCGTCAGCTCGGAGTGTGTATTTGGAGCATTTGGTGTTGAGGTAACGGTCGGATTTCTCAAGCTCGCGGGCGGTGTTCATGGTCTCTGCGGCCTTCTTGAGGTCACCAGCATGTTTGTACATCTTGGCTTTGGACATGTAGAGCTCTGGGAGAGTTGGGTCGAGTTCGATGGCTTCGTCGATGGTCTTGAAGGCGAGGTCGAGGTTGCGAGTGCGGTAATAGTCATAGTGGAGGGCAATAAAGTAGAGGGCCCAGACAATGTTTTCAGTGTGTCTTGTCTTGTCTGCTTCCGAGGCATCGTCGGCGGGCGGGTTGGCTCGAGTCTCAGCGAGGAAGTCCTCGACAACCTTAAGGGTGATGGCTTGCTTTGAAGTGTCCTTGTAGACGGCCTTGATGGAAAGGAAAGCGGATGGAGCACCCTTCTTGATCAGCCGGATGATGTACTTTTCAGCAGCTTCCCGGTACTCGTCACCTAACACTCGTTAGCCCAAGCCCTCCGACTGTTCCATTTGGACTCACCAGACAAGAAGTCGAGAGGGACTCTTCTTGGTGCATCAGCAAATGGATGCACCTCCGCCAAACCCTCATACAGCTTCTTCCTCGCCGCCACATCATCTTCCTTGATACCCTTAGCCTCCTCCAATCCCTTGTAATATGCCCTATTATCGCCATTGCGTCCCAAAAGGGTTCTGTAAACCTCACAAGCCTCCTCATTCCGTCCCAGCTTCAAGAGATAGCTGGCCTTGTATTCCAATGTACTTGACACATCCAACATCCGGCCCTCAATGCTGAGCAGATGTTCCAACGCTCTCTCCGTCTGACCGGACTCTGCAATAATCATATTCTTGTACAGCAGCGCTTCGGCATGCTCGAGGTCATCCTTGGGTGGCTGCACCTTCAAGCTTTCCTCATACTTGGTCAGAATACCCTCAGCCTCCTCGTAGTTCCCACTCATATGCAGCGCAACGGCCAAGCCAGTCCAGTTCATTCGAAGGTTCGGCTTCTGTCCCAACATGAGTCGTCTACTCTCGACATATCCATTCCAATCCCGCATCTGTGCCTGAAGGAGCGCAAGGTCGCGGAGGATGTTGGCGCTGTCGGGTTCGAGTTTGAGGGCGAATTTGTAGGCTTTGATGGCTTCACCAAAGTTCTTGACGGAACGCCAAAGCAGTCCGTAGACGTGCCAGCAAACGTGCGATTTCATGTCGAGCTTGAGGGCATCTTTGACGATAGTGAAGGCTTCATCGGTACGGCCGAGGCAGTTTATGATCAGACCCTTCATGGCCAACGTCTCACCATGCTTGGGGTTGCGGCGGAGAATTTGCTGGTGGATGAGGTATGGTTAGCCTTGTGAACGGCGGTGGTGGTGGGAAATTCCGGACTGGTGACAAGGGAACTCACTTCGGCCGTCTTGAGACCCTTCTTGTACTGCTTATTTTCGTAAAAGCTGAGGACGGACCTGAACAGAGTCTGATCTTTCGAGTTGGGTAGTGGAGCCATATTGACGGTAGGCTTGTCGATTACTGTAGGAAAGGCGAGAAGGAGAACACCGACGGCTACGAGAAGGAGGAGGGCGTAGTAGGTGGGGTCGACGAGGAAGGTATTGTATGTATCTGCACCGAGAGAACAGAGAATATCAAACGGTTTGTCGAGGAGGAAAGACAGGGCTCGGTTGACCTGGCGATGGTGTTTTCGATGGCCAATTGATGTCGGGGCCGCTGAGAGTTGTTGTTTCGGGGATGCGTCAAAGTCTTTAGCGGGACTCCAAACGACTGGCCCATTGTGCGCCAAGATTTCGGTCGCGAGCGAGCGCTTGGACCAGACCCCACTAAACGAGGCGGGGTGCAGCTTTTAAACCTGTCGAAGGGTCAGTTAAACAGTTGGGAGACGGTTTAAGTCTGAAGCTTCCTCCTACATCATACATACACACCTAGGTACTTCTTCCTACTTGCCAACTGTAGCCGAAATGTTCGAAAACTCTAGATGCCTACAGAGTAATTTGACCTTCAGTGCTTAGATCCTAGTAAACCCGCTGATATGGATATGGATCACAGCCAGTTTGTTTCCAGCATTGGCGGATACCTTCCATTACGGTACCTGGGTACAGCTCTTTTGAAGGGGATTACTCAAGTGCCAATATACTTACAAGTTGATCCTTCCAATTTCAGGTCCAGTAGCCCAGTCCATCACCGTGAATTGCAGTTAAGAGAAAACAAAAAGCGCAACAGCGCTGGATACAAGGAAGTAATTTTGCAACCAGTGCTGAATATTCGAATTACCAACTAGAATTAACGTGACCAACCCACAAAAAGCAACAAAACAAACGCCCGTAGAATCATATACAAAGCAATAACCGTATAGCGAAATAAAAGATGGACAGAGAAAACAATAAACTAAGCCGGAGAAAAAGACGTAAAAGAAAACTGCACATCTACAAATCAAACAACCGATCCAGCTTCTGCACCATATCCACCTGATCCGGCGGCAATGCTGTACAGTCCTCCACTTCACCCTCCACCTCTTCGCCTCCCACCCCACCACCATCAACTTCGTCGACATCCTCAACAGGCATCATCGGCAATTCGCCCTCCATTTCATCAACGTCTCTCCTCCTCCTTCTACCCCGTCTCTCCTCATCTCCAACCTTGGTCAAGTCCTGCCACTTGCGAGTATCTCTCGATCCAGTGTTGAGCACCCGTAACGCCCGCTTCATCTGCTCCAACCTCTCGGTCTCCCTCTTCACCATTCCCTTCGCCAATTCTCTTACCCTGCTCCTCACCCAATCCCCCCTCCATCTTTCTAGACCTGCGAGTTCCTGAGCAACCACACCTTTCGTGTAGGTCAGTTCCCGTAACGTCTCTTCCACCTCTTCCCGCTTCTGCTCGAGTTGAACCTCATCACGGTGCGTGGACTTGGCTCTGGAATCCTCCAGTAGACCAAACGGTAGTGCTGGTTTCTTTTGCCTCTGTAGACTCGAGATGCGGAGTTTTGAGATTTGCGAGTTGAGGGTACTGACGCGACCTATGAGTGATTTGGGATAATCCAGACTCGAAAGGAAGCTTGTCAACGTAGCGGACATATTCCGTACATCTGCCAGGAAGAGTGCATACGGACAGCTTGGCTTTACCTCATAGCACTTGACTAATCTCTCCACTGCATCACCATACCTGACAGGCAGGAACGGTAGCGCTTCCCTAAAAGCCGGGGGCAGCATGGCTGTAGCAGTCTCAAGATCATGATGGGCTTGCACTGCTGTATTAACACGGCGGACTAGGCTGCGATAACTGTACGAGACGCCACGGAGGGTATCCTTAGCAAAGTTGACAAAGACATCAACCTCCCTGGTATCTGTCACTGGTGCAACTTCCTCTCTAACCCTTTCACGCCGAGCCTGTGCTTTCTTTTGTGACCTTTCTTTCGCCGCCTCAGTCCGAACCTCGGGAACGACAAAGAACTCCCATAGAAGCTCATGGGTTCCGAACGTCGGGTGGTCAAGCAAGGCTCTTAAAAAGAAGTCAACCGAGGCGCGAAGGTCATTAAGAATCGCGCGGGATGGTTTCGAAGGGAGTTGGACTGGAGAACGGAGAGCAGGCAGAGGTGGTAGCCAAGAGGCTGGGGATTCGAGGGCGAGAAGGTCGGCAATGAAGAGAAAGTCCTGTAGGGAACGGCGACAGGTACGGATTGTTATGGTCGTACCAGACGGGTTGGGAGTCCCAGCTTTAATGAGAAAACGGGTGGATGAGTCGTCAAGGAAGAAGGTTCGGATTGCCGAGACGATATGGCCCTCCGAGTTAGGGGGGTTATCTAGGAAGGCAAGATCTATCGTACCATGTTAGTGCTCTGACGAAAATATTGCCAGCTGAGGGAACAATTTACCATCCAATGTCGTTCTGACATCCTCGTCTTTTGCCAGTTCCACCGCTGTTAAACCCCTCTTTTCCCTCATTCCACTCTCAACTCGTCCATCCCGCCATAAACTCCGAACGCCACCTACCCTCCCAAACTTGGCCATGACCATCAACGGCGTAAAGCCCCTTTCGTTCCCAGCATTCACGTCCACATCCTCCCTAAGTAGTTCCTCCACCAACCTTGTTTCAGATGCAACGTGCAGAAGTGTGTTACCTTTATTGTCAATATGGTCCTCAACGTGTAGTGGTTGTTGGTCTCGCTGTGCCAGTCGTGCTGATCGAAGGGCGGCAGAGCACATGGATGTATAGTCTGGATGGTCGTAGGAGCGGAACAAGGCGAGAAGCGGAGTTTGTCCGTTTTTATCTCGAACTGTCCACGAGAGGAGGAGTCCAAGGTGAGGGATGAATGCCGGGGCATTAAAGAGATAGTGGGCTGGCGTTCTTCCCGAGTTGTCGGGCTTATTGAGATATCTATTGATGGGCACTCCCGATTGCTTAATGTCAATGAGACGGTCGATAAGCGTCTCGATAACATCGCATTCGCCAGTCTGAATAGCAGACGAGAGAAGAGTAGCACCAGTAGGAGATGTATCCGAGAGGATGGCGGCAGGAGAAAAGTGAGGACAGTGGAGGAGGTAGGCGAGGATTTCGGGACGGCGAGAGTTGATGGAGAGTGTAAGTAAGGAATCACCGGCAAGTGTCCGGGCATGAGCAAGGACGGAGGGGGCTGAAATGTTGGGTTGGTTGCTGTAAGTCCTACTGAGAGCAGCGAGTGAGGTGACAGATGATACGAGTGAACGGGAGAGACTAGTTCGGCTGGCTGAAGCGGTGGTTGTGTCGTATATAGGTGATGATTCGTCTTCTGCTGTCCTTGCCCCCAACATTTCTACATCGTCCGCCGTCTCTATCGTGTCATTTCCTGTCTCATCCTTGGGGTACTTTCCAACACCATTGGCCTCGCTCATCTCAACTTCCATCTCCATCTCCACTCCATTTGTCATTTCCATCTCAACATCATCTGTATGTCCATTTGTTTGCGTCTCCGGTTCAAGTATCCGCTTGACAGTAGCCAAATCCCCCGTCCTCACGGCTCTCCAAAGCTCACCATTCCTCCTGCTTGCCTCCTCCAACCCATCCTCATCGGTTCCAATGTAGCACAACACTGCCTCGAATGTACTGAGCACATAACCAGTTTCTCCCTGTTCAACGTCTTCTGCAAGCACGAAGGTCCTCATATAGCTAAGCCAAGCGCCTAGACTCGGCACTCTTGCTCTTATCACTACCAGAAGTAATAAACTGACCAACATATCCGCATTAATTGTCACTACGCTTGCCTTTTCGTCATCCTCTTTCCGGTCCTGGGCAGGAACGACAGGGTCCCCAGCCGTGAGAGCTCGTGCAGCTTTGAGCATGATCTGCACCGCAGCCTGAGGACTTCTAGCACTCGCCAGCTTGGAAAACTCCTCCACACCTCTAGTAATGCGACTCTCCAGCCCCTCCCTCAGCTTATGCGTAACATTACCGACACCGACCTGGCTGAGATCGACGTTTCGCATAGCCCACACCTTCCGAGTCAATTCGGCGTCCTCGACCTCCTTTGACGCTCGTATGCGAGGGAAAAGGATATGGTCGTGGACTTGTTCGGCAATGTAGCGTTCGAGCAGTCGGTCAATGTCGTGGTCGGTGAGTGAGGTAGATGATGCGAGATGTGAGAGATGGGTACGGTCGACATGTTGGAAGAGAGCTGTTGCTTCTGCGATGGCGGTTTGGAAAGACTGGAGGAGATGGGGCTCTTCGGCAGGCTGTTTAGAAACGGCAGTTCGGCTCGGCTGGTTATCGCTATGGCTTCCCAACAGATTTGTTCCTTCGTCGCCGTCCTCACTCCCGGCGTAGGACTCGGAAGAATGTGTGGAATCGCCGCTTGAAGAGACCCTTGGTGGTGTCGGCGTCCTAAGCAACTCCTCCTCCAGCGCAAGCAGTACTTGATTCAACCCTGGCTGTAACTGTCGCTGGATTTGGGGATAATTGGCCATGAGTTCCTGAAAGCTCCCAATATCCTTCTTCTTCCTACCAAACTCCTCGACCCTAGCAGACTGAGGCGGACTCGACCTTAGCGTTGGCTGTGGTATCAGTGAAATACGTTCAGCGGAGCCAATGAGAGGCTTGCTGATAAAGTAGACGAGCCATTGTTGCGGTTCAATAACGTCGGGACTGAAGAGGATGCTGGTGAGGATCTGGGCTTGTTGGTGAGTCTTGAAGCCTGGCTCCCATTAGCAACCCCCCACTACCCTGTTGACTCGGTCCGGGCCAGGACGTACCAGACTTGGAGTGGACCCATGAGTCCCGAACAATGACAGTCCTTCCATTCACCGTACTAAACTGTCTCGGCTTTGCCCTTGTCTCCCGCCCACCTATCCGCATACCATCGCCCTGAAGACTCTGAGAGGTCGGGATTCGGAGTACGTGAGATGCGAGGAACTCGTCGGTGCCGGCTAGATCGGTGTAGAGAGAGCCTGATTCATCATCGCGAGAGTTGAGTAGAGTGTCGGTCGTCGGGACTAGAAGCACATGGTCCTGCACCGGTTTGCATTGTGAGGGGATGTTGCTTTTGAAGAAAGCGCGGAGGTAGGGGTTGAGGGGTGGCATTCATGAGGCGACCCCGGTTGCTTAGGGTGGTGAGGTCGACTCTGACGTATTCGTGGGTGTTGCTGAATGTGATGAATGTGATGAGGGGTTGACTACGCAGATGGTGAATAATACGTTTTGTATTTTGATCCGTTTCCGGTATATCGTGAGAATGGACGGCGTTGAGGTAATGATCGAGTTGGAATAGTTGAATGATGGAGTCGCAGGAATTTGGTTCATTCATTTCGTCGTGTAGATGGCCTTCACAAGCAGGGACGCCACACTAAGCCAAGGATGGCCCGAGACACTGACACAACTTTGTGCGACCATGCCAGTGGCTGATACCTATGATAACATAGGCTGCTATATAAGTATGTAGCCAACTCGTATTGGTAAACTTCGTAGTATAGTAGGACTCTTGAATAAAAGGGTAGGCTTTGACTGTGATCGGTCCTCATACTGGAATCTTTTAGTAGTACTTTGGCAGGTTTGCTTGGAATAAGTTATCTGGGTTGGATGCCTTTCTTTTACTATTCTCACAAGCCACACTGGTTTCCCCTCGGCCCTGAAACGGGAGGCATAGCTGGCGTTCGCTACATATGTACATACTACAGAGCAGCATCTCTTCTCACAATGCTTTATTTCTGTACAAACACAAGTCTAGCAAACGGAGTAAGGTTCTTATTAAAGTACTTATTGTAGATGTTATCTTAAACAGGCTTAAACTATCATAGTAATATACTTTCTGTCCCCGAGATGATCAACGGCTCTCCAAATTGCCAAGGCTACCCACGTGTACAATACGCTAGGCTTCATTTACCCTAGCTCTGGCGGGAAACGTTTGTGCTCTCTCCCTCGCCTGAAGCTCCCCACTCACCACTCAAATTCATCGCCAAACCCCCAAAACTTCGTCAAAAGAAACGCCATCGCGAGTGTTTCCAGTCGTCGAAACCCGGTATCCATCATCTGACGTATACAAGGCTACCTGAGGTGCCCCGCAAAGGTACGGCGATATCCCTATTCAGAAACGGCCTGTCGCTCTCTCAGCTAACCGCTCGACTCCAGCACCGTCTTCGGTCCTAACCACCAAAACCATCTCCTCTCCGACTACCACCAACGCAAACTCCCCACCAACAACCCACCATGGATGAATACGATACGACCTCCTCCTCATACGTTGTCTACTGGCGCGACTGGTTCCTCGCTGCGCGCGGTCACGAATACTTTTGCGAGATTGACGAAGAGTACCTCACGGACAGATTCAACCTGACGGGCTTGCAGTCGGAGGTCACCTACTACAATCATGCTTTGGATCTTGTGACGGATGTGTTTGATGTCGACTGCAAGGACGAGGTGCGGGAGCAGGTGGATAAAAGTGCGAGACACTTGTATGGCCTGGTGCATGCGAGATATATTATCACGAGTAGGGGATTGAGCAAGATGGTATGTCAATTCAAGTCCCGGTGTTACTCGGGTGGAAGTGATGTAGCAAGCTTTACATTACTAGCGGAGGAAGATATGGGTTGGCAATGCTAATGAGTCACATGTAGTGCGATAAATACAAGCGTGGAGACTTTGGCCGCTGCCCCCGTGTTCTCTGCCACGGCCAAACCCTCCTCCCCGTTGGCCTGACCGACGTCCCCGGACAGTCCCCCGTCAAACTCTTCTGCCCAAAGTGCGAAGACATCTACACCCCGAAATCATCCCGACACAGTGCCATCGACGGAGCCTACTTTGGTACCTCCTTCCCCCACATACTCTTCCAAGTCTACCCACAGCTCGTCCCAGAAAAGACCGAGGAACGGTTTGTGCAGAAGTGCTTCGGGTTCAAGGTTCATTCGCATGCAGCTTTGAGCAGGTGGCAGGAGGAGAGGAAGGAGGAGATGTTGGCCCGGCTGAGAGGTGAGAGCCAGGAGGAGCAGGGGAAGAAAAAGGAGGAAGAGTTTAGGTTCGGCAAAGGTAAGGTTATGGCTGCTTCTACGCGGGCGAGGAAGTAGAACTCTGAGCACGATATGTTTCCTTTGCTTGTGTTTTGGGCTTTGGTATGGTTTTCGTTTGGTGACTGGTAGTTGGCAGGGTCTTGAATCTGGCACTCGGGAAATAGAACTGGATACTAATGGGACGTTTTCTTTTGTTTAGTATCGGCAGAGTCTTAATTTTCTTTTCTCATTATTTCTCATCGACCTTCCATTCTCTTATTTCTCCTTCGGTCACCCGTCCATCTAGCTCGATTTCGACATTAATCCTCGAAGCGAAAGCAGCACGGCTCCATCAACAACGGTATGGGGCGGTGAGGGTAATGATGGAGAGATGAATGTATGAGGGCTGAGATGGTGCTAATTGGTGAGATTGGCACAACATCTTTATTGCCGTTCCTTTTCCCTCCATTCTTGTACTGCCGCAAGCTATGTTTGTCTCTATTTTGTAGAAGGGCCGTTTTCTTGCCATCGTCATTGTTCAGTTAGCATTGTTATTGTTCTTGTTGTATCTTATCTTTTTTTCCTGTTTGTATCGGTAAAATGGACTTGATTTTCCTCACTCGTTTGCTCCTTTTCAAGTTTGATGGCTTGAGAGTTGCTCCTAGCGTTGTAGATAGGCTAGCAGGTTTTAATGGGTCATGGCGTTTTACGTTTCTGTCTGGTGTGAGCTTTCAGGAACTTGTGGTTCAGTTACGAGTTGATCAAAGGACACGACTCGGCTTGAACATGTCACTTTTGTACCTTTCGACAAAACAACAACACAGAATTGCAATCTAACATCCGATTCTTTTTGATATCCGACAGACTCGGTTCAAACCATCGACATACACACTTCACGCATCCAAAAGCCCTACCAACCACATCACGCATCGTCCAATTCTTCACAGCTCAAGACGAATCTCGGGCAATAACGAAAAGGTCAACCATCTCAAAAGAGGAGAAAGTTTTAAGAATTAGGCGATCAATCAAGCCTAAGCTTGGACTCTCCGTGATCTTGATCTCGGAAGTCTTCGCCGGTCGTGGACGCGGGCGAGCAAGAAGGTGCGGAGATGAACTGGTTATAAGGGAGCTTGAGCTGGGGAAAATGAGGGGGGCTTAGGGCTTAAATGGACGGAAACGGAAGGTTCCCTTGGAAATGTGTTGCCTACCTGTTTCAAGTTGGACCTCGAGAGCCTTCTCGTTGCATTGGATGCTGTCCATTAATGAAGGTTGCAATATCCGGACAGGCTTCCCCAGTGACGTTGTTGCAGAAAGAGGAGATACCAACTCTTTCCGATCCTGGTAGTCACCACCTGACCTTGAACCAGATGTGGCCTTCCCACCTAAGAAGTCAGCCCATCAGATGAAGTACACCTCCTTCCAACACTGGCAGTCAGCACCACCTTCTCACCATTGCCTTCCCAGAACAGCAACAGGACCACCTTCCTTTCCCCACCCTTGTACAAGCCCCAAACCCTAGCCAAGTAAACCGGCCCAAGCTCATCCACCTTATAACTCTCTCCTTTCCGCCCTCTCTTCTGTTTCCCACCCGCTCAGGGTCACACACTCGGACCCCACCCGTAGTGTTGCCTTCAAGAGTAACCAGGCGGCTTCTCGGACCACCGGTTTCTCCCCTGGAATTATGGGTTATAGATCGCTCACACTCGGACCCCACCCGTAGTGTTGCCTTCAAGAGAACCAGGCGGCTCCGGCCAAAGGTTTCTCCCCTGGATTTGGGTTATAAATCGTTCACACTCGGACCCTACCCGTGGTGTATCCCATGATTTGGGTTATAGATTTCTCTTTCGTTTGGGCTCTACCCACATGATGCCTGCATCTGGTGACTAGCCATGTCAATGGTGTCTTTCCCGGGTCAGGTTAGCTACTTAGTACTTACAGAACGACTGCCTTCTCTTGGGTTGTAGGTTACTAAGAGGCAGTGAGCTCGTCGGGGGCCATACTGTTACATACATACCTAGGTAGCTAGGTGTCAACCTGCTGTTGATCCGTGTACTATTTAACGCTTGGCGAGCGGAGAAAACTCACTCATATGCTGGTACCCATTGCACGGGTTGCGAGTGATAAACTCATCTGTCTGCTTGACCTGTATGAGCTCGCGCTCAGGCTCTTGCATTAAGTTTAATCATAGTTCAACTTGAAGTAATTTTCATTTGATAAGAGATCAGCTATTTGTGCCATGATGAAAGTCCGCCCGTCACCTTTCCTACGTCAATGGGACTGGAGCTTGTCTTACCGGATGAGAGCGGGTTTATTTTTCATCAATTAAACGAAGAAATTAATATGAGCCCGAAAATTAGGGCTGTGATGCTTTCTTTCGTCCATCTGTCCTCGCGATGGGTTTGCTCGAATGAAGTCAGGTGTGTTGAGACTCGCCTAAACGCGCTTAATCGCCTAACCACCTCACTAAGCGAGTCTTACGTAATCCACCTTTGTCACTCGCCTTCCACCAGATTTTCTCTCCATCACAACAACAACTACCAGTGTGTTCCTAGAGTCTGGTGTCAACCCCACTTTCTCGACATCAGGTTATTGAGCCCGTAGTGCATCGAGACTCTTCATCTCGAGCACCAGATTCTACTCCGAAACTACCTCTCTTTGTTTTTATCTCTTCTTCGGACACACAAACATCTCAATGTCGGCCCAAGTACTCCTCACTTCCGCCGACAACTCCAACAGCGTTATTGGGATCACTCAGCTTACGCCGAGCAACTACCGCACTTGGAAGGTTGAAGCAACTATCGCCTTACAGGCTGAATCAGTATTCGAAATCGTCGATGGCTCTGAACGTGAGCCGGTAGTGCCCGCTGCTATCGCTGATTGGGACACGCTGTCCGCCCAACAAAAGCTTGCGTGGCTTCTCTCGCAAGATATCACCAATGCGCACGCAGGCGGGACTCTCGACGACGACGGGGAACTCATTCCCATTACCTTCAACAACCGCACGATCACTCATCTACCTCGCTATGAGAAGCTACAAGAAAAGCGCGAGGCTCAGATCGACAAACTTAAAGCAGAGTTGAAGTCGTACCGCGCTCGCAAGGCGAAGGCTCGCGGCATTCTCTACAAGTCGGTATCCCCCGCCGTTCGTCTCGATATCCAGGACCTACAGGACCCCAAAACCATATGGGACCGTCTACAGGCCACCTACGATAAGCAGAACGATGTCGCTGCCAACGCCGCTCTCAGACAGACACTCAACGATCGTTACGAATTTCCTGGGTCCATCGACGAGCACCTCTCCAAGTTCAGCAGTACAGCACTCACTCTGAAGCAAGCAGGGTGGTCTCTCCCAGACAATGAGCTTAACCACCTACTCCTACAGACTCTGCCGGAGGACGACCTTGAACAATACCTGGAAGTGCTCAAATTCAAGATCTCGGAGAAAAAGCCGACAAACGCTGAGTTGATCATCATGATTCGAAACGACATCAACGAGAAGATTCAACGTTTTGAGACCCACAAGGCCAACAAGTCCACGTTCTACAAGAAGGACCAATACCGTGGTCGGGGTTCTGACAATAAGCGCAGACGCAGTCGATCTCGGGACCGCGATGACTCCTACAAACGTCGCCGAAGTCGCTCTCCGGACCATCCCAAAGACAGAAAGGACCGGAACTCCTCACCAGACCGCAGTCGGTACAATCCTCGGCAAAACTGCAACTTCTGCAAGCGTAAAGGTCACAAGGAAGACAACTGCTTTCAAAAGGATCCCTCCCTCAGGAAGAAGCACGCAGAGAAACAGGCCGAATATTGGAAGAATCGTGCTTTGGAGGAAGCCAAAACCTCAAAGCACGACAAGTCGGATCAACCTCGCGACTCTCAGAAGAAAAAGACCACCTCTACCGACGTGCTTGGTTATCTCAGTCGCGTCTCGATAGTTCGCAATCCTGGCTCCAACACTCACGTCTTCGACGTCTCTGTCAAGAAAGGCACTCCAACCGATGAGGACCTCGACGTGGCTCTCGCCGCCTTGTGTCCTGACGACATCGCCTTCCTTGACGGTCCCCAAAGACTCGAAGCATCCTCCACAGAGGACTGGTCTGTAGACTCAGCCTGCAGCAACTCGATGGGATCTAATCGCCGTCACTTTGATTTCGTCAAGCCCTTAACCAAGCGCATTTGGATTACTGTTGCTGACGGCGGACAAGTTCTCGCAAAGGGTATCGGCTCGGTCACTCTTCTTCTTCAGTCGCGACCCGCTCACTACTCACAACGATCACGACTCTATCACCCAAGAGAAGGCTACATGATCACCTTCACCGGTGTATTCTACGTGCCAGGAATTATGTGCAACCTCATCTCCGTCGCTCAACTGTCCCGTATGGGATTGTCCACGCACTGCATCGGCATTCCCAGAGGTCTTGACCTACCCCTCCGCGGCTCCATTGTCGACATAGCATCCAGAAAGACTGTTGCAACAATGACATATCGTCAACAGCAGTACATGCTCGACATCATCTGGGAAGATATGCCATCGCGCATCACCGAGCTCGAACATGAAGACGAAGCCCTGAGCTCTGACGATGAGACCACGGTGCACCCTACGGTCGCATATGTCGAACAGGAGGAGGAGGACGATGACGAAGCCTCTCAACACAGGTACCTCCCACTTGCCCTCGTGGCTCTCTTCTTCTTTCTCATTGCCTTCACCTAAACACTGTTGGCTACCTTTGTCTTTATCCCTCTCGTCGGGCTTCTTGTGCCTACTCATCACTGCGTTTCTTCTCTGGCTTCTCGTGCCTTTACTGCCTTTTCTTTTCATTTGTCTGGCTTCTATTGTGCCTATCTTCTTTTGTTGGCTTTCGTGCCCATCTTTTGTTATTTCCTGGCTATTTGTGCCTTCATTCTTGTTGTCTCTTGTGGCTATGTGCCCTTCCTCGTATATACAACCTTGTATGGCTTCTTGTGCCCACTTCGCTCTTCGCAATCTTTTTTTTTATTTTTATTCCTTTTCTCCGCCTCACTGCAAAGCATAGGCAAGTTTAGCCATATACGGCACTATATCTATTTAATACTGTTTTCACAATACAATGAGTTCAAACTCTAACTCCTATCAGTGATCACCCAGTTGCCAAATCTCCACGTCAGGAGGAGCACCATGATGTAATCAAACCGTCTCGCGATATCCCTCTTCGAGGTTATTCGAAACGCAAACGGTCTTCATCACCAAGGTCACCAAGAATCCGCAAAGGGTTCTCTGAATCACCAGATCATATGTTTCTCTCTGACTCTGAAGATGAAGCTACCATACCAGATTACATTCATGCTTTCGTCACAAATGTCGCTGCACCGATCAACATACCCAGCCCAAGCTGTCCGCCTGTTCTGCGACGACTATTCACGCATGCTCACTGTGGGCTTCACCAAAACTAAGGTGGAATCCGTGGACATGCTCGACGAGTACGGCACACTCAATGAAAATCAGACAGGCAAGCCCATTCACCGCATCAGGGTCGACAGAGGCACCGAGCTATACAACTCAAAAGGAAAGCAACTCTTCAAAAAGCGAGGCTGGAAATGGGAATTATCTGCCGCCAACGCCAAATACCAAAACGGTAAAATTGAACGCCACGTCCAATTGGTGTTCAACAAGATGAGAACCATGATGATAACGGCTGGTGCAGCACCTAACCTCTGGGGGCATGCACTGGCCTACTCTATCTACGTGTTCAACAGGTTACCGCACTCTGCGTTGCCCGGTCGTCAGTCACCGTTTCAGCGTTGGAATGGTAAACCACCGGACCTCTCGGTACTACGAGTGTGGGGCTGCAACGCCTACACTCTGGATTACTCCGATAAAGGCAAACTCACTGCTCGGTCCAAAGAGATGATCTTTCTTGGTATCGAAGGTAATTCGCGCAATTATCTTCTCATGGATCCTCGCACGAATCGAACCACCGTCTCGACCGACGTTCACTTTGACGAGACATCTTTTTCAGCAATGGAGAGCATTTCAAACAAAAAAGCCGTAGGCATCACCGTTGGTTTAGAGACCGCTGTTCAGAACGCTCTCCACGATTTGTCGCTCGGTCCCACCTTCGATCCTCCCAGTCCTCCAGCCATCGATCCCAATGATCCGTCGATGGATGAGCCCTACCAATCGGACTCGGACACGAATCCCTGGAAGACTCTAGCCGAAAAACGTGCTCTTCGCCGTTCCACTCGGATCAAGAAACCAATCCAACGCTACGGCCACATAGCTCGAGCTCTCACTCACCAGGTTGAAGACTATACCATCGATCACGACAATCACGTCATGTATGCCAACTCCATCCGAGATCTAATGGAAGAAACCTTTGACCACCCTCCCAAACGCCTCAAAGCAGTTGAACACTACAAATTCAAAGACGCATACCACCATCCGACTGATGCTCCTCACTGGAAACTGGCGGCCGATGACGAAATGGCGTCTATGTATGAGAACCACGTTTGGGAGCTTACCGAGAGGCCTACAGACTTGACCGATAAGGATATCGTGGACAATCGCTGGGTCTTCAAAACGAAGCTCAACGACGACGGCACAGTGGCACGCTACAAGGCTCGGCTAGTGGCTCGAGGCTTCACTCAAACCAAAGGCGTTAACTATACCGAGACATTCGCCCCAGTGGCTCGTTTCAACACCATTCGGGCCGTCTTCGCCCTCGCTTCAAAACACCAATGGAACGTCCAACAGATGGATGCCAAAACCGCATTCCTTTGCGCAGAGATTGACATCCCACTCTACATGACTTTGCCCACTGGATTCCGCGAGATAGCAACAAATCCCGACCGCGAGAACGTCGCCAAGTTCAAAGATCCAGTGCTACTCCTGAAGAAAGGGATCTACGGCATCAAGCAAGCTCCTCGCCTCTGGAACAAGAAGCTCACCGACTATCTCCGAACCATCAACTTTCGACGCTGCGACATGGATCACTCTGTATATATCCGTAACGGTATCATAGTAGTGGTCTATGTTGACGACTTTCTCATAGCCGGCAGAGAGCAAGCCGAGATTGACGCTTTCAAAGCCGATCTCAGCAAAAAGTTCAAAATGGTCGATCTCGGAGACATGAAAACCTTCCTCGGACTACGCGTCAAACGCTCCAAGCGAGGCGGCTATGGCCTCTGCCAGTCACACTACATCCAGAAAATCGTCGAAGACTACGATATTTCAAAGTCCGACATCACCACCCCCATGGAGAAGAACGCCAACTACACCAAACGTGTCCCTACCACCGGAGACCTACCGGACTGTGTGCTTCCAACACCACAGCTTATCAACCCCCGCCCGGAGTCTGATTCTTATGAGAGCTCCAAACCAGCGGATCGCCAGGTGTATCTCAGCCTTCTCGGGTCCCTACTGTACGCGACCATCGCTACGAGACCAGACATTGGCTTTGCAATCTCTCATCTTGCACAATTCGCCGGTGACCCCTCGATTACCCACCTCAAGGCCCTCAAACGTGTTGCTCGCTATCTCTACTCCACTCGAAACAACGTCCTCTGGTTAGATGGTCGAGCACGCAAACCCACATTCGAGGAACAGGACATGTCCACCAACATGCAAATCTATGGCTACAGCGACGCCGACTGGGCTGCCGATCGCAACGACCGTCGATCCGTTGGCGCCTACCAATTCTTCGTGGAGGGATCTCTCGTCTCCTGGTGCACCAAGAAGCAAGCCTTTGTTGCTACATCCTCCATGGAGTCGGAATACATGAGTGCCAGCGCCGCCGCGAAGGAAGCCATCTGGCTCCAAAACCTCATCAAGGAGCTCGGCTTCCGCTGCTTCAACGACGAAGAAAGACCACCTGTCGTACTTTTCATGGACAACAAAGCAGCTATTCGTGTTGCTAAGAATCCAGGTACATACTTCCTTTTCACCACCTACACTCCCGGTGACTAACTTGTTCAGAGTTCTATGCTCGCAGTAAACACATTGACATCTGCTACCACTTCCTTCGCCAACGCGTTGAGTTGAAGCAAATCATCATATTCTTCATGAAAACCACCGACATGATAGCGGACTTCCTCACAAAATCGCTATCGGCTGGCAAGTTCCACGAGTGCATGATCGCCTCAGGAATCGCAGACGACATCGAGGCGGAACCCCTCGATTAGATTCCCTTTCTTCCCCCTCTTGTTTAGTTATATGATCTACTAGCTCTAATGTACCTTTGTTTGACCTAAATTCGTACGCCCTCGTTTCTCTTGCCAGAGGAGGAGGCATCCAGCTCTTTTGCTCGTGACACGGTGAGGAGGAGTGTTGAGACTCGCCTAAACGCGCTTAATCGCCTAACCACCTCACTAAGCGAGTCTTACGTAATCCACCTTTGTCACTCGCCTTCCACCAGATTTTCTCTCCATCACAACAACAACTACCAGTGTGTTCCTAGAGTCTGGTGTCAACCCCACTTTCTCGACATCAGGGTGTCTACATCGGCAGAAGGTGAATGACAAATACTGTACTTGCGGCATAATTCGATACGAGGGTGCCAGTGATGTCCGCCTTGTCGCTCTTTGTGTCATATATGGTAACCTTCTAGAAGACTCGTCTCGGCTGGTCATTTTTTTGCACGTCAGGTTTAAGTTAAACGAGAAACGATACCATACATGCAGCTGTGAGCGCTGGATTAGCCAGACTCTGCCAGACTATGAGGATGGCCCGTATTCTATATCATTATCACCTTTAGAGTATGCAAGAGCACCCCTGCTCCGACCGATTGTTGTGAATGTGCTTCTTAAGCGTCTCTTCTAATTACTTACTCAGTTGGGTAAGTAATTGGTATATTTGTGAATGAAGTACAAGCCACTACGGTCTCTTCATTAAGTAAGAACATACTATAGAACCATCCATCTCGATCTGGATCGGGATCGGACATCATGTAGACCAATGCTGCAATCTATGGAATTCGGAAGTTGATAGGCTTTCAGAACCCCATGCATATGAACCATATGATGGATAGCATCACTGCGTAGCAGAATCTAGAATTTGGTTTGCCATCTCGAATACCGGTAGCCAAATACCATTGCGTCACTGGGTCGCTTGATAAGTGTTGTCTGACTCGCGAGTCAGTTGACTTTAATCATAACTTGCCGTCTGTATTTTCCGCTAGGCCTCGCTTGCTATCGGAGGAAATACTTGTTTGAGTAAAAGCACAAAAGTCTGTTGAATTCAACTGTATTCCTGAGAGACTTGTCTGCTCCATTTGAATCCTAGCCATCATTTATACCTGAGGGTATGCCAGTTCCTAAAACATACCTGAGGAGTGTGCTTCTTTTAATTAAAGTACCTACTTAAGGTATGCATGATTGTGCATTGCGGCTGTCAATTCGTCAAGTTGACGTCTGACGTCGACGTTGAGCTTTCCCGCTTACGGCTTCACAAACGACAAGCCAAGGCTTTTCATGGACCCTGCAGCACGCCCGAACGAGATCTTGGACCCTTTGGACCCTTGGACCCTGGATATGTAACGAGGCAAGATTAAAGTGAAAGTCTCAGGATCATGCCATTTGTTCTATCTTCGTTGAGTTTTATCAGATGGTTTTACCTTTTGAAGCTTTCAGATTCATATTGCTGCGCATTTCATATGAAGTACTTCTGCTATTATCTACATACTTGATTTAGAGAACTTCTGAAGTACTTGATCTCAAGACTCAGCTGTGAACAGGAAGTGGCGATCTTATTTCCAGGGTCCCCTCGATCTCATGAGATACAACACATGTGAAATATTTAACTCTGACTTGCGGTGAGGATACTATGTACATTGAATTCCCCATAGCCACAAAACCAAAGATGGCCTACGTAGAAGAAAGCGTACGTAGAACTTTGCCATCACGGTGGATGCTTGCCACTCAGTCTCTTGTATTGCAATATTGAAGCGGTGTTCTCATATCCGATGGCCTGACTCCGAGCTGGAAAAGTGCGTAATCCTCACGTCCTCACGATGCATGGCATCGATGGGGGCAAAACCTAACGGGGATATATGGTCTTTCACTGGGACTGCCTTGTCAATCAAGGCACAGTTCTGGCAGATAACAACTTTGACACTTCCAACATTTAGTTCCGATTAAATACGATAGCTGCCTGCACCTGGATGTCAGACATCACCAGATATTTGGGAGGAAACAACATCAATGTCGGATATTTATGAGGAGGACTGAGCATTGGGCTTATGTAGTACTTAACTTATGGTTGTGAAGAGTTTTACCCGAAAGTTCGTGGAGAGAAAACGAGGGAAAAGGCCTTAAGGTCCTTGGTTCTCACCGAGGCTAGAGCGGTGCACATCACAAATTCTGGTGATGATCGACAAAAGCGCTTGGTTCGGTTAAATCGCATCCTTCACGTTACACTTCTGCGCTTCATCTCCGGTACTCGCGCCCAACCCTTTAACTAGCGGTCGATCTCACTTCATCTCATCCCGTTGTTCGGAGATCGATCCGTCATCGAGCCACCGTCATCCTTCTCCGCACCGTTACCTCGCCGCACCGCAAAGCCACAAGCCACAAGCCGCATTCAACAACACCACAACAATGACAGAGACACCACCCACCACCCCTCCCGAACACCCCGTCAAGCCCCACTCATCTACCCACGATGTCCAACCCTACCCAGGCAACCACCCCTACATCCCCACCTCCTACGGCCCTCATCCTCTTCAAACATACCACGCCCTACCCTCCCTCAATCCCCGTGCCATCACCATCCTCTTCATCCATGGCGGCGCCTTCCGACATCCTCCCATGGCCCCTTCATTCACGTGTACCCCCGCAGCAGGCCTTCCGCTCCTCGAGTTGATCCGCGCCGAGTTTGGCTCCGGCCTTCCCTACCCAACATCGGACGCCAAAGTACACCTCATCAGCACCGGCTACCGACTCGCTGGACCACATCCAACATATGGAGGACTGGCACCCTACGTTCATTGGCACGGGATGATGGCGGATCTACAGGCGGTGTGGGATAGGTGTATTCCCAACTCTGGTGGAGACGCCAGAGGGCCAGTTGTGGTGGTGGGACACAGTGTTGGCGCCTTGCTCGGCCTGGAACTGCTTGGAAGGAGAGGAGGTGAGAGAGATGTGCTGATTGGGATCGAGGGAATATACAACCTGCCTGCGCTGTTGCAGGAGTATCCGGATTATCGAGGCTGGGTGGAGTCGGGATTGGGATGTGCGGTGGAAAATGGGATTGTTAATGGAGCACAGGGATGGAGAGGACGGGTCGTCAAAATATGGAGTGAAGAGGATGAGTTGCTTGGAAAGGGACAGGCTGAGTGTAAGGTGATAGGCTACGACAACAAGGTGGAGATAAGGCGGGGGAATTGGGGTGGACATGATGAATGTCTTGAGAACGGTAGAGTCGAGGAGGGGATTGGGAAAGAGGTGGTGCAGATTATTGGGGAGGTTGTGGCAAGCCTGGATAGGAAAGGTGGGTGTGCGTTTGTGTAAGTTACTTGGGTGGCATGTGTATACGTATTGTGAGGGTTCTAGGTAAGAAGAGTCTCTGACTGCAAACGTGCTTCGTGTCTTAGTTAACTTTGATAGAGTAGAAGCAATTATATCCTCTATTTTCGTCTTTCACATCAAGTCTGCGAAAGTTATTAACCTGATGGAAAATCTCATCTCTGGTTTCTCTTTATTGCCGCGGATTTGGGAACATAAACGGTACTCAGTATTCCTCCCATTCCGTAATCTATCCCAAATCTCGACTTCCTCTAGCACTTTAAGTGACCAAATGGCAGCATAGCCTATCAACAGCCGCAGAGGAATTCCGAGCCTACATCGGCCCCGGTGGAGCTTACACTCGATCTTTCATGGGCGCAATTATTGCAGAGCCACCTTTCACGACCGCATCTTGTCTGCAGCCATGCAGCACCGATCTCAGTGTAGTACTTTACGGCGAAGCACTCCTCGCAGCATACAATGTATGGCGACCGGACATAGCCTGCCCATGACTTCCTGCTACCTGGCCCGGGGCACCATAGGAGGCGGGTCAGAAGCAACCGCTCCGAATTGTCTACAAAAGAATCAGTATTTTGGTACAAGCAGGTTGTAATACGCCTACCTGCGATTTGGTCGATACACATAATTGTGAGCCCGACATTTGTCGTGGCTCTATAGCCAAAAGATTGTTGGAGTATGAACGGACATGCGCGAATCTCCGAACGAAGCTGACGGCTGGTGGCATTGAGAATAAGGAGAGAGAATGCAGAGAAATAGCGGTAGATTTCGAGGCGAAGCTCATAGGGAAGGGTGAGAAGGGTCCGCTTGGCTGGATTTGGTTGGGACATTGGTATAAGTGGGTGGGGACTCGAGGGGTCCGATTGTTGTTTGCTGGGTTGAATAAGAGGTATGTTTGAGAGAGCATTAGGTCAGCGCGGAAAGCGAAAACTGAAATACGGAGCTTGTTCGCTCCTGTGTCCTTTTTCGGCAGGTTGTTCGTATGGGCTGTTGGAGTTTGGCGGCAATGAATTGGGGTGAACATCAATATCAGAGGGTCTCCATCTACAAGCACCAAGGTACCTACTTAGCTAGGTACTTAAGTAAGTACTTAATACAGACAGGTATCTATGTCATGGTCAAACTACTCTTCGAATGTAAGGAACGGCGAGGTATTTGTCTGGGAGCACGATGGTGCTGGACCAGCCTGGACAGCAGGAGCGTTCCGTCGTGTAGCCAATTGAGTTGCCGGATTGTCGAGAATCTCCGAGCGGATTTGTTTGCAGGAATGGGATGCCATGAGGAGGCTAAGGCCTGTGCACTGGCGGTAGATTTCGAGTCGAATTTCCGGTGGGAGATTGAGAAGGCTTTCGTCGTCGTTTGTCCAAGACAGTTTTGTGGTTGTTGTTGTTGGGAAAGATGTGATTGTTGCTGTGGATTGAGAAGGGGTAACAAAGAAAGAGGAAGACTGTTTAAGAGAAGGGCCCGAAAAGAAGGTTGAAGAATCAGCGCCCGTCTTTATTTTTTTCCCTTTAACATTCAGCACGCATACCCCGCAAAGATAAACCTCAATGAGGAGAGTTCACGGTCGCGAACCTCCTTGTCGAATCTTTCAAGCCAAATACTTTCCTCCTCTTGGAACCTAGTCCTAGCACCACGAAATCGCATACAGCACATTCTCAATCGCTTCACCGTTCGACGCCGAAAACATGCGCACATTCCTCACCCTCCCGACCGAAATCCGTCTCGAGATCTATCGAAACTGCTCTGCCTTTTCGCTCCTCATGCTCAGCCATACAAACACCACCTTACAGCACGAAATTACTTCGAATCAGTATGTTCTTCGACATTCGGCTGGGTACTTTGACAAAGCTATGGGCGGCAGGCATAGAACACAAATGCCAGTCATTTGGCCTTACTTTCCTCGAGCAACCATTTTTTCCATTCGGAACATCGTTGAGCTTACAGGTATGAGATTATGAGTTACTTTTCTTCAAATGAAGCTTGGGCTAATGCGTTCTAGATAACTCCGAATACAACCTTCTACTGCGTCTTACCAGCCATGATACAAAGTCTAGAACATCTTTTGCATGTTGTCCGAGATGCCTTCGTATCGGCAGTAGTATAGAGCTCGAAGGAGGCAAGCGAGGGCGGAAGAAGATTTGTCTTTCGTGCAATATGTCGGCGCTTCGAGCGAAGGTTGATCGGTTGTCGAATCGGGTAGATCATTTGACCCTCTATCATTAGTTCACTACTATAAGGTGTGAATGGGATAATACAATAAGTATATGAGCTCAACTGATCAAGGTTATCTCTTCCTATCGCCACGGCCGCGCATTCTGGTAGCAACAGGCTAGATACCCACAAAACAGTCTACAAGCCATGCTGTTCCTGCCTCCAAATCCGCATATTATGAGACTCACAAAGTAGCTATCACAAGGCGAAGCATCAGGCAGGAACGGACCGCAGCCTATGAGAGAAAAAGAACGAACCTGTTACGCCGAATCTGCAGGTTTTTGGATTGTGGGGGATGTAAACCAGGTGACGTAAATGTCTGTAGACGCCTCCCACTAGTTAATAAATAAGATGTAAAATTTGTTCTATACGAGTACTTTGTACACAAGTACATCGAGTTCTGGTGCCCTGAGACCTTGACCAGTTTCTGGGAAGCAAAATGCCATCCTCCGAACGACATCCTCCGAGCAACTTTATGCAATCCTTGGTCGCCTTTGGCTCGTGATTGCACCTGCAGCCTGGCGAACCGCATGCAAGATGTCAACTTTCTTTCTTCCTCAACTCTTCGTATCCAACCGCCCGCAACAGCACTCTCCAAGAAACTACAACATCAAAGAGTGCTGACAGCAAATTCCCCACCTCGAATTATCGAATCCAACGCACCAAAATGACGACAAAACCTAGTCGAACCTTTCTCTCCCTTCCCCTTGAGCTTCGCCACGAAATATATCGCCATTGCTCAGCCTTCACTCTACTCGTTCTCTACTCCACCTCTCACCAACTACGCAGCGAAATCCTTAGATCAAGGTCCCTTATCCTCGAAAAGAGCTATGCATACGGCGAGCATCCGAACTTATCGCTACGATATCCTACATCACGCATCGCCAAACTTGCCGTTTTCTCAATCCGCCACGTTATGGGAGTAGCAGGTATTGTACCCTTCCTGACCCTGATAGTGTGATCCAAGCTAATATGACAAATGAAGACAGATCTGAGGCTCTCCTTTGTGATAGGCTGGCTGGGGTCACTCATGGGCCGAAATTCGATTCCGAGAAGCTCCGCTTGACCTACGCATGTTGTTTTTGCTGTTTGTGGCTTGTGGAATGTCGCAACATGATACGTGGGGTAAGGAATGTGGAGGGAACAGAAGAGGCGGCTCTGTCTTGCGATTGGTGTGTGAAATTGAAGCACTCTTTGGATCAAGAATGCGAATTTACAAAGTTGCTGGTGCGGGGAGTGGATTATTAGGATGATTCAGGTCGGTGTAATGAAGATGAGAAGCGTTGGCATAAAGGAGTGGGCCTTTACTGGCTGGGGTTGTGGTGGATGTGGAGCGGGGGTGCTCAAGGAATTTCGGGTTCGAGAAACTCTAGGATGGTTCGAAGGAGTGATTTGGTTGATTTTTCAAGCTCTGTGTTCTTAATGTTACTTGGGGCAGGGTTGTTATCCTCGGTAGATATCAGGTATACGTGGCTCAAGATTTTATTTTATTTCCCCCTGAAGCATTTTCCAATGCTGTTAGCTTGTTTCCTCCACATACCAATTCACGTCTAAGGTTATAATTACATCCGTCCCACGTTGCGGATGTAGTTGGCATTCTGTACGTATCCCCTTGCTATCCTTTGAATTCGGATACATTATTCATTCTCAAAGCACAAGCGAAGCATATATATTTCCGAAGATGCCACATTTCTTTGCTCCATCTCTCATCTGAAAACAGCATACCGAACTCCAAAGCCCGACACGCATTCCACAGCCAGAAAAATATGCACCCAGCAACTGCATTCCAGCTCACAATCTTCCACCTTCCGTTCGAATTGCGCCTTGAGATCTATCGCCATCTCTCTGCTTTCACCTTGCTGGCCCTGACTGCAACACATCCTCGATTCCAGTTCGAGATACTGGCAAACCTTTCGATCATACGTCGCCTTCTCTTTCATCGGGAAAATCCTGTTATCGCAGATCGGTGGATTATTCAGGCCTGTACCTGGCGCCGGCGGAAGTCTTAGGATGTTGTTCATTGCAAACTGCGGCTCTCCTTTGTTGGTATACGTCTTCCACTTGGCCTTGACGTTGCGTCTGCCAGCTTGGATGAACTTATAAGCGTATTCTTCTCGGCGGGGTTTCGGGCACATCTGACACGGTCAAGGACTTCTAGTATGAACTTCGTTTTGCTCGCCAGTGGGTACGGTGCTGCGCAGGATGTTTGAATATTATTCCAGCCTGTCATCTCTTTACTGCTGCTTCCGTCAGACTTGCAAAGAAAGGGAAAGGCATATCACAAGAAAAGAAAGAGGTGATGTCTGGGAATATGATTTGTGTGTCTTGCTTCTTGGGAGATGAATAGATCGACCGGTACAGTAGCTGATGAGATGGCGTTTGCACTAGTACAGCTTGAAGATTGTGAGAATGGCATTGGGAGTAAACATAGCTGATAAACGCTTGAGTCTAGACACGCTGCGGAACAAGCAAGACGAGCTCATCTGGAAACATGATTCCTAGCTCTGAAGATCCATTCCTCGACGCAAGCCACATCCCTTCAAAGACGATCATTCAATGGAACGCCAACATAGGACCCCTATGGCAACTTTTCCTTCCATTTCCACCAGCAAGATCCCGCCGTCCTTCACACCCTACACATCTCTCCTCCGAAAATAACAACAAGCTCCGCAAACGAGCCGATACCTCTCCCCTACTTCCACCGTCCTCTTCGGGTTATACCTCGGAATCAAGTCCCCAAACTGTACAATCTCGAAACATTTTTGACAGCACCCATAAGACGGCAGCGTCTTCGGTGGAGCGTAGTACTTATCGGCATAGTTGACTCCAATCATTCTCAAAACGAGCAGATATTCGGAGCGATCTAGGTCCAAATATTAGCCAGGAACTGACGTCATGTCGGCCTTCGCAAAACACGACCAAGATAGTCAAACATACCCGCAGCTTTGCAAACGTTCCCCATCGTAAATTTACCGAAGCCGAGATTTGGATCGAAGAAAGGAACATAATTGCGTGCGGCTTTGTAGATCGAGGGATGGGAGAGGATTTCGGATTGGAAGGTGCGACAGGTGTTGGACAGGACAAGAACGCTTAGGGCCGAGCAGTGGCCGTATATCTCAAGGCGGATCTCGGCGGGGAGGTTGAGAATTGTTTTGCGGCCGGCATTGGCGTGCTTTTTGCGGAGATGACGGCGGCGGCGGGATTGTTTGGTCATTTTCGGAGTTGATGTTGAGGTTAAGCAGTCAGTTGGGAAGAAGGTTATCGGAAAACGGTAAGAGCAGCTGGTACGAGGTGAAAATATTCGGAGGCAAAAGTCTTTCCAGGCCCGTAGAATGCGGGATGAGACGCTTGTCTTCTGGTGGTTGGCCGGTAGCCTCGTATAATTCCAGGTACCTACTTAGCCTTGCTCTCAAGATCCTAAATCTATAAAGATCAATCCGGAAGGAGGTGGAATTCTTTTCAACTTTTTACAAGCGTGCATGTTGCTTACGGGAAGATGAAGATACAAATCCTTCATGTACCTGTGATAGCTGGCGATGAGCTGGATGGATTTGAGATAGTACGAAGTACTTTTTACTTGTTGCAAGGTATGACACCTCGTTCTTCTACTACATCCAACCACGTCCATTTAAGGAAATAAATATTTCGAAATTACTCTGAGTTGAATTCGCTCCACACCGAAGCCCGAAGAATTATTGATGCTAAGCTACTATTTCTAGCCTTGACAGCATTACCTCAGTAGTATCGTACGAATACGTAGGCCTGCCTCATTAGTATTTGAAACCATCAAGATTAGTACTCCCTTACATGCATACATGATCATCAGCTTCATCATACACATGATCAGCCGCGCGTTAGACACCGGCATGACGCAAAAACTATTGTTCATGCTTTGTACAACATGTTCCTAGCAGCTTAGTACTTATTATACGGAAGTAAATACGTACTTATACAGCTGTATATATACTTTATAGTCATTGCAAACAAATGCTGGACAATATGAAGTATTTACCTACAAGTGGGTACTTCAAGAGGCTTAAGCTTACTGAAGAAGCAGCTGAGCTGCTTGTTCTTGATTATAGCCCCGATACATAAGAACAAGTACAGGTACTTCGTACATACTAAGAAGTATCTACCTAGGTAAGTATAGTGCCTGTACACATCCTGAAAACTGCGAGGAATTCAGCGCTTGCATAAGTAAGTACCTCGAAGGCTATAGGCATTGAGTACATAGTGTCTGAGTACAAATTCGGTGAGCACTTGTATATCACATGATTTGGACGTAGGGCCGCAAATGACAACAGTCGAGCGGGCAGCGCAGCGAGCAGCTTCACCAACCACTGCACCAACTTTGCAATGCAATGCAAGCTTCGAGCAAAAGAACAGAGATACAGCCGAAAGCAGGATCTAGTACTTGAGGTCGCTAGGCTTCTGAGAATGTTGTTTGCTACGTTTCTACTTTTTTTCACAGTTTAGTTACTCGATAAGCGGCGTCAACAAGGGAGCAGCATGCAGCGCTGGCTTCTTGAGACCGACTGCTGGTGATCCATCCCTCAATGTGGCAGGCGCTGCCTGATTGGACGCACTTTTGTGGCATTCAGCTGCATGGGAGTGTAAACCTCCTTGCAGCCGTCGTGGTGTGTGACCCCGCGAATGTCCACATCACAACAACAACAACAGCCTCACAGTCAAACTCGGATTCAAACAGTAGCGGACGGTAATAACCACGATCAACATGACTGCAAAGCGAATATTGTCAGACCTCTTTCTACAGACTACGGATGTCGCACCCAAAGTCAAGAGGTACACAAGGGAGGATGCGGACGGCAAGGATGAGAACCATAAGTGCGACCACAGCTACGAATCTGATCACGAAAGCCAACTCGCCAAAGAAAAGTCGCAGGAGTTGCCCAGGCGCCGGTTGGAGTATGGGGACTACAGAGTAGGATGGATATGTCCTTTGGAGATTGAACAACAAGCCGCTCTAGAGATGCTAGATGAGGAGCACGAGAGTAATACACACCCCGACTCCTGTTATGATGCTGAAGGTTGCTAGGGCTGCCAAAACAACCACAAGATTCAAACATCTACACATTCGGAAGCATCTACGGACACAACATTGTGATTGCTGGCCAGTATCAGACTGGAAATGCAGCTGCAGCGGTCGTGGCGACACAGATGAAGCTGTCGTTCCCGGCGATCAAGTTTGTCCTGCTGGTTGGAATCGGAGGAGGAGTACCGACAGTTAAGGTCAAGAAGGATTTATACTCGAGGTGCGGAAGAGTGCGACTAGGCGACGTTGTTGTGAACGAGCCATATGGAGATAGCTCTGGAGCAATACAGTATGACCGTGGCAAGGCACTGTCGAATGGAGTATTCAAACGAACTGGGGCTTTGGACTCGCCACCTGCGGTTCTCATCAATGCAGTTCGCGAACTATCCATCCGGCGTCTTAAGTCCATGGCGAAAGGGGTAGACCCAATCAAAGTGAACCTCGCCCGAATCGACACTAAGGTTCTGTTCAATTGTCCCGCTCTGTTCTCACTGACGTGTGGTCCAAGATAATGGAACAGTTCCGCTTCCCAGGGGCCAAAAGAGATCTCCTCTTTCGTGCAGATTACCAACATGTCAAACCCGGCTCGTCGTGTAGAAGCTGCGATCAATCCAACCTTCTATCGTTGAGTCCTCCCGAAGGCGAATGTGACACCGTCACCGACACTGATTCCGGATCCTGCTCGGACTCTGACGAGGAACAATGTGATCGTTCCATTGTGGCAGTTCATAGGGGAACAATTGCAACGGGAGAGTTGGTCATAAAAGATGCGAAGCTCAGGGACAGGCTGGCGAAACAGTATAAGGTGCTGTGCTTCGAGATGGAAGCCGCTGGAATACTTACCGGGATGCCGTGTCTTGTCATTCGAGGAATATCAGACTACAGCGATTCCCATAAGAACGATCGCTGGCATGGCTATGCCGCAGCTACCGCAGCTGCTTATGCTAGACAATTGTTCTTTCACATGGCGGTGGATGAAGTGAAAACGTAAGGCATTGCCCACCAAGCGCAGTCCAGCTAGTGCTTGGTGTTTCCCATTTGTCGAGAAGTTTCAGCGGCTAATTAGAAGCTGAAAGATGTTTGATATCAGCGCAGTTACTAGAAGATGGGATTAATAAAATACGAAAACTTTTAGAGAGTGAGTCGTGCCTTGGAAGATTTTTATTATTCTAATGCGCAAGCCAGATGAAGAATTACGGAATTTGTTTGAGTGGCTTTCTCCGTTGAAGCCGGAGCACAAGCATAAAGACTTCAAACAGAGATTTATTACTGGGACGGGTTTACGACTTCTGGGATCCGTAAAGCTCAAGCGTTGGATGCACGGACCGACAGGAAGTCCGAATACTGGGAGCTACCCACCCCAGACTGAAGATAATTCCGATACTTCTAAGCGTGACGAGTCCTGGGACCCGGTTCTGTTTTGTTGCGGAAGCCCGGGCGTTGGTAAATCGTTTACCTGGTATGTATCGATCCTAGCGCATGGTCACGGTCATACCCTATCAAGTCTAACACTACTTAATCTTAGTTGCTCAGTTATCGATATGTTAGAAGAACATTGCGTCTCTCAGTCACGGCCAGGATGGTTCGAAACAGTTCTCTACATATACTGCGATTACCGAGATCGTATCAATCAAACACCACTCGCTATGCTGGGCAGCTTCGTCCGCCAGCTGATCAGTAAGATTAATTCATCCTCGGAAGCAGCGTCTCTTATTATTGCAACATACAGAAGTCACAAAAGTAATCCTATGAAGGTACTTACAGTCGACTTGATGGTTCGCTTGTTTCGCAAAGCAGCCGCTCTCTGCAACAGTCTTTACATCTGCATCGATGCATTTGATGAGTGCGAAGAAGAGACACAGTGGGAACTCATACATATAGTAGAATCCTTGCTAGAGGATTCTCAAGCTTCACTGAAATTCTTCGTCACTGGAAGGCCTACTGTTAGGTCTCGTTTAGACAAACTTAAAACAGTTGTCACTTATGAGATATCATCAACGCCGTACGACATTCAGCTCTATATTGAGCATCACCTGAATATCGATGCACAGAGAAGGCCAAACGCAATGAACGACGCCCTCAAGGGTGATATAATCAAAAAATTGGTTTCTGTATCCGATGGAGTGTAAGTACTTAGTGCTTTGTCTGTTTAACAGCTAGGGTGTCATTTCTGGTGCACCTCAAAGCAACACAGGAGCAGTTTTACTGACATGGATATAGTTTTTTGCTGGCATCCATGCTACTTGAATCAATCCTCCAAGGTTTAAATATATACCGAAGAGAGATATTATTGCACGAGGCCTCCAGTAGCCTAAAGGCAACCTTTCGAAGTGCAATGTCACGTCTATTCGATCAACGTAAAGAGCTATGCGAGTTGGGCTTGTCGGTTCTAATGTGGATGACTTTTGCTCGAAGGAACCTCAGTAAAGAGGAATTGGAGGTTGCTCTTGCAATCGAGATTGGCACCACTGAAATCAATCCGAAAAACATCACCGATATCCATACAATCATCGAAAGCTGCGTCGGTCTAGTTCTATACGAGACGGAGTCCAATACTGTACGTCTGTTTCATTTATCAGCTCAAGAATTTCTTGAGACAAATGCCGGAGAGTACTTTCCAGGAGGCCAGCGGTCCATTGGGGAGCGGTGCCTTGTATTTGTCACCTTTTCGACCTTCCAAATCCCGAGAGCTCCATGGGAAACATTTGACAGCCGATGCCGCGAGGTATACGCAGAGCTCGACGACCATTTTCTCGCATATGCGGCCTCCTTCTGGGGACATCATCTTGGTGCTGAGCCATTATCATACGAAGAAAGCCGTCGGATGGCTGACGTATTGATACGCTTGGCAGATTTGGCAGAACCTGCAACAGAGCCTCTCGCCATCCTGCTGCTACTTGAGCACTACCGAACGCGGATTTGCCTTAATTACGATCGGGCCAGGGTGGGATCTCGGAGAGTCCTCTCTAGTTTGACTCTCAGAGCAGACCCTCAAATACATTTCGGTTCCAGGTCCTTTGGAAACCAGTCTAAGAGTTTTCTAAAGGATGATTCGCGATTATCATATCATCTTAGAATTGTTTCGGCGGTGTCGCTTTTCAGGTTACATCATGTTTTGTCCATCCTAATAGATGCTTGGCGCCTCACCCCCCCGGTTCTTTCCAGTTGGGCTATTCTTTCTAGAAGCGCCAGGGAAGGACATATAGAGACTGTACAAATGCTGATTAAGAGAGGCAATACCGAACGTCCACTCGACGTTGCAGTAATGGCAGGACAAGCACAGATTACTAGGTTACTGATTGAAACGAGGGAAGTGGATTTTAATACAAGGGACGAATATGGGTACCCACTAATCCATCGTGCTGTAGATGTCGGTAATTTGCCGATAGTCAAGATGCTCTTGAGAGAGGACGCACTGGATCCCGACTCGTTAGATACATGGTGCCGCACCCCGCTTTCGTACGCAGCAGAAATGGGAGACTCTGAAGTGATGGAAGCACTACTTGGGACGGGTAGAGTTGACCCGAACTCAAGAGATAACGTTGGTATGGCCCCTCTTTCATATGCAGCAGGGAAGCTTCTAGCTTCCAAGGATAAAGCAGCGCACATCGAACTGTTGCTCGAAAGAGACGATATCAATGCCGATACAGTTGACAACGATGGAGATACTCCACTTTCCTACGCCGCTCAATCGGACAACAGGATAGTCGTCCAGATGCTCTTAGAATCGGGAAAGGTCGACCTTGAGCTTGAGCCAAACCGAAGAGCGCTACAATTGTACCCGAACGCTTTCTCGACAAGGTTTTCAGAGTGTTCTGACCTCGAAGGGAGTGAAGAACTCGACATGTCAGTCCAGCCTCGCTCACTATCGAACTCAGAGTCAGGTTCGGCTGATGCCGAAGGGAAGGAAGACCTATAGACCTCGATCGTGCGAAGCGTCAACAGATTGCGGAATAGTATCAGATCGAATTCCTATTTTTTTTTTTTTTTTTTTTGTGCCTGGGGTGCACATTTCACCATCAGGATCGAGTACCTCCATCATCAGAATATTGGCCACGTCATTCAGCCCTACGGACACGAATATTTAGCATCAAATATCTCCGCGCTCTTTAACCCCAATCCGCTTCTCACAACATATACTCTCAAAACAACATCATTCGAATTTGGAAGATCGTAGAATCCTTCAAGCCCCGCGCACTGAAAAAATGTTTCTGTCTTCTGGCTCCCTTCGCCTTGCAACCACCAACACAAACAATGGCAAAACAAGCAGCAGGTAAGGATCGTCTCCAGAACCATTAAAGCATGCAACAGATACTTATCAGTCTTATACAGTTTCGCAATCAAGATCCTTGCTGGAACTCCCCACGGAAATTCGCCTCGAAATATATCGCCAATGCTCTGCCTTCACCCTACTCGTCCTATCCGCTTCCGCCAGATCATTCCGCACAGAGATCCACGATCATCCATCTATCTACAAGCATGCGTATGGTTATAATCCAGGCAAAACGGATACCTTCTGGCCGAATTTGACCCCCGAACCAACGTTTGCTATCCGGTGAGTTGACTGAAAACTGTTATGAGCAAGTGAGTTTTTGTGCTAACTTCCAGAGCTAGTAACATCAAATGTTTACTACACGCCTCGGAGATGTTTCTTCTACACAATACGCTACTTGCATGGAGCCCAGAAGAAGGTGACCATGCCTCTTCCAAGACGGGGGCATACGGATGCTGTGTAGTTTGTATGTGCATTCAGCGCTCTCTTGCTTTTAGGCTCCGAGAGGATAAGCCTCGGGGGATCCTCTTAGGGGGCACTGAGTTCTGGTCATGGTGCAATTACTGCGAAGGTTGCGTGGTTAGGCAAGATACCAAAGCAGTTGGGAATAAAGATCTATTATCTTCGAGAATTAGAACTCAGAGGCATGTGCAACTCCATAACCTACCGTGCTTATATATCTGAAAGACAGAAACGAGTCTAGGAATGAAAACAACAAGTGCCCCACTCGTCATACAACTTGTCCAGCCTAAATGTCCCATAAAAGTTACTTCTCTGCCGAGATACCGTTGCCCTGCCTAACCGCAAATCAACCCGAGGCCTGCCCAGCACTTACAGACACATCCGCAATCTTTGCCCAGCAACGTGCACAAACTCGTTCAAACCGTAAATGGTCCTCTTTCGCTCCTGTCGACCTCAAGCTACGTGTAGTGAGCATTTCATACCTCAACAACCGTAGGCACCTTCTGCAGCATCCAAAGGTGGGCCTGGCCAAACCCAGCTTTGCATACGATGCTCCGATGACAAGATGGGTAAGGCGATTGACCACCAAGTACTCATCCAGGTCTGCAAGTCCCAATCAGTACCCAAAACTTGAAGTTTATACGAGGAAGTGGGTGGTGTACCAGTGAGATGGTGAATATGCCGAACAGCGAACTTTGGAACGGGACGGTGAAGGCGCCACCAGCTCTTGACGAAGCTATCACAGTATCCTTCACTGGTTCCGTAAATGGATCGATGGGCAAGTATTTCGGCGCGAAGTTTTTTGCATGACTGTGAGAGGATAAGGAGCGTAAAAGCGGAGCATTGCCGGAAGATTTCGAGGCGGATTTCGAGTGGTAAGGTGAGCAGAGTGCGGGGCATGACGAGCGATCGATTCGTTTTTCGGTACTGGATGTTTGACATACATTGGTGTCCCAAACAAAAATGCTGTTAAGCAAGGAAGGAACAAGAGGGTCGACAGCCAATAAAGGAAGGGCATGTTTGGTCTCTTTCAACTTTGACAATCCTTCTAATTTAATTCATCTCACACTTCCACAATTCGCCCGACAACAAAAGACCGGCGTCCTACAACTCGACGACTCCACGCCTCACATCTTTCATGGACCCCCCCACATAGGATTCGGTTGAACCGGCTGCTCAACATGCTTCTTCTCACAATCCGCACAGTCCCTCCAAAGCCGCCAAACATAGCTACACGTCAGAAACATATTCAGATCCTTCACTCCCAAGCATATCGGACAGGCTCCATACGGTAGCCTGCTCCGCAACTTGTCTATCTTCGAGTTGATGCGGATGCCGTTCTTCGCAAGTCGCTTCCAGCCTGCCATGCGGTTACAGAGCTGTACCTCTTCGGCTGATGTGACCCGCTTGATGTTGCTGACGAGGATAGTGTCAGTTACAAATGTCGGACTTCACTTAGCAGACGGAATGAGGTTACCGGATTGAGAAAGCAGGCAATGTTGTGCGAGGAGTCCACCATGCCTCGGGCTCTTGGATGTACCCGGTTGTCTGCCTGTAGATTGATGGATGGAGGAAGATTTCGGAGCGGAGTGACCTTGTTGTTGCGGTGAGGATGAGCAGTGTGAAGGCTGAACATTGGGAGTAAACTTCAAGACGGAGCTCGGCTGGGAGGCGGAGGAATAGGCTGGGTGATGTTTTAGCTGTAAGAAGTGTCAACATATGCTTTTGGGTGTCTTAACATGGCCATACTTGTAAATTCGTGAGACATTGTGAATATAATTCATGCAGGAAACGGCACTGTGTCAATGATACAAGCAATTGTAGATGATGATGAGTGCTGACGTGACATTTGCTGTGTAACGAATGGCGAGAGCCATCGTGCATTCAACCTGTTTCAAATAGGTCGGTCAACTAACGAAAGCTGTGATTGGTGGAATTCCGCGCCCAGTGGTCACTTGGATCAACATCGTGAGCACAAGTGTAGAAGTAAGTAGCAGGCAAGCAGTGTATCATAGCAGCCATCGGCTTGATCAACCATCAACTACAGGTTATGCCTCCTCCATGCATCACCAAACTATCTACTCCCTCCATTTCCCTTCTCAAGCCTTACTCTCCTTGGCCTCCTCGTTGGCGGGCGTAAACTTCAGCGAGATTCCATTGACACAATGCCTCTTATCTGTCGGCGTATTGTATCCCTCTCCCTCAAACACATGCCCCAAATGTCCTCCACAGTTCTTGCACGTAATCTCAATCCGCTTCATCCCAAAACTCGTGTCCGTATGTGTCTCGATCGCCCCAGGCACACCTTCATAGAACGCCGGCCAGCCACAATGGGCATCGAACTTTGTGCTTGATTTGTAAAGAGGAGTATCGCATCCAGCGCAATTGTAAACACCCGACTCGTGGAAACCGTTGAACTTGGAGGTGCCGGGACGTTCCGTGCCCTTTTCGCGTAGGACTCGGAATTCTAGGTTGGCGGGATAAGCCGAAGTGCATCTGAGATTGGCGAGGTGGCAGTGGGATACGTACGTTCTGGCGATAGGACAGCTCGCCATTCTTCGTCGCTCTTCTGGACAGGGTAGTTTGACATGTCGGGCTTTGTGGTGGAGAAGAGTGAGAAGAGACCAGCGGGGAGGAGGGTGAATGTTTTGTTGAAGTTGGTGGGGCGGACGGGTGCGGCGATGGTTTTGGTCAAGGTGGGGCGGGAAGCAGTTGCAGCGGTGAAGAGGAAACGGGTGAAGATATGGCGCATCTTATAGGAAAAGTAGCGAAGAGACTTTAGGATGGACTTTCGTGATTTACTGTAAGGTTATATAGAGTCTAATGTGTATTTTGGGGGCAAACAGTAACGGTGAGATGCAGAAAATCCATGACGTCTTCATAAGGGTCATCGCGGCGACGATATTTAGCGTCAACTTGCTTATGTGCACCCCCAAGCTTTATCGCCACGTGATGTAGTGGTCCTGGCTCTTATCAGCCAGAGGCTAATCGACATGAGGAGGGAGAGTGGGTGGATCAGCAAAATATCTCTGAATTGTTTGCAACAATCTACAAGTTCATTACAGATGCTTGAGCTCGTTCTCAGACGAGATCGTGAGCCAAGCGCCATTATACTGCCCTGACCGGTACCTCCAACGGCTACGTCGATGTAATTAAAGCATGCGCATGCTCCACCATCCTTCATTGTATCCATATATCGTAGTGGACCATATCAGAAGATAACTAGTGTTCAACGCTTCAGTGTCTGCCCAGTCGGGTGTTGCTCTCTCTGGGCCGCAATCTCACAAGCGGCTCCGGTCAACCTAGAGGTGACTACAACGAGACTAGTTACATGGATCAGGTATGGCGTTGTACAAGCGCTTTTGTACAGAGGTTGACGATTCGAGTGGTGGAATGTGGGATGTGCCTGTTGTTGAAGATTGTATCGCTTACTTCGGATAAAGCAATGTTAATCGATCTAATTAAGTAAGTAAGTAGTCATTCGTGAAGTACCAATACCTTTCTTAAGTTCTCTTACAGATTTTCATCGGGGCCAGAATGAACACAATCCCCTTCGGATTCGCTAAGTACCATGTTGGACCGAAGGTAATGGGGCATACACCAAACCTAATTATTCATGCCCTTTATCGGGATATACGAGCTCAAAGGCTCCCGATGCCGGTAAATTCAATCCGGAATAATGGTGCATCATTCGACGTAATTATACTAATCCTCTTTCCATCACACTCTCAAGAGCTAGAGTACAATCGGCTCATACAAGAGATTCACCGGCAGCAAAGGAAATTATGGTATCAGTCATTCTCGTACTCGGCGCACAAAGACTCAGTGGAGAATTGAGGGGCTATTAGCTATTAGTCTGCAAACCTCGCCATCTTGTCGAGACTTCTAGTTACCTCTCTGTTGAATTGAAGGTCTAGCCTCGTCCACCAATGCATTGAGTCGTTCAATCCATCAAGAATCTAAGAAGATTCTCTTCTTTCTTATTCATCAGATGCTTGCATCTAGGACGATGTATGGAGGTACGGCAGCTGGAAGGTTCTATGTCGCTCGCCTGAAACACTTGGAGCTTTTGGCAACGGCTTTGAGGCTTTTGAGGCTGTCACCATACCGCCTTGCGCAAACTCGGAAAGCTTTTCGAAGTTTCATCTGAGAGAAGTCAGATTACGAAGAAAGAAGCATCAGCACCTGACCTTGCAAGATTGCTTACCACCACTATATCCTGAAAAAAGGTCGAAATCGGAAAAGTCTATGCGGCCGGTTGGTTCATGGATGGTCGACCAATCTGTCATCGACGAATCGATAGAATCTTGCAGATTCAAGAGGCGTGGGACGTAAAAGTTCGACTCGAGGGTAGAGATATAGACAGGGCGGGAATGCTTCCATTACACTCCGCGGATGGCGCCTTTCGGATGGACCCTCAGACACTGGTAAGTTTATGCCAGAAAAGAAAGGTCCCTATTGCGCCCGTGACTTACAGCGGGTTCGGGGGGTGAATATAATTACTTAAGTAATCGAAAACAAACATGGTCTTTTTATGGGCTGGTAGATTCAGTCCTCAACTCTTCAGAAACATTAAGCGACGACTCAGAGCTCTCAACAACAAACGACAAAACTGAACGCCCAACCAACCTCCTCTTTCAACCATAATACCTTTGGAGCTTTATTACTGGAAGCTTACCACATCCACCACATCACAATCTCTCAAGGCAGCATGGATGATGAAGACACCACTATGGTGAGTTTTGAGGCCCTTGTTTGCTCCTGCTACTTGTTTTTCTAACATCTGGAAAGTTGGATGCCCAAGTGGGTAGGATCACGGACTCACAGTTAAAGAGATTCAGACGCGCTACCTGGACTCTTGATGTCCTTTATCGTAGAGGTGGTCCACAACCGACAGACAACGACAATGGAGACAATGGTGGAGACGAAGAGGAAGACGAAGCCACCGAGGATCAAGAACAGCCTTCAAAAATTGGTGGCCAGGATCTTCTCAAGGCATTCACTACGCTTTGTGCGCGCAGCAATAAGGTTGTTGCCGCCATCACATCGGAGAAGATTGCTGCCTTCGCCGAGGATGTCAATGAAGAGGAGTTGGTCGACGCTGATCACGAAGGAGAAGCTCAAGGGAGTGGTGCCCCAGAAGTCGAGGGTACGAGTTATCTTGTCACACAGAATCCTCGCGAGTGAGTTTCCCTTGACCGGCTTTCGCTGTGTTGATCAATTGTTTGGCAATTACTAACTCTACCATAGGAAAGAAAGTCTCGTGGAAGCCGATGGCTCGTTTTTCTGGGTTGGCAATACCGGCATCAGGCTCACAAATGTGCGAAGCGACATCAAACTTCGTCCACCCTCCGACTCGTCCTCGCTCGCTGAACACATGCGATTGGTTGTGCGTTATGGCACTGTGGTCAGAAAGGCCAGGACCGAAGCTGGAAATGTCACTGCCAAAACCGAATCCTTCTCTATCTACATCCTCAGAGCATGTCTTCCTAAAACATGCATTAGGGTCGAATATCACTGCAATGCTGCCAAGGGTAGTAAGATCAGTCAGAGCCTTGTTCAGGACGACAAGTTCAGTCGGAGTCTCCCGGTCGACTATTCACAGTTTCTCTTTCCCTATGAACTATTCGATGGCATGGTTATTTTCTCGGACAAGTCTAAGTGTACCAAGTTTCGCACCTGTCAACTGGAGTACTTGGAGCATATTCACGACAACCGTCTTCCTGCACCCCTGAGGCTGTCAAAGTACGAGTTGACGGAGGAAGCAGAAATGGTTCTCGTCAGAATCGGATCGACACTCGGAATTGACTTCTCTCCAACGGACTCAAGCTCGATATTCAATTGCACATGCTCCATTATCCAAGTTTACATAACTGGTATTCTTGCTCTTCAAAAGGCGATCACCGGGGACAAGTCACCAAGTAAGGGTTTGTGGAAATCTTTGTGGCACGACCAGAAGGAAATGGACAAAGGATTAAGAGATGCTCTGAAAGTGTTGGCGGCTGCTGGTGGCTACCTCGTGACGCTCTCGCACAGCACGTTTTTTGAGCAGTTTTTGCAGGATATCTTCCATGATCCAATCCGTGAAAAAGGCTGCCGCAAGTGGCTCTTTTTGATTTCAGCACCATTCTTTGCGATGACTGTTCTCTGTCAGAGGGCTGTGCTTGAGAAGGTTGAACATGCTGATGTCCTCATCCTCGAAACAGTGTTTCGTAAGAGAGACCATTCCATGGAACCGCTGAGCGACTTCCTCCAAGCAATCGATGATGAAAGCCGATTGTCCGAACTTGATAGGAATCGCCTCGAGACTTGGATGGGAAACGCCACCAAGTTTGTTGGAGCCATACATTGCGAAACCTCCCTCCTACTATTGTGCATTACCGCTAAGGAATACCCAAGCCTGTTGCCCGAACCAATGCTCGCCATTATCAGGAAGCTTAACCCTCGCTTTCTAGGAGTAAGCAAACTTTCTTGCCCGATCTGCAATATGGTGATTTCCGTTGCCGAGGAGATTTTGGGAATCGAGATTTGCAGGTCAGGGGCCCACAATTCGTATTCGAAGTGTGATCTCCCGGAATGGGTGCCAGAGGCGGTAGCCCGAAGAATCTTAGGTAAGCTGGAGGCGACTTGCTTGCCATGGTTGGTCGGACAGGCAAAGCTTTTGGTCCCGAAGGCAGAAGGACAAACTCGTGGATCTGAGTCTCCGGAGCCTCGGGAGTTTGAGGGCATACTCGCAATGCAAATAGCAGGAGAGAAAGCTCGAACGGCTCCAGCGGAGGATGATGAAGACAACACGGATGCAGAAATACTCAACGAGGACTAAGAGGAGCTTGGTGGGAGTCATAGTAGGCTTCTCGTTTCCCTCTTGATGTCTTCTCACTAACTGACCTAGGCACTCGTCGATGAGACACCGGAATTTCCTCCCCTCTTCCACACATTTGTCCACCCCTCATGCTCACCTTGTCCTCTACTCCTCTTTTAGCTTCAAATACCCCTCCACCTGTCATTTCACTGTTCTTGAAACTTTTTACCACTGTTTCCTATTAAGAGCGTCGCTTCTTACTCTATTCTCTGGGGCGTTATGGTTGTTTGTTAATCGATCATCGATGGCTTAGCGATACTTCACTATTGCTTTTATTTGCCTTTTCTCCCCACGCATATTACTTATTATACCTCATCTTGTGTTCAGTTTCTTTTTGCATAAAGATCTCACTGTTTATCCTTCTTTCGGGTGTCTCAACATCCAGTTAGTATTTGTCATATTTTTTGATCATGTAGGGCAAGCTCATGATTATACTGCTTTGCTAGAGCTCGGTCTTGTCCTGTTGTAAACGGATGCGATATATCATTCATTAGTTATAGACGAGAACCCGAGACTCCAAGCCACCCACGAATCTAGGTACTAAGTATGCTTTGCTGGAAATTCTTTGCGACTATACCATCTATACCTTTGCCGTTTGTCTTGCCATTCTTTGTTCCCTTAAAGCCACACCACGCACGCGATCAAATATCATTGCTTTCTAAGGTTTCTTACTTTTGTATTTGCATTCATTTCATAATTCGGTCAAGTACCTACTTAAGGTACGTACTTAGATTGTCATTACGAATATACCTTCAGTATAAGTTGTGTACTTGATTTCGGTTGTAATCCAGTTATTAGTGCCTGTATGTCTGCATTATAACATTATTTATTTGCTTTCCCATATGCATCTTCCAGGATTTTTTGCGTATCGTTTATTGAGGGTCAGCAAACGAGAGACAGCATTACGTAGTCTGCTTCTCAAGGATTACAGTCCCTGTACTTTTACTTATAGCACTGCATAAATGAGCTAAATACCTGGAAACTCCTTGTCTTGCACTATGTGCTGAACTGGGAGAGTCCATCCTTTTCAATATCCAAATGCTACCCAATACGTACTAGTGCCATTCCTGTCTTATCGGCATGGCGCCGGTTATCAGCACGTGTCTGGGGCGTAACTAATTAGATATTCACACCCCCCCAAGCTCTCGTGGAACTGCCCCAAGGGTCCCCAACTGTGGAAACTGTGGAAGGTCCATGCCATTCATGTCTGCCTTTTCGCTACCCTCCTCAACACCATAAACACCATCACTCTTTGCTTTCGTTCGCTATTTCGAGTCGCTACATAGACGGCAATGTACTGGCCTATATCCGTCCCTCGCATCATTGCCCACAATACCCCGCACTCTACACTACATTTCGCCGAAGAGGACGAAGCTGAAGCCCACTCAATTCGACCCCCAGCCGCTATCCACGACGCCGACGACGTCTCCGACTCGGAAGATTACGATGGCCTCGGCCCTGATGGAACCGGCAATGGTGCTGTAGGAGGTAGCAAGAAGCATTCCGAGATGGTCCGAGACAGCAATGGCGATTCCTCATCACCCGCGAAGCACCCGCACCCCTCCTCAGACACGGGCATCGTCGATGTTCAAACGAGCCGAGCGGGCTTCATTTTCGCAACAATCAGCAAGCGGGACCTCACAATCTGGCAAACTCGGGTACATCCAATCTCCTACTCATATTCCAACCAAGGCGACAAAGATTCTAACCCGTCATGCTAACTCTCAGTAGCCCCTAGCCGTTCTCGCTCACGTCCATCGCTCTCAATACTCCCTCGAAACCTACGGCCCCAACCAAGTCCTCCTCATCCGTCCAGATGCCCAAATCTTTGTTATTCAGACCACCCTCGGCTTTCTCATTACCTACTCTCTCGCCATGGACCCCATTAGCCGAGTTTACAAACCGACCTTCCTGAACTCCCACGGTCGCTCAAACAATCCCGCAGTCAACAGCTACACCGGTCGACACAATGCCGGCGGAATTCTGCCAGGACCAGGTGAGGGAGAGGGTGTCAGGGAAGTCAGTATACGCTTTCGGATGATTATCAAAGTCGATGCCGGGATAGCACGTGGCATGGCCCTTGACGATGAGCTGTTGGTTGTGACGGAGTCTCCCGCGGCTGTACAATGTATCCGTTGGACACCCGATGCAAAGGGTACACAGACCACAACTGAGCTCTTATCGAGGATGGGATGGCTGGAGAAAAGGGTGATGGTGCGGGATATGGTCCATGATAGGGCCATGAACATGAGTGCGTGGGTGACGAATGATGGCCGAGCCTATATCGTGCATCGAGTCAATCCCTTGACAGAGGTGGAACAAGGAGGGCAAGGAAGGCTGTTTAAGGGTCATTGCTTTCATACGCCAGCGAGCTCGGAAGAGGGCGCGACAAAGGTGGTAATTAATGCTAGGTTTTCGCTGCTGGCGGTGGCTTGTGAAAAGTGAGAACTCCTGTATTTTGGTATTTGGGCATTGACTAATGCACTATAGTGGTGTCATCTTTGTGTACAAAGCGAAAGATCATATCGGCAATGCGGGATTGTCACACACAGTGCACCCTCCAGCAAGAGGAGCAGGAAAAGTCACATTCGTCTCATGGTCACCGGATGGATATGCATTATTTGTGGGATATGAGAAGGGATGGGGCATGTGGAGTGTATTTGGCAAGCCAGGCGCAAATAGTTTCAACGCGGATCGAAGACCAGCTTCCGAAATTCAGGAGGACAATTTTGATGGATATCTTGATGGAGTCCGACATGGCATTTGGTTGGCTGGAGGACAAGAGATGCTCCTTACTCGGAATTCGGACACAGATTCACGAATGTGGGTCTTGGAAATGGCGAGAAGCACAGTCACGGGCGTCTTCAGTTCTGCCAACATATCACGAGCGGTGCTTCAGACGAGTGACTCACTGCTGCTTTACCGAGGATATGAGCAAACAGATTTGACGACAGTCTCGAATGAGAATACGGTTGCTTGGACTCCAGTACAACTACCAACGACCTATCTGATTGATAACTGGCCTATTAAGTGTACCTCGATATCAGCGGATGGCCGATACGTTGCTATTGCAGGAAGAAGAGGATTGGCTCATTATAGTGTATACAGCGGACGATGGAAGACCTTTCAGGATAAGGACAAGGAAATGGGCTTCTGTGTGAGAGGGGGCATGGGCTGGTATAAGCATATTTTGATTGCTGCTGTGGAGGCTGATGGACAGTACGAGGTATTTTGTCTTGAACAACATTTGCAAGAGCTCTGCTAACCGTATCATCAGATTCGCCTCTATTCTCGGGAGCTACATCTGGATGACTCGTTAATACTTCATCTTGAAGTCATGGAGGCACCGGTCGTGCTCATCACCCTTACGGGAGACGCTTCTCTTCTGGTCTACACTGCAGACAATGTTCTCCATCACTTTATCTTTACAACCAGCGTTACAAATCCATCTCACGAGACTATTATGCTTGCCAAAGTTGGCCAGCTACAATTCACAGAGCTGATAGGGTCACCTTCACGAGTCCGCGGACTCTCCTGGATTCTTCCTCGCGAGCAACTTCTAACTGGTGATCCCACGAAAGACGTCGTTCTCGCCACGCTGCTCTTTCTTATCGACGGTACTCTGCTCGCTCTTCAGCCCTCATTTGACGATGCAGGTCAGGTTCAGTACGAGATGCGCCGTCTTCTCACCAATGTTGAATACTATATCCTAATGCGGGACCGCCCAAGTATCACATCATCTCCGGCTTCCTTTTCCGAAATCCCAGAGACACCCGCCATTGACCAGCTGCTTGATGCGCCTTTATCTGACTCTCTCTGGGTCTTCGATGGTAAATCAATGCGTGTATATCCTTCTGTCTCTCTTCTCACTTCCCCCGGCATGAGCCCCCTACCATCTCCCAACGCCTCTACGACGTCGCTCAACCACACCCATTCACCGACCCCCAAACTCAGCATTCCTGAACCGATCACCCTTCCGACCGATCCAACAATCTACCCCATTTCCATCCTTCTCGAAAAAGCCCTCCTCCTCTCTATCGAACCCGAGCTTCATGAAAAACCCTCTCTTGGTTTCTCGCAATTCCGCCATGCCACAAGAACCTCTCTCTTTCTACCCACCATCCTCCGCCACACTCTCGCTCAATCACACCTCGATATTCCCACACGTCTTGAGCAGGCCCGCAAAATGGCCGAACCATACGAGCATCTAACCTACTTTCCACACACCCTCGAACTTCTCCTTCATACCGTTCTCGAGGAAGAATTAGACCAGAAACCATCTCTTCCTCCGCAACGCCCAGTCACCCCTAATACCCTAACTCCAGGCTGGACCTCCTCCTACAACTATGCCTACGAAGAAGAGCGACTTCTCCCTCTCGTCATCACCTATCTTCGTACATACCCATCCTTCCACACCACCATCGTTCACTGCACCCGCAAGACCGACCTACGAGCATGGCGGTACCTCTTCGAATCAGGCGTAGGGGACCCCAAGGAATGTTTCCGAGAAACACTAGAAAGAGGCGAGACCTCCGTGGCAGGTGGCTACCTCCTCATCGTCAACACTCTTGCGCGTGCTGAAGGTCCCGAGGATGAAGGAAGAGATAGCAAGCGTGAGGAAGAGGCAATGCAGGACATGAAGGTGCTCATGCGCAAATGTATCCAGATGGAAGACTGGGGCACTTGCATGGAACTCGCCAGATTCCTTGTGGCCATTGATGATTCAAACTCGAGTTCGGCCACGTCTGGTGATGCTTTGCTGAGGGATGTACTCAAGGATGCTGGGGTGGATCTGCCATGGTTGAGTAATGGGGCTAGAAGCCCTGGGAATGGATTGTTGAGTCCCGTGGGGATTGGTATGGGAGGTTGGAATGGGGTGACCTTGGGAGAGGCGCCGAGGGGCAGGTGGAGGAGAGAGGGAAGTGAAGGTGGGACTAGTGTTGGGGGTAGTAGTGTTGGGGGCAGTCCTAGTCCGGGTAGGAGTCCAGGGAGGAGCGATGCTGGGGAGGATGGTGTTGAGTAAGGTAGGTTGGTGTAAAGCTATAAAAGAAATGAACGGTTCATTACTTCTCAGAGATTTATGGTTTGCTAACGTACATGGTATCGATTCAAATGATCCCTGTAAAATATTACTAGTAGGAATTGGAAAGAGAGCCTCCCGCATGCAGATTGCAAGCAGATGTGTGAATGCATGTGATCATTGTACCTGTGAATAAGAAGGAAAGGCTCGCTACTTAGTATAGAAGAAATCAGCTATTGTAAGTGAATGGGTAATTCCTCCTCTTCATCCCACTATAGTACCAGGGGTGGGCGTGAGTAAAGCTTCTCCCACGTTAGAAGCTGCAAATCAGACTCGGTAACAGGCCTTGAATGCGTATCAACTATCACAGTTTTTTGTAGTAGGTAGTATTCCGCACTCATAGCACGAATACTGCGCCAGAGTTTGAGATCAACTGTCGTATCTTCATGGAGATAACGAAGAAGTAAATTCTCAAGTCTCTCAGAGCGTAAGATAAAGAGGAATTTCCTCAGCAGCGAACTAGAAGATTCGAAGGCTAAACAAATCTCACGCTTTGATGTGGATTGATTTGTCTCGGCTGCTTCGGATATCAGCCCTTGCACCTCCTTCATTGTTGCCTCAACCACCGCGACAACCAGTTGGACCTGTCCATCTCTTAACAATCCGCGTCGCCAACGTTCATTCAGATAGCTTTGGATATAGTATGACAGCCCCATGAAAAAATAAGAATGCATCCAGCCTTCAGTGATCACGATGGGGCGGATGACTCGGAACAGAAACAGCAAAAACTCCTCAGATAGTCGTAGAAGTTGATCCGGGTAGCCTGCCAGTGCGACTTCGTTTTCCCCTTCAAGTTGTAGATATTTGTCTAAAGTCAGGCCGGGATGTTTCGAAGTGTTTATAGCGAGGCTCCGAATGTAAAAAACAGCTTCAAAGTGGAATGCCCATATCGGCCCATCGCCTCGTTTAAACTTTAGAGTACCGTTGTAAATCTGATCGGGGTCTCCTTCGCCACATTTAGAAACGACCTGCTGAAGCTCCGGGATCCTTCTAGCTATCTCTATCCTCCGCGTGGCATGTTCAATGTATGTGAGAACAGTTTCGCAGCCGCAATAGTCGTCTGCGCTCTCGTAAAAGCATGGGGTGCTTTGATCGTGACCGCAAGAGCCAGAGCTTTTAGAGTGCGAATAAAAAGCATGCCCATGGCCATGGGTGATCACATCCCGGAGGTATATCGATTCAATATCCTCTGTCTTATCTTCAACCTCGTCGCCAGAGTCTAGCATACAAGTATCATCATTAGTTTTTACAAAGCTAATTCCTCAAAGGTCTCGTACCAGAATGTGTGCTCTCCTCTGCGGACAAACTGAGATGCTGTTCGAGTTTCCCTTCCGTAGGAGACAAGCTAGAGGACTCAGACATGTCGTATGGTCTGATTGAGGTATCACGACACCACTTTGGCCGATAACGAAAGCAAAGTTCTGCAGCTCGAAGCGATCGCAATGCTTTGAGGTTCGAAGGGCTGACGAAGTGGAATGTCGTGGAGTTGACGCAGCAGCGTTGGAAGCGTTGCGGAGTATGAGTACAGACCCCTCACAAAGATCTCGCGGACGCCACGACCTGTAGTGAGACGGGTCATTCCGCTTCTGTTCCACAACGAGGTCCGGTGGATGAACATCAGGAATGAGCGAAGCTTGCGAAATCAACAATCATCGCCATCAAACCTACTTTGCACTTCGGAGTTCTGCGGCCATGCACACCGTTAGGTGACATACATCTAGAAGAAGAAAACATATGCAAATATATTGAGTCGCCTGTGTTATGAGGCCTATAATCATACTTGTAGAGCTTTTTGGCTGTCGCTTGGATGCCAAATTTGAGCGTCTACTTGTATGTATGTGAGGTATGAAGTAGGATCGCTGGATGCTTCATGAGAGAGAGAAGTTGGTATATTATGGTAACGAAATTTCATCTTGTCATCAGGTGCTGAACTTGCTAGATATCGATCTACATCCGGTTGCTTGCTCGATTACCAGAAACCAGTTCCCTTCTCTTTTTTGCTTTCAATTAGACTCACCATGTCTTCTTCTTTACCTTCTCAGAGGTACCTGTATGCTTGTAGTGTCGATCTTGCACCTGTATGCTTGTTATTCTCGTGCCCCACTGTTGTTGAACTGGGATAAACATACTTGCTCGGGTCTTCCGGGCCCTTGGAACCTATCGTCCTTCCTATCCGCCTTTGCAAACAATATTGATACCAGTCGGTTGGCTACATTCCAGATGAATCTGGCGATACTGATAGCTTGAGAAAGCATTCGAAGCCCAGCCCAAACTGTGCCGATAACGCCAATGATAGAAGCAAATACAGCAAATGTAAGGCTGCCAATTGCCACAAATGTTCCAACGATAAGGGTAACAAGCCCGGCAAAAGGTGCAAAAATGGCAAGCAGAAAGGCACTGATGAGGCCGCCGACTGTAAGAAAGATCGTCGATATCGTACCTACAATCATCGCAAGGATAACTGGAATGAAGGCGAGTGGAGCGAGGAAAAACATGGTGGGAATTGAATCCTTCGATGGTAGAGTGAATCAACTTGAGATGACGGTAACGTTGGAGGCGATGCAGAGTTGATCTGTACCCCGCACAGTGTTGGGAAAAATACGATTCTCGCGTTTTCAGTTCAATGAGACTGGTGAACGGGTTCATGCATGTCAGTGCATGACTTTGCATACTGTTACACACTCACTGGCTGGTTCTCTGGGTTGAAGCTCGAATGCTACTTACTTCTCACACCGACAGGAAGACTCTATTACAAAGGGGTTATGAATTTGACAAGTTTTATATGCTCTTGTAACTTGAGATGATTATTATATGCATCGCAAAGGGTCTGGGTGAATGTTTTTTCCCATGTGCAGTTCGGTTGAGAACTTGACCTGCAAAATTTACTTAGATGTACTTGCATTGTGATTCCAATTCAACGGAATACTTCCGACTTCTCCGAAAGATAGAATCTTATGTCTTTCTCACATGTTAAACTCCAGTCTTCGTACCATAGCTTCAATTACTTACACGATCTTTAAATTTCCTATAAGAGCCTACCTGTATCCCATAAATTACCAAGTACCTCTAAACCCATATATATCTCCTCCACTTAATCAAACTGATAGTACTAATTTCGCTGCCTCTTCGGTTTCTCCCTATATTCCCAAGATGGTTCCCTCTGTCTCTTTCCTTGGTGAGGCTCGAGACTGCCAGCCCTTCTAAAATCCTGAACCATACTACGACGTTGATAGTCCTCCTTATAGAGTCTTGCAATACGTTCCCTCTCTCTCATGTCCCTCTCGTACTCTTGTCGCTCCTGAAGCTGCCGATTGCTTGAATAAGTCTGGTAATCATCGCATGGGAGGCCTCTGCCTCGAGATCGCCGTTCTTCTTCGTTGAGATGGGCTTGATAGGCATCAGAGTTATTCGGTCGACTGGTGCTGAATCCGGAGGATGTGTCAGCACTTGCGGCTGGAGTTATCGCACTGATATTGCCCCCAAATGCCGGAGTTGGCGGATATTGTATCGTTTTTTGGCTCGTGGTCTCTGGAACTCGCCAAGCATGGGCCGGGATTGGGGGTGGTGGCATGTTGCCAACCGGAATGTTGATAGGTGGATGGGCAGTTGGACGTGGGACTGTATTTCCGGGGTTTGGTTGGACATGGACAGAAGGCCGAGAAGTTGGCGGAACTGTCATACTTGTAGTTGGCACTCTGGTAGCCAGTTGCGCGGCGCTTCTGGAGATGCCCAACCGCTCCTCGTACTTGATTGTTAAACTCCTTATGCTCTGCAAATGAGTCTCAACGGTTTCAACCCTCTTCTGCAATTCGGCTTTTGCAGTATCCCGTATCTTCTCAGACATGGATATAACCTTTTGAAGATGCTCGTACTCCAATGTCAACTTTTCTCTCCATCTAGCCTCCAACTCAGATTGTGACGAGGGTGGCCGATAATCATCCTCCTTCCCATCGGAATGGAGATTGACACTGACGCGTCTGCCAGTTGCTCTGAAGAACTCGTCCTCAGCATCCATTATTTTGACTGCAGCAAGGACAACGCTCCATAGAGGGACATCGCCTCCGCATTCGTGAATGCGGATCCACTCAAGATTCCGAAAATTCAATCTCTCCTTCTTATCATTGTACATGCGGCGTAATGCTTCAAGCTGCCGCATTCTTCTAAACTTGGATGTGGTGGCCGGAGCCTCATTAGCTTCGACGGCACATGAATTCCAATTGAATGCAGCTTTGTACATCGGTGTGATGTTCTTCTTGCAGGACGGTGTTGTGTTGTACCACAGATCAAAAGCTTTCTTTTCGGCAGGGCACATTTTGGCAAAGGCAGCATCAAGCGGTCGCCGAGCTTCCTTTTGATTCTTCTTCTGTCTGATGAACTGCAAGAGCACGCCAGGAAGCGAGGAAATGGGCACATTTTCTGACGGGACAGGAAACGAAGTTATGTCTGGATGAGGGCTCACTTCCTCTCCAATCCTCAGTGTCCCACCAGCTGATTCCGACTGTTCAATGTTTTGAAGACGGGCGTGAAGACGAGATGGTGCTGTGCTGCATCCTTGTGCTTGGGCAGTAGCAGAACCAGCAATGCCCGACACGCTACCGGCCGCTGTTGAAGATGTATGGCACCCAGCGACGGCTTTAGTAACCCGTGCCTTTGTTTTCTTCTTGTTCTTGAGACTCTTGTTTTGGTGCTCCGATGTGGTGAGCTTTGCGGTGTCAAAAGGAGGCAGCTGTAAGTCACCACCAAACCCTTCTTGAGGTGGGGCAGTGGATGCGGCTGGAGATGATCCGGTGGTTTGAGACTGCTGAGGGGTCATCGGTTTGGCAAATGCACCTTCTGTGGTGGAGGGCTTATCTTTCGGACCAGATGGTTTCAGACCTAGAAATCATTAACAGAAGCTCAGAACATGGTTTGAGGACGATTCGCATGCCTTCTGAACACGTCGTCTTCTCTTGTTCGTCCTCATTCTGGCTGACAGTAGGCGCATTCGAGACCGTTTCTCTCGTGGTATCCGACGCATGTGCTACAGCGAAGGCAGTACCAGCGGCTACAAATCTTGATTCCTTGGTTGACGTCATCGATGTAGTTCCAATGGGTTGTACATGAGGAGAGATTGCGGATTCCGCAGTAAAAGATGATCGACTACACTTCTCAGGTGCGGTCGCAACCGGAGGCGATGAATCTGGACTAACGCGGCTGGCGGACAGATCCGGATCCTTACTCGCCGTAGAGGAGCGAAGCTTTGACGGGAAGAAGGCCATGGAGTGTGCCCCTGTATCAAGCGGAGATTTCGGCATCGATGCCTCTCCGAAGACGGGAAAGCAAATGCGGCCATCGCTAAAAGTACTTCTGGCATCAGACACCTTGTCTAATCCAAACAACCCGCTCCTCATAATGGTTTTGGTACCGGCAAGAGGGCGAACCGCCGCCTTCGCCTCCGTATCTGTCCCACGAACTTGAGGTGTATGGGGCGAGAAGCAGAATGCAGGCTTTGAAGGGAGAGAGTTGGATGCTGATCGTAGAGCCGTTCTCCTCTCGAGGATTTCGCCTTCTTCGGCTTCGGCAGCATCACTCCTCTGGAAATCCATCGCGGCCGGTCCGTCGCTTTCGCTCGTAAAGGTGGTAGCCGGTAAGTTTGACAATGACGGATGAAGGGAAGAGGATGAATTTGGGCCAGATCCATCATCTCTATCCGTCAAAGCTCGACTTGCATCGACCTGTAGTCCATTGGTATCGGTTCTCTCAAAGGAAGGAATATCCAATGAAGCTACAGTCTTTGCAAGCCAATCACCAACAAACCTATCCTTTACTAACTCGGCGTCCCTCTTCAGCAAAGCTTGCAAAGACGATGACTGCACCGCAGCTGGAACTACATCCGCAATCTTTGGTGCTGCAAAAGGTATAGTATTAGTACACCAATTTGCAGCACCAAAGCTGCGGTATAACCCAGGCGGGTGTAGCATCCTGCTTTCTCCCTCGCCGAACCCAGCTCCCTCTGCCGTCCTCTTTTGACATGGAGCGAGAAGGGCGGTTGGCGTGCTACGCATCGTAGCCATTGCCCCTCCAGCTGAGTTCAGAGCGATTGCCGTTGGTGGAGGCTCCGGGCCAGGCGTGCCGTTGTCGCTGTTTGTGCCGTGGGGAGAGAAGAAAGCCATCGTTTATCGAAAGCTGTAACAGACAAACGTGTTAGTCCAGCAATATCGAAGACTGAAAGGCTGAAAAGTCCAGGCAAACTGAAAAATAAAGGAGAGCGGACTTACTTTTCACTTTTGCGCAACCTCTTGTTCTTGCAGTTCTTCCCCACGTTAGTTTTCCGGTCTCCACAATACTCACAGATCGATAGAAGCAAGGCATACCTCCTCTGCAGCGTGCCGTAGCGTTTCGACTCCGCCTTGTCGTTTTTTCGCAGGTTGTCGTTTCTTTTGTCGTCAGTTGTTAAACAGAGGTGGGCTCAAAGAGCTGCACCTCAAAGGGCACACTGGCAGCTTCCAACAAGACTTGGCGGCGAATGAAAGAACAAAGGCGGGTGCCGAACGGCAAGTAAACAAACCATTAAACACCTTCCAAGGGCGGAATTTAAAGCGGGCCTGTTTGTAGAGTAAATGAAAACGCAAAGGCGTGGGCCCTTCAGAGAAAGTAGTACAGACTTACGACGCAAGCATTACAGTTACAGGATTTACAAGTCAAAAACGCTACAAACCATTAAACACCACGGCGAAAGAATCTGCAAGCATTGGAGGCAGAAGTGAACATGGCATGGCATAGAAAACAGAGTGGTAACAATACAGAATCGATTAAGCCCATAACTACTCAAACCACATCGCAATACATCATCTACTAAGAAATAATAAAGGCTGCAGGTAGCAAACATCATGTGAACAGCAATGAAACAGGAAGATGTTAACGCAAGGTCGACAGAAAGGACTGAACTAAATGACAGATGCAAGAGCAACAAAGGAGCAAACTAAAAGCAAGCAGAAAAGGTAACAATGATGAGCTTTCAACTGTTGATAAAGCATGTTTAGAAAAGATAGCCTCGATGAAATGAAAAGGAAAAAGAAAGCAAAGTAAAACCACGAAGGCCCACAGTGTGGCAGCTTCAAGCAAAGCAACTGATAGAAAGTCAAGTAAAGTACTCAAGACGATATAATCCAACTTTTGCCCATACGCTCATAATGCACCACAGAATCTCCTCTTACAGCTTCTCGACAATCTTTCGAATAAGTCACAATTGTGGGGAATCAATATTGATTCCACTGAGTCCCGTTCCATTCCTAACGACCGGGCTCCCACAAACGCAACTTTTCCATATTCCCAACTAATCCGCTTTGGCCCTGTGCAGGACTCGTGACACCGCTTGCGCTTCTTGAATTATTCGACGAAGGGAGACCTCTACCCAATGCAGCAGTAGGGATTGCCTGAGGAGGGATATTCCGACCTATTGGGCCCCAAGCGGAAGTTTGCTGTTGAGACGATTGGGACTGTGGTTGGGACTGTTGTTGGAGTTGAGAAGAGTAGAGAGAGCTGTACTGGGGGTATGAATTCTGGGTTGCTTGCTGAGCGTAGGTTGGCTGCTGTTGTTGCGAAGTTGGAATATAGTGTTGAGGTTGTTGCAGCTGGGATTGTTGTTGCTGCTGTGGTGGTTGCCCCCAAGGGTTCGACGACATGGTTTGGTTGTGAGGCACGGCCTGAGGGTTAAGCGGACCCCCTTGGGACGCCAAAGAGGGGTTGACGCCCTGCGCTCCTAAGCCCCGGTTCCCCGCAGTGGCAGGATTCCATTGATTAGGGACATTAGACACTCCGGTGGCGCCGTGGGGTGAGCGAGATGAAGGCAAGCCGTGCATCGGGAACATCGTCGTGTTAATTTGCTGTTGTGGAGGGTACCCTTGCCCGGCAGCGGAATTCCACAGTTGTTGGACTGCTGGAGACTGAATACCTTGATTGACAGGCATTCCGATACCAGAGCTCATCATTCTGTTTTGCCCATGGCCCATCTGCGGCCCTTGACCTTGCATCAAGTGGTTGGAATAGTTCGATGAACCACCACCCATAGTTTGCTGTTGCTGTTGAGGGAATCCATATCCCATTCCCATCATGTTACCCTGCATCATTTGACCATGTTGTCCCAACATGTATCCACCGCGACCGCCAGTTGGATCGGCTCGTGTTATGTAGTCAATCGGGTCTTGGGGCACGGGTTGTGCGATTGCGGCGACAGTACCATCATTCAAACCTCTCGTTGGAGCTGCACCTCTTCCTACTCCCGCACCGCGGCCTCCACGTCCACCACTACCACCACCGCGTCCAAATCCAAATCCAAGTGAGTCTGGTCCCTTAGGTGCTCTGATAGGAACACTGATTGGTGGCAGTTGGGAGTTGGCTTCGGCGTCGGCATCCTTCTCTCTCCTCTTGTTCTTCTTCTTTCCACCATTCTTTTGGTTATTGTTGCTGCCGCTGTTATTCCCCGAGCCTTCGTTCGGGCCAGGGCTACCGCTGCGGGAATTGGAACTGTCCTGTGCCTCACTCTCTGGTCCAAAGAGTTTCTCCCTCGCCTCCTTGTACCTTCTCTCGCGCTCCTTAAGAGATTCGGCGGCTGTTTGGCTCGATTCTTTCCGCGAGGAAGGTGGTGGGGTTGCGCTAGCGGTACGTTTCAATATTTTGACTTCTGGCTTGTATAGAGTTCTTGGTTGAGGGGTATTGCTGGGCAGGATTTCGACCGACTCGAATTGATTTCTAGCGAGGGGCGAAGAACGTTAGCTTGAAGATCTTTTGGCTGGCCTTGCAGTGGATGGGTTTGCATACGCTGTCTCCCATAACTTTTTGTTTACTTCCTCAGGACGGATATCTGCAGTAGCTGGTGGGTCTCGCTGGTGACGATGGTGGTTAGCATCGTGACTGTCCTTTCCAAGATTTGCTGCTGGCGTCACTTACATCGGCTGCTGTCTCCCAATCCTCGACCGTCCATGGATCAAGAACCTTTTTGGCGATGATTGCAGGCTTTGCAGTTGCTTTTGCGTCCGAGGCTGCTGATTCGGAAGACTTTGAATCCTGTTTGGCCTGGTCGTCCGCGATTGATTGCGGCTCGACAACGCTTGTCGATTGATCAGTGCTGGAGGAGTCGGCGGGTGGAGATGTGGTTTCTTCAGCTGGCGGTGAAGCTGAAGAGGATATCGCAGGTCGCGCAAGAACGGTGAAACGCGGTTGACTTGCTGGCGTTTGAGACATAGAGGAAGACAATCTTCAGTGCTTGCTGAAGAGAGCGGAGAGGCTAGCGAGACCTAGCAGCTCGCCGCAGAGATGGTGGAGTTGGAGGAGGGTCGAAGGAGAAGCTCGCCAAGGCTGGTGATGGGAATTCGAGAAGCGGACCGGTGGTGATGGAAAGAGAGTCGACGGAGGGAAGAGGCCTTGCGGTGTTGGTGGGAAAAATGTTCATCCAAGGTGCCTTTTGCTTTTGGTGGGGGAAAGAAGAGGGTCTTTCCTTTGTGTGCGGTAGAACAAAGTTTTGGTGGCGTTCGGCAGGAAGTCGAGTTACACGAAGATTAGTCAGGCAATTCCGAGATGATCACGATAAGATTGATCGGCTGGGAGGATACTAGAGTGGCATATAGGTACTCGAGCCTATCTCGTCGCATGTCGGTGTGAAACAGATTATATTGCAGCTAGATTTTGAAGACGAGGAAAACATCAGGGTATCTAATTTTGTACACTAGATCTAAAGCTATCTTGAACATCATATTCCCAGACCTGTACTTGTACCATCATCCTCGTGGGAGGAACCATCAGCGTTAGGCCTTCCCACAATCGGAAATCTGGGCGGACTCGTGCCTCTCCCCTTATACCACTCCCACCCCTGTTCTGGCATCGTTTCATACAACTCCCCAGCGATCGGCCAGTCGACCTCCACCTCCAGCAAAATACACTTTGCCAATATATGCCTACACGGCAGCTGATATGCCCGAGCAAAGATACACCGGCAAAACACTGCTCCGCCTTCAAGCTGCATCATGTTGGATCGTTCATAAACCCGTATCATTCCCTCTGCAGCCTTGTTTTCTTTCTCTAGCTCTCCATGTACCAAATCGGGTATATGCACCCACCAACCTCCCCTCCTACTTGGAGGACGATGTCGCGGTAAAAGCTCTCTAAAGTTCTTCGTCTGCAAATGAGGTTCTACTGGTATGTCCATTTCCGTGACATCAGTCGCAAATCGAGCAGCAATAGCCTCAAGCAGTCCGTCGAGTGATCTCTGCTCTGCACCAACTTCAATCGATTCGTCGATAAACATTTGAAGGAGCTCGCAATCCTGTAGTCTATTCCACAAGGCCCAGCTTCGGCCGTGATCAGATTTTGGGCCGACAGAAGGGTAATTCGGAAAGAATTCGATAAATCCACACTCTTCTTCCGTGGCTAGGGAGTATAAAGGTCTTATAAGCCCTTCTATAAAGCCAGGATGCATCATGTCAATGTGCTCGCGCATTGTCGAACGGGATATAAACATCTCGGTGCTTACAAATGCCACTGGGTCAGAGCGAGCATTACGAAAAACAGTGTAAGAATGAAAAGGAACTTCCATATACTTTGGTCGCAGTAAGGGGAATTTCTGCTCGACGAAACAAAGTGCATTTTGCATGGGGAAGAATCCCGGACCACCGCTGAAAAGGATAAAGATGTTGGGCACATATTCTCCTGTTGGGGCGCGAGCGGAGATGGAGTAGAGGTAGGGGTCGGAGCCGCAACCAAGACTGGATGTTAAGTGATGTGCATTCACTTTTGATAGACGTAAGACCGAGGAATTGAGAAAGTATGCTGGTAGAAACGGCGTATGAAACATGACGCCTTCCTGGAGGTCGCCAATGGCGAAACATGGCCAATTCGGAAGTTTGCTGGCAACGACAAGAGCCCTTTGCCTCTCGGAAGGCAAGAAATTTGGGTGATTCATCATCTCCCACCCTTGTGAAGTAGAGTCTTTCGGCGGAGTGTCTGATGGTGATTCCTTCATGGTTGGCTCTTCTTCCCTGTCGGCTGTCGAAGAGCTGCGAGTTTTTGACGTTTTCGCATTGAAGACCTCCTGCAGTTTCAACCACTTCCCGCCCGAAATCTCTAGCGCTGCCTTTTCCAGTTTCAAGCTCGCCAGCACATTGCTTGGACTCTTTCCCTTGTCCAGTTCTCTCCTAAGGACACCCTTGATGACACTGTTCCTTTTCAACGCATCCGACTCATCGAGATCGTGGGTGTGGCCTTGCTCGCTGAGCCTGGTTATTCTGACCTTCTCGGTTGCGGCTGTGGTTTCGGTAGAGGTGGTGTAGAATTGCTCGATCTTTATCCTTACCAGACATAGGCCAGCCGGTCTGGATTTCGTCTTCCTTCTCTTGAAGTCTCGACTTTCGTCTGAGGCGTCCCCGACCGTGGTAGCTTTGGAACTCGGTCGTCGTTTGCAGAGGCGACAGTCGTGATAGCTCACCACAGCCTTCTTCGATGTGCGTTTGTGGTCGATGGTGTAGACATTATCGACGTAGGGAGAGTACAGGTTGTACCTATCCCTATTAGCACACATCCCGCCTATGTCGGGAGCCCTACTCCTGTGCCGTGAGTTCCAAATGTTGCGGCGACTGTGGGATGTCGAATAGTCGAGCCCTCCAGTTCGCGAGGTCTGGCGGAAGAGAGATCAGAGGCGTCGGAGACGCCATTGGGACGGACTAAAGGCAATGATTGCTTCGAGAGAGCGCGTTCGTTTTTGACGTAGATTGCGCATCTGCACAATGAGGAGTCGTGATTGTGAGTGGTTGCTGGGCTGGCTGTCACACGAGGAGTTGGAGGCCTTCGACTCTCTGCTCGGCGCTTGATCTCTGTTGCAACTAGTTAATACCGCTAATCCACATGCGGAACTATCTTGTTTTAATCTTCATGTTCCATTCCTCGGACCCCGCTCCCTGCATCACCCTCAACTTTCTCCACAGATTTAGCATGCGTGCGTTCGTGTTAGAGCGTTGTCCTCTCTTGTGAAAGGAGAAGCAATCGGATAGTGGCTAGACTGGGTGGTATCCCTCTTGTATAAGCATCATATACCTACTTGGCCGACCGTGCTGTTGTTGTGACATGTCCTGCGGTTCGGGTATTCGTCCGTTTCTGACTTCGAAAATCTGTCCATAATACTCCCGAGCAACTTCAAGATCTCGCCTCTGAACCCATACTTCCGGACGTTGGCTTCTTAAGCCTCAATCAAGGTACAATGTTCGCTTTGCACCCACCTGAGATCCACATCATCTACAATCCACCAACGATTCATAAGAATGTTTCAGCTTTTGCGCCGTAGGCTCCCAATTCTTGCCACTCCAGTCTTGAGGACTTGTGGCTTCAGAACTTCTACCACAAGGATCTCTTTCTCGAGCTACTCGAGCTACTCGAAGCTGGGTTCATCTAGCCACCAGGTACACCTCCACATTCTTTGAGCCTTCAAAACGTCATTCTGATCCGAGTCTCGAAACCTTTAGGACATTGTAACAAAACAGCCTCCACAAGCTCAACCCAAGACACCAGCACTGCATCCACAGGTAGTACTTACCTACTCTACAGTATCCCGAAAGCATTTTCCTTGCTAACACTTTTCTCAGTGGAGTTCAGGCCCCATGGCGGGCAATGAATTCTTGACCAAGATGCGCAGAGGCGAAGACGTGTCTGGATGGATCACTGTATCCATGAAGGAGTCTGTAGATCAAGTCGCTTGCGACCGACACATAGCAGAAGTTGAGGCTCGCGGGGGAGTTGTTAAGGGCAGAATGTTCAGTGTGGTAGGTTGCGTTTACTTTGCAGACGTTCCTGCAGATGTGCGGAAGTGGGTGGAGGCATGTCCAGAGGTTGAAGTAGCGGGGAGCTATGGATGGGGGACTGTTGCTGGGAATAGTTCGAACTTCGTAGGAGGGTCAGTTGAACGGGGTTCTCGTGGTTGTTGAGGTGTATGATGCTATAGCTGTGGCTCGAGCGTTTGTAGCAGGTCCAGTCGGACAGCTGTGATGTCATTCTGCCACAATCCCCATTCTGAATTCAGCTCACACACGTAAGATGATCGTATGAAGAAAGTTCCTTGCATGGGATGTGGACACAACTTCAAACTATCGCCCTCAAGCAAATCACCGTAAATATTCAACGAATCCTATCCGTCTACCGCTTAAGCCTCTATCTGAACGCCAACATATCTTACGACACGCAATGCCCATCTCGAAATAAAAATAGAAAAACTTGCTAACTGTACGTCAATCCACATCCCCTGCAATGAAACCCCTGCAAAATCTACGTCCCCAGTATTCACATCCAACGTTTCCGTCTACATCCCACCACCCTGCCTGACCTCCATCTTTCCAACCAGAACATCACTTTCAATCGCCCAGGGTACCTTACTAACCTCTCCAGCCTCAGTCATCACATTCTTCCAAACGGCATGTCTTCTCAATACCTCAATACACAGCGACTTTGAAACACAACTAATCAAAACCACTCCCGGTGTATTGGAAAACCGCGGATATGCAGCATCAATCGTAAAACAAAACTTCCCAACACCTCGACAGTCAATGGGACTCCACCCTGATGCTCCAGCTAGCGTTGCGATGGTTTCCGGATTATCAACACCCCAGTATTCTTTGTTGTGGACCAAGAGAGGGTCGAGAATAAAGCCAAGGACCCCAAGAACGGAGAAGGCAATCCGTTCTAGTGTCTCGGGCTTTCGGCGGTCTGCAGGTGCAGGATATCGAGTGATTTGGAGATTGAACGCGCGGAATTGCTGGTCAGTGTGAATCTCGGAGTTGAGGAGACGGGTCCTGAGCTCAATGTTCTGTTGCTGGACGGCTTGAAGGGTATTTGTGAGTTGCGTGACTTGGTTTGTAAGGCTGTTGATCTTGGCCATGATGTCTGGTGTTGTGGCAGCTGAATGCATGTCGTAGGGAGTAAGTGTAGGTTGGGGAGTCGGATGAGAGTGGGTACGAGTGGGATGTGAGTCGTGGACTTGCGAAAGTGGAGAGGAAGACTGCTGGAACCGCGAGCGTGGAGTAAGAGGCTGATATGCTTGACCGTTGACCTGTCCTTCGGAGACCTGGGTCGTTGCTCGAGATGGAGAAGACTGATGCGAGGTTGGTGTTGGTGGAGCATGCATATATGCTGGTTGGCTGTAGCCATAGTGCAAGTTGCCACTCGTGTTGTCATTCATGCCTCCATTCATGGTATTTCCATTTGTGTTGCTGTTCATACTGCCATCCATCATCCCAACCATGCTGCTGTTCATACCAGCGTTTGCTGTGTACATTCCGTTGGTCGAGTACATCGGGAGAGTCGTGTGGTTGCCATTATTTGGATACATTGTAGGGACTATGAGGTGTTGAACAGCTGTGTTATGAGGTGCTTCGAGTTCTTGTGGTTCTTGTGGTTGTCGTTGTTGTCGTTGAAGTTGAGTTTTGATTGACGAAGGCGGCTGTCGAGATGGTGACTTTTCCGGAGATGCTGGGATTGAGTTGACTCGTGACGGAGAATGGAGTATTTCGCCAGCGTTAATCAAAGCAGGGTCGATAAACTCGCTTTCGCTTCTGGAGACGTTTCGGGAAGTTGTTTGGTTCCTGTTGACCGGCGTCACATTTTTTGGCGGTAGAATTGCGCTCGGCAGGAGAGGTGATGGGATGGGTGCGTAGGATTGGTGATGAGGGGAAAAGTAACCGGTTTCCGTCTCTGAAGAGCCTCTTGAACCGTCATTGCTGCTTGTTTGAATCGTTGGAGTACCCGTCGAGTTGTCGTTGTTGCCAGTAGATGTGGCTTGAGTTGGTTCGGTGAGAGAGCTCGATGACGTTTCATCAGGTACCGTGGTGGCCAGAATCTCGAGCATCAACTGCTGAGCCTGGAGATCTCGTTAGGAAAGCCCCGGGCCTTTCTTTCCAGCCAAAACTTGGACTGGATGGAGATCCTCCAAAGTTGGTCCGCTGAGGGAAAGAGGGTACTCACAAACACAGCATTGAAGCCACTGATGCTATCTTTCCATTCGTTATATGTCATACCAGGCTTGAGAACAACCCCACCAGATCCTGAATTTGGTGTATTTGCCTTGCTTTGGTCATCCTATTGACCATGAGCGGCTTTGGATAGGGTTGGAGCCTGTTCTTGCGTGGTTGATGGCATTGAGTATGGTGTTTTGGCGGTACGAGCCTCCTTTTGTTTGCGGCGAGACGACCTCATATTTGGCGTCTTTGGCGGCATGATGGCTGGGGATTGTAAACCTCAAGCACAAAAGCACAAAGAATGGAGGGCAGAAGAAAAGAAAAGACGGGATGGAAGATTCCAGGCGCAGGCGTTCGAGTTGCCGTTGCCTTGCTGCACCTTTCCTTTGTGACTGCTAACGCCTTCAGAATGGAGGTGAGGAAGCTCGATCGCGCCTCAGGATGCCCTTCACTCATGCGGCAGATGCAGAGACGGCATTGGAGCCACGGTACGATTTGGTATTCGTATGCTTCAAGATGCCAGATTGGGGACGGGACAACTTCGGCAAGAGTCGAAGGTCGGCACTCGCGCACGTGATCAGTGTTTACTTCTTGGTTGCTCTAGTGAACAATTCCGGTCCTTCCTTCCTTGCCTTAGGTAGTATTCATTCCTCCTTCCTATCCAGTTCTGCTGTCCGTCGCAACCCTTTTCGCCCCCAATCTTCTCTTACTACAACAACACTCGAGAACACTTCTATTTCCCACCATCATCTGGACAATCCCGACTTTTTCAGCTTTACCCCCAAACAAGCCCGACGGTATTCTGCTCAAGTAGGAGAGCTTCGAGAGCAGCCTCAAGCCACTTCGTTACAACATATCGCCTATTCGCCCATTTTCCTATCCTTTTTTACAGATTTGATTGATGTACGTTTCTTGCTTATTTGTTTTCGTCTGAGTTCCTACTTAGTACTAACTCACCTTTATAGACCCATCTTGTTATCAGACATAGATCCTTCCTCAATCGTTATAACATGCCGGAACCTTTGTGTTTTGCAATGGACGGGGCAAAGGTTTCTAGACGTCGAGAATCTCCTGATCGACCATCAGGTGCAACACCAGCTAGTCCGGAGACTGACTGGCAAATCGATGCTCGTCTTGCTCGGATTTTCAACAAGGGACCAGTAATTCAGAAGGAGAAATCTATTCAGTGTGAACTGGGCGAAACTCTGCCGCTACTCCACGATTCTCCGCAGCCCATGGGTACCCGAAGCCGAGGCCGGTCAGAGCAGGATGGACGTCGAGTCAGCTCTCAAGGTCACCATCGGCCTCAACATTCCGTCGACCGCACCGATCACTCGAAGGCAACGCCTCTGAGCCCACCTCCCGCCAGTCGTCCGGTTCCTCGACATCTCAACTCACATCACTCTGAAAACATACAAGTCTGGCTGGATCCACAGCCCTACGAGAATAACCATCGACCAGATCGATTTGGTCACCCTGCGCATGAGCCTTCTGACAGTTCCTCTGAGCAAGAAAGTACATCACAAAAGGATGTGGATGCTGAGGTCGAGTATGGCCAGCGAGATCCATCAGAGGAAGAGCGTTATTTTACCCCTGATGGTAGAAATTCACCAATTGGTAGCTCCTTCCGAACTCCTTTTAGTCAAGGGTCTGAAAGAGTCCGTTCTGAATCGCCTTTGCGCCGACGGCCCACAAATGCAGCTTCGTCCGCAAATGGACAGCGTCCAGAGTCGCAACAGAGAGAGCCGTCTAGAGGTCGTTCTTTCCATAGAAGAGCATCGCTTGCAGCTCTTCGTCCAGCTGCTAATTCCAGCTCATCGGGATCCAAAATTAGCAGCTCTGGCTCAACTAAGACTTCCAGTCCTCAGCGCATGCAGCACTACCAAACTCCAGCTGTCCCGAGAACCTCAATCTCGTCTTCTTCTACTTCTCCAGTGCCTCTTCCTGATAAGGCTTATCAGCGTGAGTCCATCAGCCAGCTTCGCAATGAGCCACCACAACAAGAATACAACCAGGACATGGACGACAAGACTTTTGCTGTTGGGAATTTCGACGTCCTTAGACAATTTTTCACCCATCACACCGATGCCTTTAGAGAGGAGCTTGATAGTGTCAAAGAGAGGTTGCGCAAAGCTGAGGAAAGCTCCAAGCAGGTACGGGAGTTGTCTGAAAGGCTTGTAGAACTCGGAAGAGAGTTTCGCAACCGCGAAAGTTCTGAGACTCGTCATATTAAGAAGCTGCAGAAAGAGCATCAAGATGAGAGACGAGAGCGAGATACGAAGATATCGGAGCTCCAGACGCAGCAATCGCGCCTGAAGAATGCCTTTGAAGCCGACAGACAAGGACTAAAAGCACTGCACTTGGATTTTGAAAATCAGAGTCAGCAGTTGAGGACTAAATGGTTCAAGTCGGACATTGCGCCTCGCATTCAAAAGCTGGAGCGAGATATGCAGGCAATCAAAGATATTCTTGACCAGTACACACCACTCATCGACAACCTCTCTGATAATGTGCAGGAAGTGGATGCCCGTGCTGAATTTCAGGAACAAAGAATTGATGCCATTGAGGTCACCTTAGATATGCTTGTTCATACGCAGTCTGACTCTCTCAGGCGAGCGGGACAGCAGAATAAGATTTCCGAGACACCTTCGCCCGACGATAAAAGGTCAAAGAAGCATTCCTCTCTTTCGGATGACCAAAAGTCGGACTGCAGCACCTCTCCAGAATATAAGAAGCCAGCCAGCAAATCGTTGCAGCAGCGGGCTGGTAAAGGCTCAGATTCAGAGGCTGGCACTCGGCTCTTAATGTCCGATCACTTTAGAAGACTCAGGCATGGCGATCATAAAATTGTCCAGGTTGTGAAGCATTGCCAAAGTTACCATGAGGATGAAGAAGAGGACTCAGACACTCTCACCCCGTCTGCATGCAGCACTGAGCAGACTCCAAAGCCTGCAAAGCTTGGAACTGAAGCCTCTCAGGAAATGGCGTATCGACTTACACCTGCATATACCCATGGGAACTCTCATTCTCTGACAGATCAGGTGCCAGAGCAGAACAAGGGCGATGAACGTGTACTCCGGCTGAAACGGGAGGTCGAGCGCACAGACAAGCAGCTGGCGAGCTTACGCAGGCGTGAAGAGGAGCGTCAACGACAACGCAGCTATCTTGAGAATTGTCTTCACACCAATCCTTATGGGCGCCCTCGGGGAGCTGTATTTCACCGCGATCAGATTGACCATTTGGACAAAGATAAAGCTGCTGATGCTGAGAAGTTTCTTCAGGTGCATCAAGAGCGTCACAAGTATCTAGAGGAGCTCGATGGTCTTAAGGAAAAGCTCGTCACACAAGACTTCTCTCCTCATTTCGAAGAGGCCAAGGATTTTGTAAAAGAACTCGTACGTCACAACACTGAGGAAGAAGTCGAGCTTCGCCGCCAGGAAGACGAAGAACGGAAACGTCAGCGCATAGCAAACAACCAACACCACCTGGAAGAGCAGAAGAGACTTCAAGAGGAGCTTGAGCGAGCAATGGAGGAGCGCAAAAGACTTCGAGATGAGCAGAGGCGCAAGGAAGAGGTTGAGAAACAGCCAGGCATGTTTGGAAGAGTGGTGGGAATCGTGACTGGAGTGGTGTACCTGATAATCGTGCGTGCTTGATGGCTATGTGAGTCGACTTTAATGGGGCTGGCGATGAAGTGTGTAGGTGGAGGTTAGAATGGCTTGGGTGGAGCAGCAATCGTGAGTTGGATGATTTTTCATGTTGGACCTTGAGTGACGATGTCCTCGGTCTTTATTGTAGGATTTTGGTAGCGTAGTAGCTCACTTTGGCTCTCACTTTCAGTGTTGATGAATGCACTCGTTTGTTCTCTGGCAACCTCCTCCGAGTCTGTACGTATGCTAAATCGGTGATTTTGCTAATTCAAAAATGGTGCACGGTGGTTGTAAAGCTTGCAAGTAGAAAGGTATTTTGTTCGGTTTGATGACATGGCGAAGGAAGAAAAAAGGAGTATTGGAATCATCAGGTCTTGCTTCCGAGACATGAATGGCGGTTAGCAGTGAAAGTGGAGGATCAAAAGAAGATCATTGTATTGTGAGACCGTAGTGATAAACGTTTTCCTTAGCATTCATTGTTCCATACTAAGTACTTGTGATAGTACTTCTTAATAGTACAATCGATGTTAACGTACCGTTCACAATCACTTTATTTCCAACACAATCCGATCCAGATAAAAATACACACCAGGTGCAACAGATTGTGAGGAGTACGAAGAACCCTGCGATTTTTACAACATGGTGCTACCTGCGCTTATTGCGTTATCGCAAGATCAAGCCAATACCCTTCTCGCAAGTCACAAGTTCTTGTAGAGTTTTGACTCCGAATTCAACCGATTTTGCATACATCTTCAGATCCCCCCGCCGGATTTCCCCTGCCACATGTTCTAATGCGATGCTAAGTTGCCAAAGCAGGTGCAGACGCCAGGCCCGCCCGAAGTTAATCAAGATGCTACAAATTGGGATTGACCTGTCCTGAAATTGAAAGCACCTAGACTCCGAGTCTACAAGCGAGTAACTCTCGTAATATAGGTACTTTGCTTTCGTCCAGATGGGTTCTGCAAGTTGAGGGTCCGCTTCGGCGATAAAGGCGGGAAAGAGACTGACTTGAATGGCCAGTCTTAATACCATGAGCGGTCCACATGTGATAGAGACCTCTAGCGAAAATTCTCTCGTGCCGAAGTCCTCTACCCCTGAGAGTTCCAGTGTTTCATACTCTTTGAGTACTGTTTTCCTCAGATTTGAAAGGAAGTGGTTTCTCTGAACAAAGTGCTTCCAGTCGTCTGAGTGCGTTGCAAGCTTTGCATGCTCCATGGGATCCACCTGTATCGTATCGCCGGGAAGAATGCGTATATTTGCTGGAGAAAATGCAAAGTAAAGCTCCGATTTGGGCCCCAACTTTGATCGGATCAAATCTACCTCAGATGCGCTCAATGGGAGTTTAAATTGCTGACGAACGGAATCGCGATCCGTCAGAAGCTGAAAATTTGTGCTATCCAGATGACGAAAGGCCGTATGCTCGGACCAATCTGTAATGTGGTCCGCTATTTCGAGACGGAGTTCGTTGGGGAGATCTGAAAAGCATTTGGATCTGTTAGATGGCTCTGAGTTGACCGTTTGCATGATGCGTTCGGATCGATTATATGCAACGGTTAGGACGGATTAGTAGTGTTATTGTCGTAGATAAGTTTGTTTCTAGCTTCCGTCGACTAATTTGTATAGAGTAATATTCTTGAGCGTGTTCAAATGGTCGAACTGGGGAGAGTTGCAGGGAGACAGCAAGTAGGAGCTCCACAACGGGGCACCCCCGATGAACTGAGACCGGATGATCTTCAGTTCGATCCGACCATGCTTCATTTCCTTTTAAAACCATTATTATTCTTAGTACCATCAAGTTGTTAGTTTATCGCACCATTCCTGAGCGTGTTCAAATGGTCGAACTGGGGAGAGTTGCTAGGTAGACTGCGAGTAGGTGCTCCACAACGGGGCACTCCCGATGAACTGATGCCGGATGATCTTAAGTTCGATTCGAACGTGTTTCAATTCTTTTTTAAAAAATCCCTTTTTTTTTAGCTCTGGGCGGGTTTTGAATCGAGGAAGAAAGCACCTTTTGGGAGTCTGTACTTTACCTCGGTGTAAGTGGCTAGTGTCTTGAGAAGGGTCAGGTTGCTCTTAAGTACTTGTCGGAAATCGAGACCCTATCAATTGGGGAAGCGAAAATAAACTGACGCGATGTGGCTCCAACCTTTTTTTCCAGGAATACACTGCGACTTCCGCTCAGAAGCTGAGTAAAACTCGTATTTACGTTAATGACCCTGCTTTTCTAAACCAGTAAAGCTTCCTGTAATCACATTTGAGCCGATCAGTAACATTACGCGACGTGATACTTGGTTGTCGTGCTAGTAGGTGCCTAGTAGTCTTATGATGTGGCAGGTGGCCGGTGGACATAACAGGAAGCCACACTGGTCGTTTTTCTTCGATGGTAGCTAATGGCTTAGAGATAAAGATTACAGGCTTATAGGAACATTGCGATGATCTGATATCATGCGATTCGCGCCCTTTCCAAACAAAACGAAACATACTTGTCAGTATTAAATACTTGACTTCACTATAGCTAGCCAACATCCACCAAAAGCACACGTCTGATAACTCAGGCACTCATCAAGCCCTCCGATATGCCTAGTCGCTCTCCCTCAGCTCATACCACACCTACCCATTACCCGATTCCATCCTCCATCCTCCCATTAAACCTCAATCTTCTAGAAATATGGATTCTCATCCTTGACCTCTCCCGTCTCGCCCCACGACTGATCATCAATTCCAAGCACATTATGGTATACACATTTCCACCGCAAAAACAAGTTCTGGATTGGAGCTTCACGCGCATCTTTTCGGGCTGGCGCAATGACTGGGGCGTTGGGATCGCGTGGTGGTTCAGGTGTCTTTTCCTTTTCGGGTTCTGGGGCGGTGGTTTCTGGTTGGGTTTCTGGGGCGGTGGTGCCTTCGGCCGGTTGAGGAGCTGTTGTGGCGGCGGGTGTGGTGGTGGCTGGATCTGTAGACGTAGGCTGAGGCGTCTCGGTGGCAGCAGGTGTACCTGACGCAGCAGCAGCGGGTGATTCGGTCGGTGCTTCAGTAGTTGCACCCGTCTTTTCAACACCCTCCATATCCCCCTCTCCCTCCTTCCCAGGCTCCGTGACAGTTGTAGCAGCAGCAGGGGCACTCTCCTCCCCCATAACCACATCCTCCACCTCGCCCCTCTCTCTCCGCTCCGCCTCAATCCTCTCCCTCTCCTCCGCCTCCATCCGCTCCCTCTCAACACGCATTTCCTCTTCCAGAGCCCGTTTCTGAGCTTCGAGAGCCTCCCTAATAGCTCTCTTCTCTTCGGCCTCCTTCCGTTTCCTCTCCTTGCGCTGCACCCACGCCCATTCCTTGCGCTGCTTGATGTGTGTCTCCAGCTCGTACTTGCGGACGATTAACTGGCGCCAGCCCTTCTTGACGACTTCGCGCTTCTCGACGTTGTGTTTCTCCTTCCTTGCGTCTGGGTCGAAGGGGGCGGGTGTGATGCCGGCGGTGTCGAGGGAGGGGGTTTCGGTGACTTTTTCCCAGCGGACGACGGAGTCGCGTTCTTGCCCGGTGTAGACGTCGAGCCGATCGAATTGACGATGTTCCCATTTCCAGTAGCGCTCCTCGCCGCCCTTGGGGCCGTGCCGCTTGGAGGCGGGGATGTTGGATTGGGACATGAACCAGGCGAGTTCCGTCTCGAAGCAGCGGTCGCGGTAGCAGGCGGGGGCGAAGATACCAAGCCATTGGTTCGTGGGGGCGTGGAAAACGCGTGTCAGTTCGATCGTCTCGATCATGTTCCAGTAGAGCTTCCAGTCTTCGGCGGAGAGCTCGTGGCAGGCAGAGTGGTCGAAGATGAGGCGGTTGTCGGGCTCGAGGGGGTCGTAGACTGGGCCTTCGGGCTCCTTTTTGGGTGGTTCTGGTTGGGGGTTGGGGTTCCATTGGGGCGGGTGTTGGATGGGTTGGCCGGTGATGGGGTCGAGTGGGACGGGTGGAGTAGTGGGAGCCTTGGGTTTCCGGACTTTGAGAGGAGGACGAGGGAAGGGGTGGAGATGGGCGAGGAAGGTGGTCATGATGAGGAAGTAGCCGCGGATTTTCTGCATTTTCTGAGCTTTTGTTTCCGCAAATGTTGTGGGGTATCGTTGCCGGATCCATGATTCAGCGTATTTGCGGTTGGATTTTAGCTGACGGAGTTCGGGGAGATAGACCATGCCACGGATGGGAGAGAGTTCCATGATTTCAGGAATGCTGATTTGTTCTGTAGAGTTGGACCAGTTGCAGTATTTGTGGACTAGGTAACGTGCTTCTGTAGTCATGCCACCAGGGCGATAGAGATCGAGGGTGCGGATCTCAGGGAGAGAGTAGCCTTCGCGTTGGCCGAGTTCGGAGGTGATTTCGAGTTTGCGAGTGGTAAAGATTTGATTGATGGTTTGGCAGGTGGTGGCCAGAGCCGAGAGCTCGCGAGATTGGAGGAGTTTGAGGATCTGGGTGAGGATAGGGACGGGTAATGAGGCGAGACCCTTCTCTTGAAGCTTGATGGTTGGCTCGGCTGGCTCAGGGGTAGGCTCCTTGACGGGCTCTTCGACGCTGCAGATTGTTAGTTGGTATTCAATATACGAAACGTAGAAGATGTAAGCTTACATTTGAGGTGGCTCAGGAAGAGTGATGGGTTTAGGGGGTATGACGAAGCCTTCAGGGAGCTGAACGTCGTTGGGTTGAGGCTCTTGCTCGTGCTCCTGTCCAGCAAGCCGTTCTACCAGCGTTTCTGTCAGGTGTTCTGTCTGCTGTATTGACTGCTGTTCTGATTGTTGACCATCTTGTTGCTCTGGCTGTTCTCCTGTCTCTACAGTTGCGGGTACAGATGTAGCTTCTGGTGTAGTAGATGCATTCTCAATAGGGGCCACATCAGCCCCATTTGTTGTTGTTGCCGATGATGGTGGCTGTGGAGTCGGTGATTTGTGGGGAAGCTCCTCTTCAGGCTCCTCATCGATATCGGCCTCACGCCCCTCATCTCGCGGCGGCTCAACAATCTGCACCTTCTTCTGGAAGCCACCTTTCTGAAAGCCGCCTCTTCTCTTCTTTCTGGGCGGCATCTCTAGATCCTCGTCGGAGAAATCGTCTGGATGATCGCCTGTGTTTTCCGCGTCGTCGGAGGATGCAGCTATGGCAATCCGCAGAGACGACCGGCGAAAGAGCGTGGGAGCAACTGGCTTGCCAATGAATGGTAAGTTGGTGATGCTCTTGGGACGACTCGTCAAGATGCTAGGAGTCATAAGACGATGTATACCACACTACTACCCTCTGGATGAGGGATGGTTGTTGTGGGAGATTGGGAAGTTGGTTGTCGTTGATTATGTTTCTGCGGCAGGCGAGTCAGTAAAAAAGTTTTGGGACAGGCTGAGGTTGGAACACGAAAAGCAACACGACCATGGAGAAGGGAGGAGATGATGACAACGGAATGTGCAACGAGACAACGAGGAATGTGCAAACGAAATGAAAGACAGGAACAAGTTGTTGACGAGATGCCGTAAGAAATGAAAAGGGATAAAACTTGAAGAGACAAGTGAAACCCCGCCTTCGGCACCGGAAAAAGTCTCCAGAATTCGGTGATCGGCTCGGCAGGAACCGACTCGGCATACCGATCAGACTTTTCGCCCCTAGTAGCCTATAGGTCCAATAAATCCTCCACTGATCAAATAAACAACCCGCAACCCTTACCACCTTCTTACTCCTCTCCCGTCTCTTCTCTCCGTTTCCGTTCTTCAGGAAACAACAGTTGCGACGCGTCGACAAAGCAAATGACAAAAGGTTAATGAGGCTTCCCACTCCCGCCTCCAAATAAAAGGGCAAAGTGGCATGTGGCGTGAAAGCCTGGTGAGCAACCCCAACCAAGTGGGTGTCGTTATGTGCGTAATCCGAGCCGCAGCCCGAAACACAAGGAAGCAAGGTGCAGGCTTGTGTGTGTGGGCGTTGGCAACAGCCTGAGGCCAGAAAGTAACGACGCCAACAAAGTTCGAGTTAAGAGCCAACGGACAGGAGGTTAAGGAGGAGAGGAGAGGGGAAGGGAGAAAAAGTCAACAAGGTGGTCAAGTACAGATGCATTACTGCTTTACTTCCACCTGAGAAGGATGCAAGTAAACAAGATTTGACTGTGGTGACCTTGAAGGCCACCAAAGATGATGGAGATGTCGGAAGCTGTAAACCAAAGTTTACAGCCTCTCAACAAACGAAGGGACTGGGGAAAACTCGACAGTAGAGGAGCCTTGCTTACTCGCGATGATGGGGATGCAATATCTATCCGAATAAACTTGTAGATGAATCAATACCGAGTTTGATGGTACATCTTGCATCTACAAGTAGATTCGTGGGGTTTCCATCAAAGCATCACTCTCTGCCGCAACACCAGCGACGTGCGTCTTCATAATCGCAGCAATACCAGCGCTCCCGTTAAAACAAGCAACGATATTGAAAAAGCCATGAACGGCAGCAAAATGCAGTAAAATGAAAGAAAAATAGTAACAACAAGTAGACGAGGGATGTAAAAACAATCGATATGTAACGTACCTGTTACTTTGCAGTCGTTGTTGGAGTACGATGCAAAAGATGTTATATCTTTCCACTTTGACGATGGTAAATTTGTGGTTGTTGCGGAGTTGAACTGGTTACAAGACTCCTCGGAAAGCAAACAGCGCCCCGAGTGGCGCCAAGACCGATGGCTAGCGCGTCCCAAGTGTTTCTGATTTCTTTGACGTTTGTGCTTCCAGCAACGAGCATCTCCCTCGTCACCATCTGCGACTGCCACAGACATCGCTCGAAATCGTCTCTTTTTTCTTGTCTCTTTGCCCGGTTTATTCTTTGCTCTAATCGTGGATCTTCTTTTCAAAAGCTACTTGGGATTATTTCCTTGGATACGCAAAGACATGAGCTCGGCTTATCGTGAGCAGTCCAGAGGCGATCCGCAATATCACGATATCGAGAGTGACCAGTCGTCTCAACCCTCGTCGAAATATTCCCCGAGTCGCCAACATCCGCCAACAGTCACAAGATGCCCTTTTCAGTAACTCCAGCCTTCTATCGATATGATTAGAGGCTCTCCCTCTATGACTTTTGTGCAGGCACTTCGATCTCTCATAATATCGGTCAGCCAGCCTGGGAATTTCTGAACAAACGACGACATTACGATATCAGCATCCAGCACGACAACAACGAGGCATCACAAAGTCAACGCCTTCCCAACCGTGATGGTGGTCAGCAAGATTACAACAATCGACGACAGCCCTCACGACAGCCGATTCCCGACATTGCGATCCGAAGGACGCACTAACCCACAAGTCGACCGCCGGAGGCACGTTAGCTCGGACCTAACCGAAGACCGCAGGGAACTTGGTGGATGCTGCGATGAGGAGGAAGCTCCAACTTTGTTCGACCAGTTTGCTCTTCTCGACTCTCCAGTTCAAGGCTACGATGAAGGCATGCTAGAGCGACAGAAGGCAACGATAGGTATCCTCAAAGCAGAAGCAAGCTCTCATTGTGGACTTAACCAGCTGGCATGAATGCTCCAGAGAAGACACCCATACACCACTCAAGTCGCTATCAACATCAGTGCTGAAGTTCCCATCTCTATCAATCACAACTTAGAACACTCGATGGGTGCTTTCGCCTGTCGATCCACTTAATGGGAGTACCTTCTCGGTGTTGCAGGCCTTTTGACGGGATATTGCGTTTCAGTAACGAGCAGCAAGGCACGCGCTATGAAGTACAAATACAAGCTCCATACTTCTACTCGTGTCTTTGATCGATCGTGAGCTGCCAGTTGCAATCCGCTGTGGAATCTCCCGAATGCTGCTGCTGTGTTGGATGTGCCGATTCGATAACTTGTGCCGGTAGACATGTCAATTTCGTAGTTAGCCTCTGTGCTCGCACGAATATCAGTTGACAGCAAGTTGAATTGGCCATCGGTGACCTTAGTGAGGCTCAACGCGATTGCTAAACCCACCAGAAAGCGGAAGACATCTCCGCCCCAGACTTGTTCCTCCCGATAAACCCCTCCTCACCAAATGCTATCCGTCAACGAGCTTTCCTTGTCCATCACTGACTTTATTCCCTTCCTCCACCCTCAAAATTATCCAACACAATGATCGCCGCCCATAAAATCGGCTCTTGTTTACGCATCCATTGGCGGTCGCGACCGGGTATTTCTGCGGGGTGAATGCCGTCCGGCCAGAGTTTTGGGTTGGTCTCGGCTCGGCACTGGCTGGATGGGGAAGATCACTGGTGCAGAGGGTGAGATTTGGAGTGTCGTCTTTATTTTTCGTAGGGATATGACTGCGCGATGGGTTTCTGCGGATTTTGGCAGGTTTGGTGGAATTTGTTAGATAGATATTTTGGTGCTGTTCTTGATTCCGGGGGTTGCTTTCCCGTTCTGGTTGCGTCGAAGCTTCGATGCACTCGAGTTCAAGTAGAGACCTTTTTTCGCGGTCGGGCACGGGGACTTGCTCGCCTCAGTTCATTTCGCCTGAGTTTAGAAGCATGTGGTCAAGAAGAGGTAGACTGTATTCTTTTGTCTATCGCTAAAAGTAATGGATCCATCCTCATATCGTACAGGCCTTCTCTGCTCAGGGAACTACCAGAAAGAAAAAGATGACAAGAACATAGAAATTAGAAAAACAAAAGCACTGAGCAGAACAAGGACAGCTATGCTTAATGCTCGACAAACTGCTAAACCAGAAGGGTAGACAAGCAAAGAAACGACAATAAAAGAGGGATGAAAGAACCGCAATACACTCCACCTTCACGTCCGAAGCTCATCTCATCATCACTCTACTCCTCCATCCATGGCACACTGCTCAAGAATCTTCCGCACAATAATATACAACCATCAAATACCATCCACCGTCTATTCGCACTCAACCCAAGCTTCCACTCGCTCCGCCTCATATCCGTCTAGCAACTTCTCCCTCATCCAACCCCCCAACCACACCCTCCAAACTCCCCGTAACATTCTCCCAACCCTCCTCAATCGCCTTCCTTCCCATCTCCAGCACTCGTCCAAACCCCTCTCTTCCCTTCTCCGCATTCCCTCCAAACGCCTCAACCCCAAACGCCTCTACCTTCCTCTTGACCATATCCCACGCCTGCAGCGTCGCCTCAATCTCTGCATGTTGCTTGAACTCTGTCTTTTGTGGGTCGGCAGGGTGCGGTGTGTAGCTGACTCGTTCGCTGACGACCATGAGTTGGGTGAGGGTTAGGTTGCGGGAGGTCATGACGACGGAGGGGATTGAGGGTGCGTCGGTTTCAAGGGTGCTGGGTGGTGAGGTGGGGGTTGTGAGGGCGGAGGTGGTGGGTGGACGGGGGATTGAGACGATGGAGCGCTCGTAGATGTGCGAGGTTGTGGGGAGGTTGAGAGATTTGAAGATGGAGGCGATGAAGGCGGGGGGGTTTTGGGAGGTGGTGATGAGTCGTTCTGTGATGAGCTGTAGAGGTGTTAGCTGGTTGTTCTCGATGCTTGGGTATGGGACGTTGAAGGGGGGACTTGCTTCGCCGGTGGGTGAGACTGAGCGGGAGATTGTGTCGACGGCGAGGACGTGCTCGCACCGGTTGTTCCAGGCACAGTATTTGCGCCAGTTGGCGATGGACACTTCGGGCCAGGGATAGTCGAAGCTGCAGGTGTTTTCAAAGAACTTCATGATGGTGAGGTTGTGGTAGATTCTTTGAGGGTTCGGTGGTGATGATCGTTATCGGTTATCGTAGATGGCTTGTATGGTTACTGTTTGTTCGGGCTATTGAAGCTGGTGGTGATGGTTTGTTTGGTGATGATTATTTGCGGTTTTGTTTGTAGATGTTCAAGTTGTAGAAGGCGAGTCGTTTGTTTGTTTCGTCAGCCTTATCTGCGTGATCAATAATCGTTTTAATGACTTCTCCGCGTGGGCCGCACTGTTTATACAGATTTTAACCTTTCTTGAATCTCGTCAATTTCAGGATTTGGACCCTGACGTTTCTTTACGTCCAAGGAAACCCAAACCAGTTAAAACGAGCTCCGATCACGGCCTTGTCCCTCGAGTCGGCTTGCAGCGATTTGGAGATCGGCCTGCCTGTGAATCGTGGGGCAAAACAGCGCTTTCTGGAAGTGCAAGATGAGCTGGATGACGAGGGTGGCTTGAAGTGTGGCTGATGCAACATGACGTCATGTTGGCCAAGATGACGGCCAAGGTCGGGATGCCGACTCAAGTGCCTGCATACTCCCGCTGGAGAATGAATCGAAGAGGCTACGAAGCAATTTTCACGACGCTCTCTGCAATATCGCCCGGAACACGCTTTGCGCTTTGGACTACTGTGATATCCACCTTCTAGCAAACAATATACACGTTTCGTCCTTTTCTAAGAGTATTAACGGTGGGAAACCTCCCTCTAGGCGATAACCAAAGCAATGAACAAAGACACCCAACGAATTGCCAAATGGAGCTCAAATACAGGCACAGATTCTCAAATCGAAGAAGTAAACTACAGTGGCAGCACCCGTTATTCAAACTTAGGTATTCACTACTAGTAAGCTTGGACCACTCACTAGAATAAGAATATTGACTGACATATATATCAGCACCGAGTTATCAAGTATTGAAAGTCTTTTGCCTGAAGACTTTACACCCATATTAGACCCTAATTTCGACTCGGACTACTGTTACGGGACATTTAAGGAAAACTTCAAGAAGGAATCTCTATCCAGTATCCGGGCTGGCGCCATGCTAGAATCTGCATTTGCCAACTTGAGACGCAAAGAAGCTAGTTTTCAATTTGCCCGACGCAGAAAGCAGGACGAAAGAAGATATGCAGAGTTGATACAAAGGACCGAGAAGCAACTGGAACAAATAAAGTTAGCTAGGGATTTGGTTGTGAGGAATCAGCCTACCGGATTGCCCATGCTACCCAGTTATCCGAGCGATTGGCAGTCTCGAGGCGACAAACGACTTGAAGATTTCAGTCCCAAGTTCGACCCTTGGATATCAACCGAGTCTATTATTGATCAACTGCATAGGGTACGCAAAGGCTTTGTTCTATTATACTCCTTTTGCTAACATACTGTAGCTTAAAGTTCGAGAGAGTCCGACATGGAATCCGAATACAAGGGCACAGAATCTGCCTGGGAACTTTTCTGAATCGCACGAATTATTCCGCCCGCGAATCCTCGACTCCTTTCGGGACTCTCAGCATCCTCGGTACCCACGCTACTTGCCAAAGTTTCTTTAATGAAACTTTGCGAAGTCGGATATTCATCAGTGTTGAGCATTCGGTTGCTCATGCACGCCATTGCATCGGGGCCCGGCCTTGGGATTGTGAGACAAAAGGGGAAGGAAGGGATATCGAAGGTCTAATCTGCCGGCTCGGCTTCGCATGAACATGATCATTTCGGCTTGTCAATGCTCTGAGTGATCGTTGCAATGCACTTGCGGATTATGCGTCAGTAGCCGAGTGTACTACGACGGTATCATCTCGGGCCCAAAAACCCTCACAGTATCTGTCTACTTGACGGACAATATCAGGCACAGTACGGATACAAGCGAGCTGACGTGAGGAAGACATCTCGGAATCGGCACGCAATGCAATTTGGAGGGGAACTTGGTGATAGAATCTTGATTGAATCTTACGGATGCGCATGGCGATATGGTATGTGGGAGCACGAGATGGATATCGTGAGTTCTGTACTCGTACTAGTACAACATGCCTCGATAGTCCCCAAAAGACGAGAGACAGACGTTGCCATTCCTGGGAATCCATGGTTTGCTATGTACTTGGTAGAGGCCTACAAATTTATATACCGGTGAGTATTCTTTCACGAAGGATTGGATCAGACTACGTCACATTAGGGCCATTCTCCGTCCCGATGCTGTGCAATGTATATGACACCCGAAATAGATCTGTCAATCTATCAACACGAGATCTTCATGTCGTGATACTGGAACCTGCAGAAAAAGACATAACACGAGAGATATATAACAGTCTTGGTATCCGTAACAGTTCTTCAAGCTATTCATACAGATGAGAGCATGACAACTCGTTAGGATGAGAGGAGAAACACTCGGGAGGGCACAAACAGGCTGGACTCACAGCAGACCGTCTCGGACAGAACGAAGGCTGAATATGGTAGCTGAATAATACCAAATCCGTCACCGGTTCTCGACTCTTTCCCAATACCCCGTGCCTCCATCGGAATCGTCCATCACCCTTCAGCGCCAGAGCAAGGGTGTTGGACCCTCAGTGATCATTTCTCATGAACGGCGGCTCCACCGCTCTTTAAACCACTTGCCGTTAACTTCGATCTCTGTATCCAGCCGCAAAGGACCAAGCGCTCGAATGGAGTAGCGTCCGTGATGGCATGTCGGAACGACCGTTGTCTGTAAAGAGTGTTCGTACTTGTAGCTTGACGTAACCTTGCACGTCGTCCCAACCATCTCCAGCCAGTCAAGCTCGCAATAGACACAAATAAACGGCTGTGAGTGTTGCATGTTGGGATCATCGTTGCTGAACCGAGGGATGGGCCAGAAAAAGGAATGTTTGAAACGATTGCGGACGTCGAATAGCCCTAATTCTTTTCCGAGCGCAACGACGTCGGAATGCTCAAGTTGGCGATGTTGGTCCATTGGATGTCAATGGCCCATCATCGATCATCTCTTCCCAAGCTGAAGGCGATTCGGTGTTGGTGAAGGCAACAAAGTCCGAGATGAAGGTCAGGTGCACAAATCTTCCACTGGCTCCAATGGACCGGGATGTCGAGAATGGAAGAGAGCGGGCGAGATGGCCGAGATGGCTGCGAGGCAGTGCGCAGTGTTGAGATGACCGAAAGCGAAAGCAAAAAGTTGAGAGCGAAGCAGCTGCGCACAACCCTCTGTGGCCCCAAACATCTCAAACGCAGGGGCGCTTCTCGAAGGGGCAAAGGCTTGTGATTGGCTGTGGGGTCGGGAGAGTTTTAGTGCAACGTTTTGCGGTTTTGTCTAGGGCAGCGACAACTGGGCAGGCTAGTTTAGTGGGGTTCAGGGACGTTATGCAACGCTGTTTTTACTGCAATGGTCCTAGTGAGAAAAAGAAGCCTGACAGCCATGCAGGAACTTTGTTGAAGGGAAGACAAGCGATGGTGCATCGCGATGCAACACCAGCGACAGATTGGATTTTGCCGGGGCGAGTGGTGATGAGGAATAGTTTGAGAGGCGTTGAAGATGGCTTCCCATTGGGGTCCATAGACATTTTCAAATCTCACACTTTTGCCCTACTCTCTCTCATCTCTACTTGCCTATCCTCACCATCCAGTCTGCCTACCGTCACCAAGGTTTGCAATTTCAATTCGGTCGGTGTTTCTCTTCGACGGTTGGAACGTTTCGGAGGCTCTTCCTTCCTTGCAGCGTCTCTACCCTGGTCGTCTGGATCATCGGCTGTTTCAATAGGGACGAGCGACACTAGACTGTTGGAAGCGGTTCCTTCTTCTCCTCTTTCTCTCTCTCTCTCTCGAGCCTTGTCTTTTGTCTGTTTTTGTCTCTTCTTGGTTGTCTGTGTGGTGGTGGTTCCTTCCCTTTGCATCCTCCTCCTCCTCTTGTTCTCTCTTTCCTGTTTTCTCTCTCTATTCTTGCTTCTTTGTTTTGAGCGTGTGCTCGAGTGTGTGTGTGTGTGTGCGACTCTTTCCAGCCTCTGCGCATACATACTACTTCCTATTTCATTCCTCGACGCATTCTGCCAGTCAGTCTGCACAGTTTACGACCTCAGCCGGAGAGACTCACGCCGACCTATTACTTTTCCTTTCCCATTCTACCGTTTTCAGACCTACTTCCTTACACCCATCTTCGTTTCTTGTCTCTTTGTGGTAGAAGTTTGAGTTCTCTTTGATTTGACTGCCGGACCCGTCATCATCACCATTTTCACAGCATACTTCTACTCATACGCAACCTTTTTCGCATCCGTCGTAGCACGTAGAGACAGACTGGTAAGCCCCTTCCTCGTCTTCCATCTCACAAACGAAAAATCCCTTCCATTCCGTCCCGTTGCCTATTGGGTCCAGCAAGCTGGTAGATTGCATCAAGCTGACAAGCAACGTTCAACGGCACAGAAGTTACCGCTCTTGCAACTCGAACATTACTCGAACAGAATACGGATACCAGCATTACACGCCGTTACCTCCTTGCACAGCCAGACGGATACTCTGACGGGATCTTTTTGGAAACGGGTCGAAGGGCTAATCTCCTGCTTTGCTGGGTGCATTCTTATACGGACACGACGACGGATTTGGAAGAAGGGATTGTTTGGACGATTTGATCTCGAAAGGTTTTCTCATACTCGAATCATTGAAGCAGGTCGACATTTACTTGTTGCGAGAGAAGGATTGATATTTGGGTGTGGATTGGAAGACTCCACTCGACGGACCATCTCTGGATTCTGGTTACGATTTGGAACGCAACGACAGCTCGGATAATTCTTCAAAACCTCAAATCGACTCGTCATATTCAGTTCGGCAGGAAGGTCCAGATCAAGAAGCAAAGGTTCATGCAACTATGCCTCCTCCAGCACCCCCAAGACCTCTAGGCACACATTGTTCGGCCGTCTACAATTCGACTCTTTACACCTATTCATCCACCGCCTTCTACCAACTACCACTCTCAGCAGAAGGAAAATGGAGAGAATTACCTTACAGCATCAGCACTGACGGAGGAGTCTGCGTGCATGCCCATCGAGGCACCGACGACGAAGCTCTCTACATCATTGGCGGCCGCACCATCGATCCCTCGAAAACACCAGAGACGGGTTTTAGCGGTGTACAGAAATGGAGCTTCAAGAAGGGCCGATGGACGACTCCACAGCTTCCCGATACGTCCGTCTTCAACCTTCAGAATCACGGTGCCACCTATCTCGAGGAAACAGGACAGATCTTGATCTTTTCGGGAACAAAATGGCCCGACACTTCGACGCCGTCTTCAATGACGTTCCTCATCGATACCAAGCCGGATAGAAATTGGGAGATTGTGGCCCAGTCGGGCGAGAAGGCGTTTCCGTTGTTGGCGCCGCTGGTGCTGCCATGGGGGACTGCTGGCGCTCTGGTGGTTGGTGGAGACACAAATAATCGGAACATGTACACGTACACTCTCGCAGATGGATGGAATACGCTGGATGTGCAGTTGGAGGAGGGACTACCAGTGCGAGGAAAGGCTGCGGCAGCGTTGCTACAGGGCAAGGATGGGAGTAGGGTGTTGATCACGTACGACATGACGGTTTCACCGGCAAAGGTTAGAGAGGTTCTGGTCAAGGGTGGAAACGGATCAAAGCCAAAGCATAGGAAGCGGCATTCGAGCATCTCGTCTAGAATCACTGGAAACGCCAATGTACTCGATTTGACAAGGAGAGGACTAAGGAAACGAATACATCAGACGACACCAATCCCAGTAATCGACTCGTGGCAGGAAGGCTCATGGCCAAAGTACGACGATAAACTTGCACCCAAGGAGCTTCGTGATGGTTTCTCAATTGCGCAGGAAGAGAACTTGGTTGTCGTCTCTGGTGGAGATGAAGTCGATCCATTGTGCATCTTTGACGCCCGTCGGAACGCTTGGATGAATGCCACCGCCCTTCTTGCAACACGAGCTGATCAGCAAGTCCTTGATGACGGCCAGATTCCCATAGTCGGCACACTCCCGGACGGCTCCTCTCCTCTCAAACCGATTATCGACGGGCCGTCATCAGATCCTTCGGCAGGCGCCAAAAAGCTCTCCTTCATCCAAGTCCTCTTCATTGTCCTCGGTGTCGTTCTCTTTGTCGCTCTCGCCCTTTTCTTTGTCCTCATCTGGCTCCGTCGCCGTCGCGGAAAACAGTCAGGTCCTTTCCTTGGTGGCTCCTGGGGACGCTCTGGCCGCTTCGAGGCGTCCAAGGATGGATCTACCGCCTCTGCAAGAGCTCACAAACGCAAACACTCCGAACTTCCCAAAAACAAACGCGGGGAAAAGTCTGGTCGCGACTCTCAACTCAGCTTCAAGGATCGAGGCTTGTCTTTTATGAAAGAAACCTCCATGCCTCTCGCTCACCGCCCTATCCCAGAACCACATTATACCACTACCCACGACTCTCTTAACAAGGAAATCGGTGGCCTCTCGGTACCGTCTGCGTCCCACCAGGAACGAAAAGAACGTTCCTCAGGATGGTCACGATATTTCTCTGGTGCCTCAAAACGCAGCTCGAACTATTCCCAGGATCACTCCGACACTCGCTCTACCGTCTTCCCCTACCGCTCTGGCGTCTCACACATCTCCGCATCTGATTTCCCCGCGCCTAGTCCAGCACCACTAAATATACAAAAGCAGCCCGTACAGCCAGGCATAGTGCGCCAACAAACCGACCGCACAATCTCACAAGCCTCCTTCACTTCTTCGGATGGTTCAGCAAGTCTGTATGAATACGCCCTTCCCCACGACCCATCAACACGCAATTATTACAATGCTCAACCGTCACCGTATGGCGGTAACTTTGATGCACGTAGTAGCCTTGGTAGTGCCTCGGAAAAGCCGTTGTGGGTTAGGGAGGAGGAGACTGTGAGAGGCGGTGAGAGTCCAAGGGGATGGGGCAAGGTTGTGCAAGGTGGTGGTTACGGAGGCCAGGAGGCGGTGATGCAAGGAGGTTCAGGGGGTCAGGGAAGGGCACAAGCCGGAAACGATTTGAGTTGGTTGAATCTTGGACGGAACTAAAAGCTTGAAGGAGCTGTTATGGGTTATTGATATTGTCTGCATGTTTATGGATTGTTGATACCCGATATTCATGTACGGATATGGATTGGTATGGCGGATAGTCATGGGATATTGGAATTATGATACCCTTTGACGTGGTTGCTGGTATACTGCTATTCAGCTGTTAGGATACTGACCACCTGGTTTTGTTTACTTTGTGCGCGGGTTGCATTTGTCTTAGCTGGTTTTTCTATGCCTCTTTTTTTACTCACTACCACTTACTTCTAGCTACCTCTTACTTGTTTATGTAGCTGTTTTTTGCGTTTCCTTTGTACATTTGTCATTTTCGGGGGTTGTTTTGTGTGGCATTTTTAGTGCTTTTTGTAGTGGTGGGGGGGGTGGTTGAGTTAGCTTCTGTAAATATTTTGGTTGCTCTTAAGATCTTGAGATTGCTTGCCTGTGTGCTGTTTTGGGGACGTTTCTGAGTTGGCCTTTGCTTTCTTTGTGTGTTCGTCATGCTTGTAGGTCGTGGCGGAATCTCCACAGAGGGCTATTAATGCTGCTTACACTCAACTTTTTTGAACTTATTACACTGTGCCTGGTGTCCGGAATCCGAGGCTTCGGCAAGCCGATATATTCGCCTTAGTGGTCTAGTGGTATGATTCCTGCTTTGGGTCCCTCGGGATAAATGCAGGAGGTCCCCGGTTCAATTCCGGGCTGAGGCCGAGAGTAATGAGGGTTTCCTTTTTTTGGTTCTTTATTCCGGTTTCTCTGCTTTCTCGGGTGGGTCGATATGAATGTAGCGTGTGTTTCGGTGGCTCGGCAAGCCGATATATTCGCCTTAGTGGTCTAGTGGTATGATTCCTGCTTTGGGTTCTTCGGGGTAACATGCAGGAGGTCCCCGGTTCAATCCCGGGCTGAGGCCGAGAGCAGTGCGGCTTTCCTTTTGCTGGTTCCGCACTTTGAGTCTCTGTTTTCTCGGGTGGATCGATATGAATTTAGCGTGTGTGCCGGTGGCTCGGCAAGCCGATATATTCGCCTTAGTGGTCTAGTGGTATGATTCCTGCTTTGGGTCCTTCGGGGCAGCATGCAGGAGGTCCCCGGTTCAATCCCGGGCTGAGGCCAGGGAGCTGTGAAGCTTCTTCTCTGTAGTGCTTTTGAATTTTTGTTCCTTCTACCGCTTTTGCCAGTGACCTAATAAGGTTTGTCCGGAAATCAATTTTTCGGCATGCCGATAGACTCGCCTTAGTGGTCTAGTGGTATGATTCCTGCTTTGGGTTCCTCGGAGCAGCATGCAGGAGGTCCCCGGTTCAATCCCGGGCTGAGGCCAAAAAGCTTCGAAGCTTCGGTTTCGATTGCTTTTCTTTTATCGATACAACCTGCTATGTGCAACTCAAAGTATTCGAAATTCTCTGTGCCAGGCAGATTCAGCTTTGGCTGAAACAGTGTACTCGGAATCTCGGGACGTCTCTGCTGATGATGCTTTAATCTACATATGTGATATGTAGAAGACGGCCCTCGGATATATTGCTTCCCCGCATTCGAAGTTAGGGCTTTTACTTGAAACGGCGCCCAATCCTATCTCTACCGAAGGAGGCGTACCGGTGTGTGCTCTCGGACCTTGTCAGATGTTTGATGTCATTGGTGTTTGAGACTTATTTGGGGCACTTTGTAATAGCAAGGTCAGTCTGGAAGGTCGAAGGGCTTAACAAGCAGAAGATTTATCGCTTCGATTGCTTAGGAGTACATAGTACTTGTATTTCTCTCTCTCACTGCTTAAGTTGGCAACCTGCTGGCGAAGACTCTGGCTGTCACGTTTCCGAATGGTATCCGCCCTAATCACCACTCTTGGCAGGTCGCAATCTTCTGTAATTCGGGAGTTCTAAAAGCTATCGTAGCATCCAACACTGCTTTTAAGCTTCAACGCTACTAAATACTTATGTAGCAGTCTCAGGCCGATTGTGGTTGTGGAGGAGGAGCTTTTGGATTAGCCGATAATGGTTAGCGTGATGGGACCCTTGGCGTCGGAACATGCCGTCATGTGGAAATCCATCTCCGCCTCAACACTCCGGCTCGAACAAACCATCCTACAGCTCTTTGGTTCTGAACTTGGTCATATCAACAAAACATCACATCCTCCGCAGTCTCTCCGATGCCCATAAGCACCTGCACACATGACAAAAGAAACAAGGCGGCCTCACGAAACTCCAATGGTACTTCTGCTACGACCACCACAACATCCAAGAACGAGAATCTCGTCTACAATCAACTGAGGAAACCGAACGACACAAGCTCGACAGATCGCTGGTACGAATACGAAGGACGGGCTGAGGATTAGACTCGGTCTAAATACCGGATTGTCTGTAGTCCGCTGTTCGTGGGGGCCATGAGGTTCGAACCTTCTGAATTGACGTGCTCTTGCTGACGAGTACCAGGATCCTAGCGAAGGCCCATCCAGCCAATGCGACGGAGACAATTACGAACAGTACAGCACTGCTCGTACACGGACAAGATATGGCACCAAAAGCAACTTCACCGCCCTATGCGCAGCCAAATATCCCGACGGTGTGGTTGAACGATGGTGCAAACGGCCAAAGGCGTGTCGTTATGATGGGCGCACGGGCCACATTGCGGCTTGTGGGACATGGTCTGGAGAGGGACGAATACCGCATCTGGATGGCGTAATTCGACAACCTACGCTCTGGAAGCTCGTTGCGAGGTCTAGAGGTTCCAGCCCGACTGAAACTGCGGCTCGAACTTATACTGATGAGCTATCGCTACATTCTGGGCGTCGTTTTCTCGCATCAACCAGTGGTCATTTCTCTGGCATCTAGGCTCTTGTCGACCTCAGCTACCATGACTTACAGTCCCGAATCTGGTTATCGGCAACTACCTCTTCATATGGCACAGCGAGTGTCGTCGGAACTACTTTTTCCGACTCGGCATTTACAGTCCCTCGCATATCTCGGCCATTCACGACGCCCATTCCAGCATGCTGTACCGTATCCCTTAAGCTGGTGCTCTGGCACCCAACCTGTACGACCTCTAGCTTGGCTGCAGAGATACCTCAGGCTGGCATCTCGAGCTAATTTGGATCACTATTTTACCAGATTCCTACCTAATGATTGGTCAATAGGCTATCGAAGTCGAACAGAAACGTCGAAAACGCGTCGTGGGTGGTCCAAAAGTCCCGGAAAAGCAGCCAAGCAAATAAACAAACCCCACTACAGGTGAGGTCGTACAGGTTGGGTGCCAGAGCACCAGCTTAAGGGATATCATATGAGCCACCATCGAGAGTATTGGCCCCGATTATCAATCAACATAGATATGCGGCATGACTTTACGCGATTGAGCTTGCCAGGTGCGTGATTGAAAGCGAGCTTGACGGCTGTTGCACTCTGAATACTGGGATTGCACAATACGATATGCTCTTGACCGCATCCTGGATAGGCTTTAAGCCTATGCATGGTTATCGGATATGCTTTGAAATAAGGTTTGAAGATTGCGCAAGGTCGTCTCTGGATTGCACTGACACTACATTCAGTGAATGAAGCACTGTTCAGCCTCTCTCGACCTCGTTAATGGTGACAGTTACCCTGTTAATTACACTATCCACCGACGCATTTCGCCATCTTCACAACTCCGATCTCACAAGCCTGTCCTTGCTCGGCTATCCTGGACCCTATCGTTGCCGTCAATCTCAGCAATGTTATTGGTCAATTCGTTCTATTCAGGTTATCGAACGCCATCCCACAGCATGGGTAGAGGAACCGGTGAAGGGGTGGCAAGGAAATTCGAAGTTGCTTCCCCACGTTCTTGTACTCTAGCATGCGTTTGTGGGCATGACTACGGTGCCAGTATCACCAAAGAAGCACAGTATTCGGAGCAGGGCTATTCCGCAGTAGTAGTAGTAGCAATGCACACCAGCTACATGTTGTGTCTGCATCAGGAGCGGCAATTGTGCCAGATGTATCGGAATAGAGGGAACCAACCGCTACTCTGGTTGTCTCCATCGAGGTACAGCTCCATGATCCAGGGACTGAAAGTTTACAGCAGCTTATAAGAGCCATCTTGGTCCCCACAATTCGATACCGGCATCCTTCCGATCTCTCGTCACTCAGTCAGTCTTCCTCTTCGCCTTTCATAGGTGCTCAAGGCCTCGACCACACTATTTCGTCCCTCCATACACCGTCATGGGCTCAGTTACCCCAATAGACAACGAGGTTTCCGCCAAGGATGCCGCCGCCGTTGATCAGAAGAGTCTCGAGATTTCAGATTCCAGCAGCAGCTCAACAATAGACGTAGCGAAGAGTGGACCGCAGGATACGCAGGCATTTGGTGGTTCTAGTGATGTCTTCCAAGATGACCTGGCGGAGTTTTATCAGCCTTGTGATGAGTATGAAGGGAAGCATCGATTTGATCCTACGGCACAGTGGACAGAGGCGGAAGAGAAGAAGCTGGTTCGAAAGGTGTGTTTGACATTTCCAGCAAGGGTTATACAGTTACTAATGATTGGGTAGTTGGATTGGAAAATTTGCTCTTTTTGCTGCTTGATGTTCTTTGCGTTGCAGTTGGACCGAGGAAACATAGGACAGGCGTTATCAGACAACATGCTCAGTATGTCCTCCCTTCTGCGTTGTTGATACAAACTAACTCTTATCAAAGGGGACCTTGGCCTGACGACGAATCATTACAATACTGGGCAAACGATATTTTTCGTCTCCTTTCTCCTCGCCGAAATGCCTTCACAGCTTATTAGCAAGTTCATCGGACCTGATAACTGGATCCCAATCCAAATGGTCTCATGGAGTATCGTTGCCATCTGCCAGTGTAAACTCAACGGCGTAACCAGCTTCTATATCACCAGATCGCTTCTTGGATTGATCGAGGGCGGCTTCATTCCAGATGTCGTTTTGTATCTCACCTACTTCTACAAGGGCAAAGAGCTGCCCGTCCGACTTGCATTTTTCTGGACCTCACAGGTTGGCATTCCGGTTCTAGAGTGTCACATTAAGGCTGACAATAATACAGACAGGAACTGGTATTGTAGCAGCCTTCATGGCTTACGGCATTCTTCGTCTGCGAGGGGTCGGTGGCTGGGAAGGATGGCGCTGGCTCTTCGCCCTGGAAGGTGGCCTCACTGCTCTCATTGGCATCTGGGCCTGGTTCTATCTCCCACCTAGCCCTACCCAAACTGCATCATGGTTCCGTGGCAAGGATGGTTGGTTCTCGGAGCGAGAGGAAACTATCATGGTTACTCGTATCCTCCGTGATGATCCGTCCAAGGGTGATATGCATAACCGCCAATATATCAAGCCAAGCGAAATTTGGCAATCATTGAAGGACTATGATATGTGGCCAATCTATCTTATTGGAGTCACTTGGCTTATGCCATCCGGGCCTGTGGGTCAGTATTTGACACTCACACTGAGAAGTGTGGGTTTCAATACTTTTCAGACCAATTTGTTGACGATACCGGCAACATCTATCCTCATTGTTCAGTGCCTGTTCTGGACATGGCTATCGGAGAGGATTAATGCACGCTTGATTATTGGTGTTGCCAACTCGATATGGTTGATGCCATTGCTATTTGCGTTGAGATTCCTGCCCACGGGAAGCAGCCCTTGGGCTTGGTTCGCTATAAGTACGCTTGTAGTAGGCCATGTTTATGTCCACGCCATCCTTGGTAAGTCAAATTCCTTCTTCTCTTCCTTGAAGTCATTCATACTAATGGAATAATAGTTGCCATCACTTCTCGAAATGCCGGCTCAGTCCGAACCCGTACCATCGGTTCGGCGCTCTACAACATGTCCGTGCAGCTCTCCTCCATTATTTCAAGCAACATCTACCGATCCGACGACGCACCACGGTATACTAGGGGAAATACTGTATTGATCGCGATCAATATCTTCACCTTCTTTACCTTCGTTGGTGCCATTTACTACTACAAGTGGAGAAATGCCAGCAGAGATAAGATTTGGAATGCCATGACAAAGGAGGAGAAGGAGGACTATTTGAGGACGACGAAGGATAGTGGGAATAAGAGGCTCGATTTTAGATTCGCTTATTGAGCGGGTTGGGGAGAAGTGGGTAGGCCACGGGTGGATGATTTTGTTATTTCTTTGCGTTTAGTCTTGGAATTACAGCGCTTCAGCGTTGCTTGAGAGTTAATACGCCTGAAATGATTGTTCATCCGCGTGATTCTGGACCGGGTGAGGAAATAGCTACCATTATCATGGATTGCAAAGCTCAATATCAAACATGATGATGACTATTAAACGAGCATTGGGAATGTTTAATGAGATACATATACACTCCTCACTCTGCTCTCGATTCCGCTCCCCCGGGCCAGTCTATGCATTTCCCATGGTTTTGGGGCCAGACAGAATTGCGCAAACGAAAGAGTCCTTGCTTCCAGTAAGATGCCCTACAGTTGGATCGCCTCGGAGTTAACCGGTATCTGAAGCGTGTAGTTAGCCAATCATTTTGGTAGCGAGCAATAGCCTCATTTGTTCCGCCACGGAGACTTCTTCGATATCAGTATCCCTCGGAAGACAACCAGCAAGCTTTTCGATACCTGCACCCCGCTTTCTGTCCTGTTTAATGAGACTCGCAGGACCGTCACCGGCAAAACTTTCAACATCAAGTCTTTGTTAACATCCGTAACATTCTAGCGGGAAACAGCGGTAGGTACAGAGCGCAATTGGCAATCGGAGTTTAAAGTAAGAAGACAGCCCGCCATATTCTACGGACCTTTGCTCTAACAGACTTCCAGATGGAATGCGACGGAGATCTTTCCCCTGCCAAAGAGCTCTCATCTCATGATGAGGTCAATATCGACACACCGTTGCCTGCGGCCGATACCGTTGTCGACTCGGGAATAAGTGCACCCGATCAAGCAGAGGATATCGATGAGGATATACCGATGGATATATCGACGGACAATGATCTGGAGACTACACAACCTGCTACAAAAGAATCAGACCTAACAGGACCGAGTCCCTCTACTCTGGCGAGGCTGGCACGAGAAGCTGAACTTGGCGCTGGTACAGCAAAGTTCTGGGGGCCTCAATGGCAGGAAGGTCTGTTCAGCATTGTTGCGAGGAAGCTAAATAGCGAGGACGTCGCGTTTAAGCTCTGGGACTTCAGGGATACTGCATATCCAAAAATCCAGGTCGCTGCAGAGGCAGGAGCTGATATGGAAAAGCTCGGAGCCTTACTGGCAGGTGTCTTTGCTGAGAAGGCATGGAATGGAAGAACAGGACGGACCCTGTCAAATGGGATAATATGGGAAGCCGTTGTGTGGTATCTGGCGGGCCGTGGCTTCGGGGTTACTGATATTATGGAGAAACTTGAGCCAGAACCCAAAGCCCCAGATTTGGAAGAAGCCCCACAGAAGGAAGGGAAAGCCGACGGGGTTTGCTTGGTAGAGTATGGCGATGAAGTTGATGCTGAGGAAGCTGAAAAGGAACTTGAATTAAAAAGGGAGCAAGGACGCAAGGCCAAGCTTGAGGAAAGAGAGGTGAAGAGGCAGAAGGTGGAAGAAATGGTCCGGGCAATCAGGACACCAGCTCTGCCCAAGTCTCAGGCCAATGGCAGTACTGGTACTCCGTCGGAGGGTATGAGAACGTCCTCGTCAACTGTGGAGGGAACAGATAAGTCCCACACCAACGCACACTATCCAGAGTCATTGGGAACTGGCTATAACTTGGAGGTTAATTCTCAAGGAACAGAGCTTAGTCAGGGTTCAACAGGACTTTCGTTGTCTGTATCATTACCAGCCTCGACCCAGACTCTACAAAATCCGGAAAAAAGCGCAGTCTTCTATACGCTTGCTGATTATTCTGTTGATTCCAACGAGAGACTTGAAACGCCTACTCAAGGCAAAATTACAAAGGTAAATCACAATGGCACCCAAAGCATACCGACTGATCAAGCCGAATCAATCCAGGAACCCATTCCAGGAGATTCTGCGCCATCGAAAACTGCCATCAACCCTGTTTACACAGAGACCGCACCTCTACCTCGGCGTAAGAACATTACCATAGGTGAGGAACGCAGGAGGAGGGCGCACCGACGGAGCCGAAAGCGGCCCCGTGCCGTGGATGAACCAGAAGAAAATGGAACGAAGAAGCAGAGGACTGATTACCAAGAGATTAGAGGAGATGAGCTTGAGAGACTAGCTGAAGCAACTAGGAAAATATTAGATACCAACCCTATGGTATCTGATTATGCGAATGGGGAGGATTCAAACGCAGTAGATACAGCGGCGAATCGGCAGACGTTGCAAACTGCAGGACAACTCTACACTACCAGTGGTGTGAATGATCTTATCGGGGTTTCGAACGTTTCGAAAATGCACCCCGAGTTTGGTCAGTCTTTGGAAAAGTATGATCAGCAGCAGCTCATCGGAAGCGGAGAGAACCTCTTCGCGGTAGGCCTTTGCTCGAAGCAAGCAATCAGTTTGAATTCCATTAGCTTTGAGCTAAAATCAGCATATCGTAACTACAAGCAACGCCTTTCTTATTTTGGTCGCAGAGCAACGCTCGCTCTTGTACCACACCTTGACTTCTCGCCCGGATTTTCTGGGGTCATCGAAGGAGTTCGCCGTTTCTTTGTCTATTGTGAAGAAACATTGCATATGGCCTATAACGCATATACCGAGAGCTTCTCTGCTTTTCAAGGTGAAGATGGTGACTATGAGGATGAAGCAATGGTCGAGACGGGTGAGATCGTCAGCAGAATTGTGAGAAGCTGTTGGGATAAGCTACTCGCGCTTGTCGAGCAGGTAGTTGGGACGATGAAGGATGAACCTCTGGCCTCGGTGCAGGCTCTCGAGGGCAAGATCTTTCAACTTGGGAGTAACACAGTTGCACTGATAGAGGCCTGTACTCGTCTCAATAGAGGTAGATTGTCCCCGGAACCGGGTAGTGGGGACGTCACGGAAAATGAACGAGGCATCAATAATCAAATGGTTTATGGATCTCGTTAGTACTTCTTATAGAATGAAGACGAAATAGTTGATACTTGCTTTTAAATGTTATTGCCATGGGGTGGAGTTGAACGTAAGTCTCTTGAGACCAATCTTTCCACTGGTTAGCGTTCGATTTGTTCCCAAGGCGCGAAGGGCGAAGACGCAAGCCAATTTGTCGCGTCCTCCCAGCAATCCCCCGCAACAACGACAACTATCAACATCCAACTCTCCAAAACACCACACCTCACGATGGAATCACCGAAAAAACGACAGCGCCTAAATCCAGAACCCACTACAACCGAATACTCCGACAATTGGTTTCAGCCGGTTCTCTGGGACACTGAAGACGAACCTGCACCTCCACCAAACCCCAGCGGACAGTACAACGTGAAGCCGGAGCTAGCAGAGCATGTTTACGACGTGGCAAAGAAGCTTTTCTTGACGGATGAGTATTCGGACTTTACAGTCGTTGTGGGCAATAGGAGGTATCCTGGACATCAGAATATCGTTTGTCAGCAGAGTCAGTGGTTCGCTGATGCGCTGAAGGTTAGTTCTCTGCATTCCTTTCCCGCTCCCCAAGTACTTGATTTCAGAGCTTCTCGGTATCAGCTCTAACCACTATGCTAGGACAATCCTTCAAAGACCATCACCATATCCGATGAAACTCCAGAAACCGTATACCGTCTTCTCGCCTACTATTACACAAAGGATTGGGAGGATTATCCTGATGATGAGTCGCATCAAGACTTCATCCATTACTGCACCAGAGTCAACATCACAATGTATCGAGTAGCACGGAAGTTCAAGGACATCAAGATGGCACAAATGGCGGTCGTGAAGCAATTAATGATGCTTGAGCAGAGCGGCGGCGCCGAAGAACGGATCTGGTGTGCTAGGAAAGCGTACGAGGCCCTACGAAATGCAGGAAGGTTCGATGCGATGAAGATGATTCACGTCATTGCCATAGCAAACTTGCTAGCGGAGAAGAGAAGAGAAAGTCCGGACTATCCAAAGGAGGAGGTGATGAAAAGGGATGACTTTAGGAGCATCTGTGAGGAGTTTGGCGACTTTGCGTACGACTGCATGTGCTGGGACCGCTGGAATATCGACCATCAGGATGAAAACGATGATGAAAGGCCGACAAAATGGGTACGGAACGATAGAGGCGCACTGGACGTGCTTTGGGGATGGGAAGTCAAGGACGGATTTGATTGCAGCATACTTACCGAACACGATCCCATCGAGGACCCAACTCAGACAACGTCATGACGCTTGATCTACATTTAAGGAGACCATGCACCTCAAAAGGTGCAGTACTTTGGCGAGTGTTAGGTAGACAGGCCTAGCCTCATACTTGGTCGTTACGGGCCAGTCTTTAGCATTACGGTGTTCTCATCCTCTGGCATCCGACCTATTCGATCGAGCCGAACACAGGTCTCGATTAATGCAACAGCATCACAACCAAGCTGCGAAACTGCCCGTTTCACGTCCTTTATACCACATGGTCCTTCTTGTTGTAAACACCCCACAACTTGCTCGCAAACACCCAATATTTGCTTCCAGCACTCCAGAACCGTACGGCTGATGACCTCTCCCATCTCTTTAATAGCTACATATTCCTCATCACTTGCAGCCAATGGTGACGAAGGAAATGTCTCAGTAAAACAATCATAAAGCATGATGATTGTCTCCTCACAAACAAGGAACAGTTGCCGAGTCCTCTCGATTGCATCTTTAAGCTCGGGGCTAAAATCAAGATGTGAGGCAAGGGCAAGTGTTGCTTTCCGACCGAGAGATGAGAGGCTGCATTTCGAGGCTCGGTATGCGGTCTTCACTTGGATATTCGTCGATTCAAGAAAATCCAATGTTGATATTCGAGACTGAATATCTGAAAGGGATGATCGATCTTGAGTCTGAGGCTGAGGCTGAGGCAGTTCGTCCTCCAAGTCTGAAGGCTCTTTCCGTCCATGGGTCTGAAACGGCTTGCCAAACGACAATGCATCCAATGTCTCTTCTGAAACTTCGAGCTCTCTAGCAGGATATCCATCTTGCACATCTTCTGCTGGACATGTGGCGACTTTGCGCAAATTTTCAACTCGGAAACTATCATCGGCCGATATAGAAACATCAGATCGTGCTCTCTTCCGTTTCCGTTGTCTCGTCCTCTTCTCTACCTTTCGATCTTGCTTCTCTGTATCTTGCTTCTGCGGTAGAACTTCAGCGGGTTGATCTGCTATGGGCTGTGTTTGGTGAATGACAGGAGAATCAATTGCTGCGCTGCTTTGTAAAGCTTCCGCGGCAGCCTTCTCTAAGGTTAAAGAATTAGTAAGTCATACATGTGACCACTTGTTTACACGAACCTCTTCTCTTCTTTTTCCTCCTGTGAGCCGCTTGCCTTGCCTTGTCACTCTCTCTCTTCTCCTTTGACCCTTTGAAATCGCGTCTGTCACGCGGGCCAAATTTAGGTGGGCCATCATAAAGTACAAAAGTTGGAGAAAGAGTTGCGGAAACAGGCTGCAAGATCGCTTCGGAACACGCTTTGCGCTTTGGACTGGGAACGAGGCTAGAAACAGGCGGCCGTGTGTTTTCAAGATGAATAGCGCGGGACGTTGACATCGCGTTCATCGGTACCATTGGGGACTCGGGGGGTTTCGTTTCGGAAACTCTTGCTCTTTGGACCGGAATTTGATGCTTCCGACACTGTTTCTTCTTTTCATGTTGCGGAGGCACGTCCGCTGTCGGCTTTGGCGATGGATCTCGGAGGTTGTTAGATTCAGCTCAGCAGTGTATATATGTGGTGACTTACATCCTGCAGCTGCTTGGTCTATGTCACTCGGACCAATCCATTTGCTCCATTTGGCTCTCGCCATCGGTCGATGTAATTACTGAGAAGTTTTGCTTTCGGTTTGGCCGGACCTGCTGCGATGGGTGATTGAGTGGTCGCTTGGGGTTTGAGATCTGGCGTTCGCGTTCGGAGCAAAATGCCCGCCCGTCAATTGGTTCTTGGCTTCTGCCTGGCAAGGCGCTGTCATATAGCTTTAGGCCACAGAGGAGATATACCAGTTCTCAATAGTATAGTGGTTAGTATACGCGCCTGTCATTCTGCACGCGCGTGACCGGGGTTCAATTCCCGTTGGGAAGCTTAACTTTTATTCTTTTGCGTTCTGTTATTTTAGTCGTAAAGCGATCTGATCTTTGACTGGTTTTGAGCACTGTCATTAATGTATTCACCGCTCTAGTTATATTGCGGGCCCAATGCATTACATCAATCCTCGGTGGTATGGTGGTTAGTATAAGTACATGCCTGTCATCGAGCCCGCATGTGATCGGGGTTCGATTCCCCGCCGGGAGGGTATCTTTTGCCGTCCAAGCTCAGAGGTTTCGAATTAGAGAACTTGTTGCTTTATGAAGACTTGCAAAGTAGTTGAGGGGAAGATTGAACAAATGAGCTAACCGGCAGAGTCCTCCGGGCGATATGGGATACCGACAGGTCTCTTTTAACGCAACACCATTGATTTTAAAAAGAACAAATTAACACCCAGGAAGCTTTAGTTGAAACACTCCTAGATGATGACATGGGGGACATTTTTCTCAGGAGACAACGTACTTCTTAATAACAAAGTATAAAATGCCCAAGATTACTAAAAGTTACAAGGAAATTCAACGCCATATGCATATGCTTGAAATACCAACACTTTTAAACCCAAATAAAATCAGCTCCAGATGCCAATGATCCTAATACTCCCTCCTCATAACCTTCCTGACCCTAACCTTGACCCGTTTCGCCATACTCCTAAACCTCCTCTTTCTCCTATTGTCCTCCTCCTCCCTTCTCTTTTCCGCCTCCCGCCTCTCAACAACCTCCCTCAGCCTCCTCATTTCCGCCTCTCGCTTCCCCAAACCCTCCATCCAAGCACACCTCCTCCTCTCTTCCTCCTGCACCTTCATACTCTCCAACTTATCATTGATCAACTCACCCAACCTACCCGCCTTGTGCCATTCGTCCAAATCATAGCCCTCAAGACCCTTCACAACCACCATAGTCCCCCATCCTCCCCTCTCAGCCAAATCCAAAGCCTTGGCCTTCACAATTGCCGCTTGCTCTTCCGCGTCCAGCTTCTCTTTCTGTGCCTTCATCTCCTTATACTTCCTCCGTGACTCCCGTCTCCTCTCCCGCATGGCACGCCGATCAGCCTTGATCACCTCTTCCTTTTCCTCCTCGTTTCCAATATATCTGCAGCATCCTGGGGGTATCATCCACCCAGCAAGAGCATTCCCAACTTCAATCGTCAACACTTCATCCTTGGTCCAATCATCCCGGAAGTCCCATCCACCCTTGACACCCTCGCCAAAATCTAGAGGTGCATCGAAGAGTCCATCTGCTGCGACCTTGGCGAGGCTTTCGGCTAGGATACTGGCGCGGTCGGTGCGTTTGACGAGGGTGAAGGTGACGTTGTGGGTTCGAACTAGGAAGCCGAGGACACAGACGAGATCTCTGTTCATTTGGAGCGTTTCTCCAAGGCCGAGTGAGTCCCAGTGAGTGGTCCATGCCGTCCCACCTTCTGGGGAGAGTGGTGCACCTGGTGGTGGGACGTTGTCGCCAAAGAGAGAGATCAGGAACTGGCTTGTGGTTTGTATTGACAGGCAGTCCCACCAGTATCCTAGTGTGTCTCTGAGCTTCAAGGCACGGATGATGGCAATGATGGCCATACATAGTTCTCCTCGAACAGAGCCATTTATAGACCAGTCGAGAATGCGGGGAAGTGGGAGGAAATATTTGATCAGGTCTGGAATGTGGGTACGGCCGAGCTTGGAGAGGATTTGGTGGACGGGGCGTTGTGTCGTTGCTGTTTTGGGACCCGAGATGGAGCCTGCGGTGAAGCCGTGGGTGTTCTTGACGGGCTTTCCGAGCTTCTTGCGGAGACGGTGTTCTTCATCATCCTCATCTAATCCAAGGTCAACTTCCGGCTCCGACTCTGACCCAGAACACGAGTCTTCGGAATCGTCGTGTCGGTATTCGATGGGTATTGGAACCTCGGGTTCTCCAGGCTTGGGCTTCTGCCGAACTATGCGGCCCCAAGCGAGCTGCTCGTAGAGATATTCGATCTCGGTGATGGCTATGAAGTGGGTAATGCTCAGATTTGCGCCTGATGTATGGTTGTTGTCGAAGATGATGCCATAGCCCGCAAATAATGAGGCACCACGCTCTTCTTGTTCATCAGAAAGTGGTTTGAATGTGTTGGGAATGTGCGATTCGCCGACAGCTGAGGGGCCAGCATAGCAGCCAGTACGTATATGAAGAGTTCGGATTGGTTGGCTCGGATCTACGTAACCTGGAGGAGCGGGCACTTCCATGGGTGAGGATGTGATGTGGGTTCGAAATGGATAGGTCAGCGAGTGGTGCTCTTGCCTCTTGGTGTAGCGCAAGTCATTGCACGTCTCTCCGATGGGGTTGATCAAGGTAAAGTCATTACCGAGCGCGACATCGACACGGTCCCATAACTCATGATCGGTATCCTCTGGAAAGGGCAGTTCAGAGACGAGCAGGGCTGGGATGAGACAAGGAAAGTGAGAGCCAAGAAGTAGAGCAGGAATCAAGACGCTGCCGTAGATGGTAACTCCGGTCAAATCAGGAAATAATGGGAACGACTCTGATGGAACATGAACAGGCGGAAAAGGCGGCGGGCTTTTCAGATGCTTCGGGAAGTTGAATTCTTCTTCGTCAAAAGCCGACTGCCGCGGATGGTCTGAATCTTTTCTCAAGTAAGAGCTGCGCCTCTTTGGCTCATCCTCTTTAATCCGAAACTCGTCTTCCTTGCTCTGAGACTCGCCCTTCCGCTTCACGTTCAGAGGCCGAACTGGCGCATCATAATTCGGCTTCTTGGTGCCCGACTCCATACGAGATTCCCTTCTTGACTCTCTTTTCTGTAGTTTGATGCTTTCTCTACTCTGCCGCCTCCGTTCTCGGTCTGCCCCATGTGAGACTGAACTGCGGATAGGTTGATTATGTCCAGCTCCCCCTTCAGGTCGTGAAGGTGGCTCCATAACAGATTCCGGCAGAGACACAACGCTCGAGCTGGTAACAGGCTCATAAAAGCCAGCCCTTCCTTCTGGTCTTGGTGGCGGAGTATCCATTCTGAATTCCTCCACAGATACGACCGTCGAGCTTGAAACAGGGTCATAATGCCCCGTCCTTCCTTGTGGTCGTGGAGGAGGCTCTCGTAGCGCTTTTGAAGTAGAGGCCAAGCTAATGCTCGAGCTGACTGGCTCATAATGCCCCATCCTAGCTTCTGGCCTCGGTGGAGGATCCCTCAAAGACTTTGAGGTAGATGAGAAGTCCAGCGCCGAAGTGTCTCCCGGTCTGTCATACATCCCTTCAAAGATCGTAAAGTCGCAGTTTCCATCTTCATCGGTCGGTATCACTGGCGTGTATTCCTTCTCACAAGTCCTCCGATAGCGTCCTTCAAGTACACTTGATGGTGCTCGTTTGGGCTTTAATGTAGGAGCTCGCTTTGCAAGACTAGGTGTCCGGCTAGGGTACTGCTTTCGTATCGGCGGTGGGCTGGAAGGCATATCTGATGATGGAACGGTTGAAGAGGCCAATGGTGTGCTCAATGGCATGTCCGGGGTATAACTGAACCGTGAAGAGACTGTGTTGACGCTCCTATCCCGCAATACCAAGCCACTGGACTTTGTTCCAGGTCGTGAAGATCGAGCATGGGAATTCTCCTTGTCTTCGAACTTTCGAACTTCTGTCCAGACCTTGCCGTCTTTCTTGGATGTGGCTTGGGGCAGCTCTTCTTCGGGTTCCTCGGGGATGGTTTCGACCTTGTGCTTCCCACCGTGCTTAGGGCAGGGACATACGGCATCTGCAAAATCTTCGCCGTCACAGCCGTGAGGCATGCTCCACCATTCCGTGTCCGGCTCGACTCGTGCAATAGAGGCATCGGTGAATTTGTAGGCGATATTATTTGGAAAAGGGAATGTTTTGCCATGGATTTTGGTGAGATAAAACTTGCGAGTGACAAGAGTTGTTGACAGACTGTTGCAGTGGAAGGCCCGGAAAGGAGTACGATCTGTCAAGAAGAAATCAAAGCTAGTAAAAGAACAAAATCAGCCCATTTCCGCATAGATGGTCAAAACTCAGGGAGGTCTACCCTGGATCTTCTTCTTTCGGGCCACAGCAGAGAGGCGCCATAGCGATTTCTCCGCCATGGGATACGGTCGAGTCCCATCTGAGGCATCCGCTAGGTACAAACAAGTTCTCCTTAACCTCCGGTCCGGATTCTGGATTCGGTCCATCCTGTGTCTGCTGTGCCCCAGGTCCATTCTCCAGTAGATACCGTTGCTGATATGCACTCGCTCTGGAGTATGGAACATACTGCTCTTGCTGCGTTTGCTTCGAGGCGCCCGAGTAACGACGAGACGCTATTGCTGCATCGATCTTTGGTGGTCCGTAGTAAATTTGCCGTTGTTGATCTTGTTGGACTTGTTGTTCTTTCTGCTTCTTTTGAATATCCTGTAGAAGCGGCCGACCTCTGAGAGAGTGGATGAGGGATAATGGGTTCTGTCTTGGTTGAGGAAGTCGAGCAGGTGGTGAAGAGGGTGGGACGGGTCGTATTGTTGGCGGGACGGGCATTGCTAGCCTCGACTAATCTCTGAATAGCATGTAATCAAGGAATGAATGTAGTTGAAGGAATGTATTGTTTTGCGGGAATGCGCCAAAAAGTTGGAGGAATGTAGTATCGACACAATGGGACTTGGTGAGCGTAGGTGGTGGTTGGGATGAGGCTTGGAATGTGGTGTAGAAAGCAAAGTTTTTCCGATGCTCAAATTTGCACTTAGGTGCACCCCTTTTGGTGATACCGTGCCGCCCCAACGAAGCGCAGAAGACCTCGATGTCTTCTTTGTCTGGTCCATGATGACGATGGCGCCCTGGTTATTTCGCTAGGGCGACTCTGTGGGTTTATTCCTTGCGCCTATATGTTAATTAGTTACTGCTAGCATTTTCGGAGTTTAATAACACCATACTTTTCAGACTCAGACTCGGTGACGGTTTGATGGTGTTGACTCGAGTCGAGTTGTGATGTTGTCGGTTGGTGTTGTGGTTTACGACTCGGTCACGGTTGCGCCAGACTTGTCCGACCCTGGCTTAGTAGTTATCAGATCAGATCTTTCCGCCTTTTTAAGGCAAGCCGTGGCAGGATCGATGACGACAATCCTTTGACAACTGCACATACTTCACTGAGTTCATGGTCCTTTCTGTTTAGGAATGGTTTACAAAAGTATATCGTGAACGAATAATGCCTTACTGCGATAAAACCGGTATATGTCTGTCGCATATCATCCCAACAGCTTTCAACTAAGACCAGCTCATATCCTCATCCGAATCCTCACCTTTGGCCACTTCTAGAACTTGCTGAAGATACCGCTCAGGAAATCTCCTCTGTCGCGACAAGAAGCTCCAGAATTCCACCTTTCTTTGCATCTTCCCACCCGCATCCACTACTGTCCCTTGACATAGGTCTTGATCAAAATGCTTATGCCGCTGCAAGAACTCCCTTATCCAAACACATCCGTTCTTATCCCTGTGCCTCAACTTTGCAACAACCTTTCTACTGGTAATACTTGCACCGAACAGATAAGTTGGGTAATTCTTCAAGGCTCTCCTCATGGAGTCCATATGACTCCGTATGCTTGCACGACTAGGACAGACAGGTATGATGAAGTTGCTAGGAAGACCTATCAATGTGGAGCAAACGGAAGCATACTTCCCAAGAGGATCATCATACCCTTCGTATTTATGGTAACAGAATTCTTTCTCTTTGCTGGCGAGTGGGCGCTGGGCTTTTCGGATCTCGGTAAAAGTTTGCCTTATTTGCGTTAGATGTTCATCCAAGAGTTTAAAGTACTCTTGTTGTGTCGTTTGTAGTTGCTCTGAGAGTTCGGTCAGTATATGGGTCGGAATCAAATGAGATAAGAAAGGTCTGGCTCCAAGGGGTCCCAAACCTTCAACAGCAGCCGGTATAACATCCGGCAGCCTCTCCCCCTCCACCTCAGCCCCATCTTCCGAAGCATCCACAACCACCAAGATCTCGCCCTCCCACAAAACCGAGTTGAGCAGAATCCACTTAGCAGCCGCCTCAAACTGCTTCGGATACCCCAACGTCCAAGCCACAAAGATCCATTTCGGGGCATCCAGACCAACAGGAGATCTCCTGAAATTCCACTTCTTGAGCCATCCTTGCGCATGGTCCAGGACGGATATAAAGTCATACTTATCGACGACCACCGCAGCCGCGTAAAGCTCGTTGATGGACTTTGGGGCCAACTTACTTCGATCCGTGGCGTAGACCACCCGCAGGACGAAGAACATACCCTCGACTTCAATTTCATCCGAGTCTTTTAGTTGGAGCACGCCCGGATAGCCATGTCGCAACGGAATCTGACTTTCGAGAAATGGTGAGTTTGCGCCGAGCATGTTGGCGAAGACTGACGAGGCTTCGATTAACGTCTTTGAGTCGACGAGGAAGTAAGCAGATTCTTCTGATCCTATCATTTCTAGTACCAAGTCACCGTTTTTGTCCATTATGTTTTCTTCCGGTAGGTTGGTGCCATAATGCGAGATGGGCAGGTTGGATGGTAGTGAGCAAAAATAGACATGTCGGCGATATTTCTCTGGCTCGTGAAACGATGTGTTGCAGAGTGTGCAGATGTGGCGGGTTGCTTGAAGCGTCATATCAAATCTGGTGTCTCTGGGTTCTGCTTAAAATTTAGGATCGTGTGGGGCTTTTCGAACGGTGGATGCTGAGCAGTAGAAGAGAAGCTTCGTCAATAGCCATTCCTCTACAAGGGCATCGCGCAAATTGAATGTAACTGTAAGCAGTGCTCATTGAGAGTACTGATCGACAGAGTTACAACTCAGGTTGCCGAATCAGTGTCAGATCGGTGCCTGAAATGCACAAAGGATCGCATCGCCGATAATTGTCCTGCTTTCCTGACAACGACTGCCCACTACAAACTTCAACTCGAAATAATCAGCAACAAAACCAGCCCACAAAAGAAGACAGAGACAAGATGAAAAACCGCTTTATTTCCCCCAGGGACGCGAACCGAATGTAAAGAACAGACTAGAGTTAAAAAGGTAATTCAAAGTTATCAAAACCTCAAGAACAGAAACAAGTGGACATATATACCAGCAAAAGGAGCAACAAGATATAAACAAGAACAGTAAAAACACCTAGACATGCAATCCTCCAAGTCTACCATATTACCGACACAACGAGCGGAAAGAGAAAAGAAAGCAAACAGCAATTTACAATGTAAAAGTAACGAGGAAGACGTAGCACACAGTGCTACATCTACCGAATGCTCATTCTCTCGCCTGGATGCTCCATTCCTACACTGGTGGCCTCACTCATCCGCATAAACTTTCTGCGCTCATTCAATCTTTGAACGCTGCCTCTGATGCTCTCCCTCATTCCCCTGCTTTCTCTTGTGGCTCTGCTGGCAATGCTCTCACGTCCCTCGTGTCTCACGGCGACAGGAGTAGGCGGCAAGGGCATGACCGTTCCGCCTACGAGTCTGCTCGCTTGGTTGCTGACCCAGCTGTTGACGCCTCTGAACTTTGGTGCTTCTGAGGTTTGCGTTATGCTGGTGCGGGTGGTGGTTGCGGAGAATCGCGAGTTGTAAGATGGACCAGTGCGAGGACCAGAGGAGTTGGTTCTCTGCTGAGGGGATGTGGGGCTAGGCGTTCTCTCTCCATAGTTGATGCCGTCGGCGACGTACACTTCCGTTTGTCCCGAGTAACGTTCTGCCATGGCCGCCTTCTCCGGCATGGTGGCAAGTGGCGGTGAAGAATAGACAGGTGGAGGCGTAGCAGTAGAACTGTAGTCGGATGATGGGGCAATTGGCATCCTTCTGAGCAGAGAAGCTCGAACCAGGTTCTGGCGGGAATAACGGCGCTCGGTTTGATTATCGTCGTCGGCAATTGGCGGGATTGCTCCTGGATAGGCAAGATGCATCGAGTTTGTCACAGTTGGTGCTCCGCGAGAACGGCCAAAGAGCGTGCTGCTGTCTTCGGTGGTGTTGGTGCGCATGGTAATGCGGCGAAGGAATCGGTTGGAGAGGACCGGCTTCTCGGACATGTCGGGCTCCTGCTCTCGGTTGAAGCGGGCAGGGAACAGCTTGGTGGTGAGTCGTTGGCGGAGGTCGGGTCGACGACGGAGCCAAAACCAGAGGCCTGCTATGAGAGCGGCAATGCCGGCGAGAGTTCCGATTGCGATAACAAAATGTTCAACCTCGGGGCTCATTCCAGATGTGCGTTGTGCTGTTAAGGCTTCACGCTCGGGGAAAGGTGTAGCAGTGAATGAGCCGGAGCCTCCGGGGAAGATGGTGCCATTGGGACCGATGCTTTGGGAAGGGACGGTTGGTGAAGGCGAGATGGTTGCTCTGTCCTTGCTGTCTGGATCTTCGACACGAGGCTTGTTGGGATCTTGTTCCTCGTCTTCGTCGAGACTGCTGACTCCATCTGGATCATCATCACTGCTCAAGCTGCTCTCGTCGTCCTCCTTGTCATCGTCCTTGTCGTCCTCTTTGTCATCCTTTTTCTCGTCCTTTGCGTCAAAGACGTGCCCATCGATAGCCTATCTTGGGATTAGAATATGCCCTCAAAAGGTTTTGAGATGACTTACACTTTCTCCATAGAGAACGGTAGTTCCTGGGTTGGCTTCCGCTTCCCTCTGAAGCCTTGCTGCCTGCTCAACCAATGGATTCCCGCCTCCAGTTTGTCTCTTGCGGTTGCTTCTGATGAACTTTTTTCTCTCCTCCCTCACTGGTAGAGCATCCACCACGGCTGGGCCCAAGACGAAAGCCCACTCTCCAGGCCAAGATCTCAAGGTTGGTCTCATATTGCTGTATTGGGATTGTTGTTGGGTAATGAAAAGATGCAGAAGATGCGGGATGGGATTGTTGATTCCGATGCTGTACACGGCCCGGCCGAAGGTTTACGTAAATGAAAAGTCGGGTACACAAAAAGCGTGTAGTATAAAAGAAGAGTCGATATAAAGTTGAAGAATGGCCCCGGACCAAAGTAAAACAAGTCTGCTAGCAGATACGAAAGAAAAAAAGTCAGTAAGGAAGAAACGAAACAAAAAGGGAAGCTGTGAAGAAAGGATGTCGAAACAATCCAAAGAAGCGAAAGATGGAGAGAGAGAAGAGAAAAGGAATCAGGCGATGGGATGTGGTGGATAGAAAAGGAATGCCATAACGGAGACATACCAAGCCTCATCACGGCGGACAAGCCCCTGCTAAGCATCGGCAAAGGGTTCAAAGACCTGGTTGATGGCGGCAGGCATGGTTGGGTAGACTTGCGACGACTCGGGGTGGAGATGTTTTGATTCTGAAGGGCGGCGGCAAGTCAAGCAGTTGGAATGGTGGAATTGTTGCGGGTTTGGTTGGTGTTGCGGAGTCCAAGGCCGATGGTTTCGGTGCTTCAGATGGATCGCTAAGCTGAGTTTGGGTGTTGCTCAAACGCGGAAGAGATCCGAGAGCTCAATGGTCCAAACTGGAGACTGCAAACTTGAAACACCAAACGTTGGAATGCTCAAGCTGTGACAGAGGACCGAGATTAATCACCAAACGCAGGTACAAGGTGTACCCTGGAGTCTGGAATGCAGTGCGTATGCTCTCGGAGGATTTTCTAGCAGGAGCAATCCAAAAGGAGAAATTAATATCGGCCAAGTCAAGAAGCAGCAAATGATGTTCTCGGGACAAGCCGACGGACCTGCTTGGCCAGAGAATTAGCACCAGATTCCTTTCTTTTCTTCAACGTCTCCGGTTCCTCTTTAACGGTCGTCATGGGTCTGCGGTATGATTAGCCGTTTGACCTATGTATAACTACGGACATCCTTCGGCTTTGGCCTGGGTTAGGACATCTCCGGTGAAGCAGGCTCCTAGACTGGGGTTTGGTCAAGCGATAAGAATATTCGAATTCTGGCGCAATGGTAATTCAAAATCCGCAGTCCTCATTCGAGAAAAGCTCGGCAATGGCCGAATAGTCATGCCCATCAGCATCATGACACCTTTAAACGACTTCTGTTCCTCGGAAGGAGTCGTTACTTACATGCTCAATCTGGCTCGCGACTTTACTCGAGGACCCTTTGCCCTAGAACGAGCCAAAGTAGTTTAGCGCAATCACCTGACTAAGCGTGCAGATTTTGCGTACAAAAGGCGACGAAACTTTTCTCACCTTTCCATCTCATCCTTTGCACTCGACACTCGCACACCAAACCCCCTCCTCCGTCGCAACATTCGCTCGATCCTGCCCTTTGACACGAGAACCACCGATAGCTTACAGCAAAGCGCTTGCTACCTCTTTACGAGATGCAAAAGAGATCCCCTCGAAAGGATACGGTCGGCCAGTCATCGCTTCAGTCGAACGAGTCGAAATTGTGCCGGTTGGGAACGAGTTGGAGGATGGATCGAGGCAACAAGAGAGACTTTACACAGTTTACAATGATGAGATGTTTTTTATAGAGTCAAGCACGGAGACACTGGTTATCTCAAAGTAGGACCAGGGTCGATGTCGACCACATAACAACATTCTGAAAACTGTTGAAGAAACTCTTGTAGCTTACGGTAAAGCACTTGCTTGTGAGGAATCATTGGCGAGGGACATCCTGTCGAAGGGATTGGGAGTTTTTGTTGCTTATTGGTTATCTGCTTCTGTTGGCCGTTGGGATTGAGGATACTATGAAGATAATATCAATAGAGTCAAGCACTGAGGCCACTGCTTTTCTAAAAGAAGGGCTATGGTCGATGCTGATAGATTGGTAAAAGGTCTGAGTATCCACTCTTCAATACACTTTATTTATTTATTAGAAATTCATCTCGAGATGTCTCACTTGAACTGTTTTTGTCTGAAGATTGTCATGTCGTGATCGTATCATCCAAGTGTTCTTGTTCTGCTTTGATCGCGGACCCCCTCTGGTCCCACCTCCCAAATTGATGCTAAACCCGCCACTACCCCGCCATAACCGTCTCCACTGAGTTGACTCGTTTGCAAGCGAGCACAATTGACAAGTATAAACAAAGCTCCACTCCCACTGTCTCTTCAAATCAAAACACCATCTATCATCATCATCAATCATCAACATGACTGACTCACCAACCGCCTTCTTTACAGCCTCGACTCATGAGCGTCCCTCTGAGCGGGCTTATGCCGTTAACCTCGACTCACAGTCGCCCCTCAAGACTCGATCTCTCTTCCAGATTCCAGACAGAGCGACTGTCCGCTCCGCTGCCCGGCCAACACAACGTCCTCGCCGCTCCTCCTCCCTCGTCTCGACGCCTCTCGCCCTCACAGCCCCACACCCAACTCTCGCCGATGACACGGAACCCTCCCTCTACTTTGCCGGCAACTCTCTCGGCCTCCTACCCCTCCCCGTCCAAACGGCCCTCCACACCGAACTCCAAACCTGGGGCCAACGCGGCGTCCTCGGCCACTTCTCCCACCCCTCCCATCACCCCTGGGTAACCGTCGACGACAATGCGCGGCACCTCCTCTCCCCCCTCCTCGGCTCCCTCCCCTCGGAAACCGCCATCATGGGCTCCCTCACCTCCAACATCCACCTCCTCTTTGCCGGTTTCTACAAGCCCACCCCCCAACGCTTCAAAATCATCATGGAGAAGGGCGCCTTCCCCTCCGACCGCTACGCCATGCTCTCCCAAATCGAGCACCACGGCCTCAACCCCGTCGACGTCCTGGTCGAAGTGACCCCAGCACCGGGCGAAAAGACCATCTCCCTCGACCAAATCAAGCGCGCAATCGACCACCACGCCAACGAAACGGCCGTTGTCTTCTTCGGCGGCGTCCAATACCTCACTGGCCAGGTGCTGGACATGGCCTCCATCACCGCCTACGCCAAGCACAAGGGCGTCCCCTACGTCGGCTTCGACCTCGCCCACGCAGTCGGCAACATCCCTCTCGAACTGCACGCCTGGAACGTCGATTTCGCCGCCTGGTGCAGCTACAAGTACCTCAACGCGGGCCCGGGCGGGATCGCAGGGATCTTCGTGCACGAGGCGAACAAGGACGTGACGCCTGGGTTCCGCGGGTGGTGGGGCCACGAGACGGGGACGAGGTTCGAGATGACGGGGGAGTTTGTAGGGGAGGAAGGGGCAGGGAAGTGGCGGTTGAGCAATCCGTCGGTTGTGGATGTGGTTGCGTTGGAGGCGAGCTTGAGGGTTTTCAAGGAGGCGGGGGGGATCCAGACGGTGAGGGAGGTGGGGAAGAGGTTGACGGCTTATTTGGAGCATCTTTTGTTGACGAGGTTTCCGGTGGAGGAGGAGGGGGGGGAGAGGCCGTTTGAGATTGTGACGCCCGAGGCGCCGTGGAGGGGGCAGCAGTTGAGTTTGAGGTGGAAGGAGGGGGGGGTGGAGGAGTTGGAGAAGAGGTTGTTTAGGGAGGGGGTGGTGGTGGATACGAGGAGGCCGGATGTGGTGAGGGTTAGTCCCGCGCCGTTGTATAATAGCTTTGCGGATGTGTGGGACTTTGTTGATGCTCTCAAGAAGGTTGTTGATGCGGAGAAGAAGCAGTAGAGTAGAGCTTAGTAGAGTAGATGTTGGATGAGTCTGTGGGAGTTTAGGAGTTGATGCTTCAAAAGTTGCTTTTATTAAATTCATAATGATATCAATTGGTTATTCCATCCAATATTCCCTACCTACTCAAAACTCTCCCCAACATAGTCCCATAACCAACCCCAGAACCTCTCAATCCCCTAAAACGCCTCCTCCTCAATCCCCCCACTCCCCTTCCCCCCCGCAAACCACTCCGTCTTCTCCCCCCTCCAATCCGTCACCCTAACAAACCCCACCCTCACCACCACCACCCTCGGCCTCTCCCCCCCCTCCCCCCCCCCCCCCCCCCCCCCCCCCCCCCCCCCCCCCCCCCCCCCCCCCCCCCCCCCCCCCCCCCCGGCCTCCCCCCCCCCTCCTCCCCTCCCTCATCCACCTTCCACGCCTCCGCCATCTCCGGATTCCTCTCCTTATGCACCCCCCAATAATACCCCTCCTCCTCGCCCCCCTTGTCACAAATCCTCGCATACCCCATCATCGTCGCACTCATCCTTCCCAGACTGGCAGTGTTCAGGTCCGTCAGGTACCGGGCTAGCCCGGACCCGCTACCAGTGTTGCTTTGGGGGGCTGGAGTTTCGTGCGAGCTGACCCAGTCGTGGACGAGGAGGGAGACGCGGGGGTTGGTGGTTAGGTTGGAGTGCAGCTTGGAGGAGGGCGTGACGGTCATGATTATCACGGGGCCCGAGGGCGTTGAGGCGGCGTTGGGGGTGCTGGGGAGAGCGAAGGGGGAGCTGGGGAGGTAGGTGAAGTTCATGAGGGCGATGTGGGGCCAGGAGGAGTTGGAGGTTGCGAGGTGGAGCTGGAGGGCGGTGTGTTAGTTTGTGAATGGAGGGAATGGGGAGGACAGCTGGAGCAAAGGCGGTGGGGGAAACGTACAAAGCGGGATTGCTGGAGGCAGCTGGTTACTTCTGGTGGAGGAGGGGCATAGGACGGGTCTGTTGGTGGTGTTGGGGGTGTTGCTTGCGCCATTGGTGATTCTTTCTTTCTTTTCTCGTTTTTTCTCGCCGATGTGGTTGTTTCGGTGGTGGGGGATGAGGATTGAGATGGGAATTTGGAATGGGATGATGTGTTGGTGTTGAGGTGCCAGCCAGCGCCTTTAGGTAATGGGTCGGTTCACTTCAAGTAACTAGTTTGGTGGGGCTTATCGCGATCCCTGGCGTCGATAAGATCGTGTGCGAACGGCTAAGCGAATTAATTGCTAATTTGGGAGCGAATGTATGACGACTCGATGTATGCAGGGAGTCGAGGCGCGATGGGAAAGAGGCTGAAGGGCAGGGAATGCCGATGGGGAGTATAAAGTCTGATCGGTGCGACGGGTTGTTTGGATGTTCCCTTGCTGTCGACACATCCACTACCTACATATTAAAGAGGGAATGTTTGGTGAGTGTATGCCTGATTCTTACTACCGAGACAAAGAGCGCAAGAGGGAGGAGAAAAAGAGGGAAAAGATGGAACGGAAGGAGGTGCAGCAGAAAGACAAGGAGGCACGGGAAAAGGAGTTTGGAGAGAAAGAGCCGCGTTGCTTGGAGATGCTATTCAGGTTTGTTTAAAGAACGCCCACCATTTGTAGGATATGAATGCTAACTGCCGTTGAAAGACCGAAGCAGGCAAAACCATACAAGCCAAAGCGAAGCGCATCACAAGAGAAAGTTGAGAAGGAGTCCAGGAGGAGAACGGTTCAAGCTATACCTCCCAGCATGAATGGAATAATGGGCAGAGTCCCTCGATGCTCCCTTTGATTGGTTGATCGCTGTCGAAAGAAGGTCCTGATGCTCACCAAGTACTGGCAAGATCGACCAAAATCTAAAGCTCAACAAAAAAAAACTCTATTTCTTCCGCTTATGGGCACATAAATAAGAGTTGCAGTACTTTGTACTCCCTAATGAAAGGTTCTTGCACCGACTGCCTCCTCATGATGGACGAGACCTCTTCTCTGTGCGGCTCAAACGACATCCCACACTAACGGCTTGGCAACCTCGGCAACTCCCGTTAAAGAATCAAACAAAGAGACAACAAAAGAGTTCGCTGGAAGTATTCAGTCAGAGCCCTGAATTGAAGCAAATGCTTGCTTCCAGCGAGGGTCGAACGTGGAGGCCGGTGCTCATGTCGCTTACCAAGTGAAATCTCTCCCACTTGGATAGCCTCCACGTTCTGTGCTTTCTATGCAACTCAAACAGAGATATCCCTTTTTTATATCTTTATCGTAAAACTGTAAAAAGAGCAAATGGAGAGTAACTTCTACCATAATACCTGCGTTAAAGCATACAAACATCTACTCTAATCATCTGAACGTGCCGGCACGATCGACCATTCTCATTCTAGACAATATTAAGCCCCACCTTCGGCCTCCCACTTTTTGACCAATCTCTCAACCCACATGCTCACCGCCTCTCCCGTCTCCACCGGTGCCTCCTCGCACAAAAAGTGTCCAACCTCACCCCCAATCTCAACTCCTTCAACCTTTCCTTTTTCTTCGTTCACCCATTTCCTCCAAACCTCCTTGACATCCATCCCCGCAAACGCCTTCTTACTCCAAACAGCCAGCAAATCCACTTCAATCCGTCTGCCCTCCTTCTCATCCTCGACCTGCTCCGCAGCATCGACAAACGCAGCAGCGCGATAGTCAGCACAAACAGCCTTGATAACCTCTGGCCTGTCAAACACCGTCCGATACTCTGCAATCCCTTCCAACAGCCTTGTCCGTCTTCCGGTTTCGTCGCCATCGTCATCGCTTTCCGAGAGCCCGCTCCATTGCCAAATCATCTTTTCAGCAAACCGACCTCCGCCATAAGCCGTCATCATTTCCTCCGCCAATGGCCCTGCAAGGAAGCCTCTGTGGAACTTTTGAGCAGCCGTGATGGGGTTGCTTAGGGCTTCGAATTGAGCGAGTGCTGGGACTATGTCGAGAACGCAGACGCCGAGGAGGTTGAAGTGGCTGTGGATCGAGTGCTGGAGGTTTGGGTGGGAGAAATCGACGGCGAGTCGGTGGGCGAGGTGACCGCCGCGGTCATGGCCGACCAGGATGATTGGTTGTTTGGGACAGCCTTCTGGGAGGTTGAGGATGATGGAGAGGCCGGTGAGAATGTCTATCGACCAGGAGCGTTTCGAGGAGGATTCGGTAGTGGGGTCCGAGTGGGTCGATTCGCCGTAGCCAGGAAGGTCGGGAATGTAGAGGGGAAGTCTTCGAGTTAAAAGGGGAACCAGATAGCGGAACATGAAGGATGTGTTGGGATACCCATGGAGGAGTATGAGAAGAGGCTCGGGCTTGATGGAGAGGGTAAAGAGATCGCAGCTGCGAGAAGCGATGATGGTGCCCGATGGGAGGGATATCTGATGCGTGTGAGGAAGCGGAATCGATTTGGATTCTTGCATGTTGAAAAGCAGTGGTGGTGAGATGATGATGGTGATGGAAAAAGGCAGGGACCAGATGTTGATCAATTGTTGTTTTGTTTGTCAGTAGAACTCGTATGATAGGTACCGGGTCCCGTCTAGGAAGGCAACTGCTCAACAGGGAAATTTAACCAAGGAAAGAGGGTGCTTTCTCCGTGCAAGACGTCAAATCTATTACTCAGCATAAATTCTGAATAAACTTTCCTGAAGCAGTTACAGAGTGGGAAGGCTCTGGAACCATGTATATAAGTTCCGCCTTTCTGCATTGTAGATCTCATGAGGCATATACATGTGACTTTGTGACTTTGGCGGGTCTGCTCGGCCATATCCGAACCTTCGAAATAAGATCCTCCAATGCGAAGGGTATCTGAACAAGTAATGTAGGACCTTCGAAACATATAAAACTACAGTGTGACTGGAGGGTAGGAAATTCTTGAATTAAACGGGAAAGGAAATCATAAAGACTCGGGGCATAGCTAGAATCCAATAACATTATAAATCTTCAATCGAACTTCCAAAGCTCAAGATGAATCATATGAAATAAGTACAACCAGATACCTGGTATCATTGTATCAACATCAATTACCTAGCCGCTTATAAAAAGAAGATGATGCCATCTCCGGGTTGCTGAAAGTACTTTTCAGGCAAGTAAAAAACAGTATAGAAGCACTCAAAGATGAGGTAGAACCGGCAAGCTGTAAAGTAAAACAATAACAACACCAAAAGATCCACCCTTGCAACCTCCTCCAAGCGTTTCGTGATATTATTCACACTACCATAGAAGCTCCTTGTGACAGACAAAAGCCCATCACTCAGTTTTCTGCTGGTGATTTTTGTGAGACTGGGTCGCTGGCTTTGTATGCTCGGCTTTGTGCTTTGCCGGCTAATCTCCCCAAAACTCATCATAGTATTTTGTCGGCTGGGTCTGGGAGAAGTTGATGGCTCCGAGTCAGAGTATTCCTGAACTCTTTCAAATAATCGCTTCGTCAAGTACCGATATGCCGAAAGAAGCTTAGGGATACCTTCAAAAGAGAACCAAAATGTGACAGAGGTGCCCGCTATCAAGCTCGAGGCAACAACCCAGATCAGCCTCTCAGTCTCCGAACGAAGGACCGACTCCTGCGTGTATATGAAAATGATGTGGACTGCCCCGTAGATGAAAGTGAAAAGACACAGTACTGGATGGACAAAAAGCATACGGCGTTCTTTGGCTCCAAGCTCATAGGTCGCTGCAGCATATTGTGGTACTTCGTGATCTGGATGGATCCTGGGGTGCACAGGCATCGGATCCTTCGTGAAATGCAAGCCCAGTCTAACATAGCATTTCTTCCAATCTTCCGGAGTAATATGTGGCCGCTCTTGTACCGCCTGTCGTGCAAGGTCTACCATTCTCTCAACATCATGTTTGGCTGGTTCCTCCTTTACCTCCCACGTTTCAGCCCTTGCGTGTGTTTTCCGCCTGAGACCCTTTGTGAAGCCTTTCAATGTCGACATTTTTGAGGCCACGGTAGTGATGAGTTTCCAATCATTCATCCTATTATCGGAGTCGAGCAGAAGTCTCCCATTATCATGCTTGATTTTGCGCGGATTGCAGGTATCGTCGAGATCCTTTTCCAATATCTCTCGAATGAACGTTGTGATCGTCCGTCTCGGCTTTTCCTGTACCAGACCAGAGACCTCGTTATCTGCTGGTTGAATCTCAAGCGAATCCCGGACAACTCGAAGTTGTGGTATGTCTCTGATGGCTGGCGTCTCGGCGTCGGCCTCAAGCGTCGCAAGGTCATCGACAATGTCTACTCCACACTTGTCAATCATGTAGAGTAAAGCACCAAGCCGTAAGCCATGTTCGTCGTGCACCAAAAAGGGCGTTTCAACTCCAAAAGGCTTATACCACCAAAGAATGCTCATAATAACGGCGCAGACGACGTGCATACAGGTGTTAAGCTCGATTGGCGTGATCCCCATATGCTCGGTAAGTCGTTCGATGCACTGAATAATGAAGACGGCGGTTTGAAAGATCACAAAGGCTTTGAAGAAGACGCTTGCTTTGCTTTTATCCTCGATGAAGCGCTTGGGTATTCGCAGGACGGTGGGATCGATCATCTTGATATATCTGGCGCCGGTAATGGTAAGTGTCGCCCAGTACCGATAGGGTATGAACTGGACCCCAGCTTTATCGTAGGTGCTGAACGCGATTCCCCCCATAGTCAGTAGGTAACTGTGGTAGTGTGTCCATTCGTATTTTCGAAGCTGCCGTTCTTGGGCGATTTCTTTTTCATCGAGCTCCTTGGACACCACCGTGACCGTTTCCGTATTTTTTTCGAGGTCGACCATAGAGCTATTTGCAGACTGGAGCACGGTTAGAAAACTCATCACACCAATCATCACACAGTTGACAAACCTGTGATTTCATGATATTTATAAAGCGCACAGCATTAACGGCCGCCTTCAACGACTTTATTGGCATCGGACTTGTATCTTCGGCTTCTGCGTGAGCTTCGAGTGCCTTCTTGACAACTCTTTCCCTTTCCCTGCGCGTCCTTCTCTCTGCACTTGTCTCACGCTCTTTGCGAATAGCCCTCTCGACAGCTGGCATTTCTTTGGTGATCCATCGAGCCACGATATTTTGCTTGTAAGCCATGTAAAGGACCTGTTGAGGATAAGCAGGTTAGTAAAGTTCAAGAACAGCGAGAAATAATAGGTGACTTACAACTTCCGGCGCAAATAAAGCCATGAGCATCCAGCTGACTCTCACCCATAGCCAGCCATACCATTTCCGCTTCCCCCCAGGAACGTTAGGATGAACTGTTGTCCAAATGCAAAGAATGAGCGTGAGGAGGCATGTCCAAATAAGCCCAGCCGTTCCTCGAGTATTGGGCTCTTTGTGGATCGTAGCGTGGGCGGAGGGGGTATCGGTCGAATTCATTCGGCGGTTAAGGTAGCGGAAGCGGCTGACAAGTCGTGCTATTCTACAAAGAACGAAGGGGCAGCCAGTCCTTTGTACTTCTTTGCATTTTGGACAGATAAGTGGGGACAACACGCGCAGCAAAAGCAATGAGAAATCCTAGGCAACTCTGGATACTGCCATAGCTGTTTTTGCATGCGGCCGCAAGCATCCATTATTACCATCCCGACCGGTTCAAAATCAAAGCCGTTCTTTCCTGTGTAAATCTGACATGAATTGAAGGTCAGCTCCGCAGAATGGTGTGGACGATCGGATACGTACCGAGTAGGAGCCAACAAGTCGTCGAGTAGCGAAGCGGCACAAGCCCAAAACATGCTGCTACGCGGCATCGAGCTCATGCGAAACAAAGAAACCCTCGCGGCTCACAGTCAGGCCTAACTGATCGGCAGTGAATGATGTGGTTGCATGCATTTGTATCCAAATCCGCTCATAACAAAAGTGCAGGCAGGCGACCATAATGCATGGCATTAATCGGCTTGGTTCGACTTTGCTGCTATGATCGTATCCGAAGCATGCATACAAGAACTTGTTGGCCAATGTTGGCCAATTTCTTGTAACATTCTCCGTACATAAGCCAGGTATCTGAGAGAAGCGAGTCGAGGCATGTCGGTATGTAGGTGACTGTGAAGTTGTCTCAGAGGACTGTTACTTGCGACCATTGACCCGATCGACTGCATTAAGCACCCACGTAAGAATGTCTGTAGCACCAGTAACGACGTGAAGTAGAAAAGAAAAAAACATTGGCCCAAAAGGTGGCCTAAATAAGTGGACAGCAAGTGAGAATTCGAAGTGGAAGTGATGAGAAGGAAGGAAGTCGCACCTGGTCGGGCCAGCTGCCCCTTCACGAGCTTGGCGGGTCGTTTCTCCCATCGTCTTGGCGCCCCGGGAAGTGAGCCCGACCGACTTTGATATCAACACAGACAAGTCTTGATACATAGAGGGATCACTTACTGCTGCCTCCAATTATAATCCGATTGAGCTCAGAGCCTCGGTGCTTTTATCAAAATTTGGTTTACTTTGGACTTGTTACTTTCCAATATCGGTTTGAATTGAAGGAGACACTGTACTGTTTTTCGTAGCAAGTTTTCACACAACTACTTAAGTAAATACCTAGGTATTATCTGGAGCAGGATACTTTCAAATCCTTTTGTGATCTACTTAAGTACATACTACCTATCATTCTCTTTTAAAATTTATGATGGTGCTCCTCGTTACTGCCAGTGATGCAACTGTGTTTCTGCATGATTCAGGTTGAGGTTCCATCACATGACTTCGCTCTCTTCCTAATGGCTTGGCCCTTCGAGCGCGATTACGGTCGCGTCCCCCAGACCCAGCTTCATACTCATTCCTCGCCGCATCGTCCTCCTTTCACCTCAACCCACATCAACGCAATGGCGGAGGAACCAAACGCCCGACCTCTTGCGAATGTTACTCTCTGCTCTACAGGCTTAACGCCTGACCAAAGGGTAAGCACCTCTTCTTTCCAGAATTCGACCCCTCTCTGGCGGGCCTGCTTAGCGACATGCGGAAGGAATAAAACTGACGGAGATTGTCTAGACAGAGATGACAGACAAGGCTTCGGTGATGGGTGCTCAAGTCGGCATGGATTTTACAACAACTACAACTCACCTAGTCGTCACCAACAGTTTCTCGCCAAAGTACAAGTTTGTGGCAAAGCATCGAGCAGATGTGGTAGTGGTGGATTTGGAATGGATTAATGAGATACATGCGCTCTGGACGGCCGGAGAGGATGTCAATGTGAGGGCCATGGAAGAGAAGCACAAACTACCGACTTTCTTTGGACTAAAGGTTTGCGTTACGACCTTCATGGATGGTACGTTTCTGTTCATCTCACTCGTTGCAGGAGGCGAGGTGCAACTTAGAATGGGGGTGCAGTGGACTGACCGACTGTCTTCAGACGAGAGAGCCGAAATCATTCAGATGCTCACCGACAATGGCGCCGAATACCATCCGGATCTCACCAAGGACGTTACTCATCTCATCGCACCGGAAGCAGCAGGGAAGAAATACCACTTTGCTCGGAAATGGAAGATCCAGATTTGCGGACCGGAATGGATTCGGGACAGTATCGAGCGAGGCATGATATTGGACGAAGCATGCTACGACCTGCGACTACCGGAAGAGCAAAGAGGCCTCGGAGCCAAGCCTGAGATACCAAAGCCACCACCAGCGCCCGTCGAGACAAACAATCCAAAAGCGCCTGTCGCCAACATGCACCCTCCTGATGCAAGCGGTTCGTCTGTTCCGGCTGGGTCAATGACAAGGAAACTACGAAGACATGCCAGCAATGCATTTGGAAGTCAGGCAGCAGACTTGTTCAACGAGATTATGGGCCACGGTCCGGCGCCAAAGGAGAAGAAGCGGGATGTATGGGAGGACGATGCCCAGCAGGATGCTGTTCCGGCATTCGAAGAGACGGCAGACACCAGCAATGTTCCACCGATTTTTGACTCGGGAGTACCGCTTCAAGAGGAGGCAAAAGCAAAGACCGGCATATACGCCAACCGAAACTTCTTTCTACACAAATTCCCACAGAAACAGGCAACTGTCCTCCAGGAGACTATTGAATCGCTGGATGGTATCGTATATCTTGACCTCGAGGAATTCTTTGATTCGACAAAGAATACAGAGGAGGGATTTTTATTGATACCACCGGAGCTGGGAAGAGAAGATTGCCCTGATATACCGGAAGACTGTAGAGTTACAGTTGTGAGATATTGGTGGATAGAGATTTGCATGTTTGAAAAGCGTTTTCTGGATCCCGCCGCGTTCGGTCGTGGCTACCTGTATAAGCCTTTATCGAATGGTAATATAGAGGGTAGGCAATCAAAACGTTTTCGGTCCATAAGTATGCTGACTGGTCTCAGGGTTCTCAAAAATGAATATTACGATAACTGGATTTGCCAACTTTGAGATGTTGCACGTCATGAAATACATCAAGCTTCTTGGTCAGTTCTGGATATACCGTTGCATAGCTAGGTATTAATAGTTCCTAGGTGCAAATTTCTCGGATCTTTTGAAGAAAGATGAAACGACACTTGTCATCAAGAATCCAAGATCACCTATCAATGCCTCGACCTTGGGTGGGAAACTCGGCGCCGCACAGCTGTGGAATATCCCGGTTGTAGATTTGGGCTGGTTGTGGGATTGCTCTGAGCAGGACAAGCGACTTCCTCTCGGTGATTACCTCGTCAGATTGCCACGGAAACGGAAGCACTATGAGGATAGTGAGGAAACAATTGCAGATGAGAGCTACAAGCGTCGAAACAATGCCCAATTGGACCCTCGACGCGACCTGTCTGAGGTACGTACAGTTCGGCAATCACCGTCTGGCCGCTCTGATGCCGGACAAACCTCCCATCGACCTAGAGGTGTGGCGGCTAATGGAGGCGAAAGAGAAACAATCGAGAAGGAACAAGTAGCGAGGAACTTTGATAGGAAGACGGTTCTGGCAGGTACCATAGTGTGTGTAGGCAGCACGTTAAGGGTATGTGCCTCTTTTCTTGATTTGTCGTCATGCTAACCAACTGGTATAGCATAGAAAAGATGAGTTGGAGGATATTGCAGAATTGCTTGGAGCCAAGGTGGTCGAGTGCTTTACGGCAAAGGATATCCACCCAATCACGCATCTAATTCACAAATCCCCACGATTAGATGACCGGACAAGAGACTACAGAACGGCCAAACAAATACGAGGATGTGCAGTGGTATCACCAGACTGGCTAAAGGCTTGCCAGAAATATCGAAAGCGTCTCGATGAGTCTGCCTATCCGCCCATCACATCCGCAATAGGCACTCTCACCATCTCTAAAGACCCTCCAAAATATACAAGTCCAGTCAAGCAGAGAACCAGACTGCCACTCGCCCCAAGTAATCGACTACCAAAGAAATCCGAATTGAACATTGTCTCGGCATCAGAGAAAATGGACGTTGATTCCGGCTATTGGGAGTACCAATCAGCCCCACCCAAACAGTCCACTCCGTTCGAATCACTCCCTCAAGAAGAAACCCCACCGGCACAACCTCCCCCTCACAGCTCGGCAACTATAGGTCGGCGTTCTCCCTCGCCGACGAAGTGTACGCCTGCGCCACCAACGGAAATATCACCACTCAGTTCCCCGGCACGTCCACCTCCCGTCACTAGACAACCGACCAAAACTCCTAGTCCTCGAAAGCCAAACCCCATCTCGTCCATTTTGAAAAACCTCACGGCTCCTCAAATTCTCTCCTTGGTAGACGCACCATCACCTGCAAACCCACCAAGACGAAAGTTTACCGGTCGAGCACTCTCGACATTATCCAATTCTACATCGCTGAGCAACCCTGCTCCTCCATCAGAAATAGAGGAGGTCGGGAATCAACGGAGGAATGACACAGAAGAAGACGGTCTGGAAGGCTTTGAAGGAACTCAGACAAGAGTGACTTATGGCGATGATCCACAATCGTTGCTTGAGCGTCAAAAGATCTGGGAGGCGTTGAGTGGAAAGAAGATTGAGAGTGGCTCTAATGTGGTGGCTGCGCATGCGACCGTTAAAGTCCAGGATGTGGGAAGGAGGACGAGACATTCTACGAGGAGGCTATAATGATTTGATGTTCTTCGTGAAGTAAGAGGGGCTGGTTTCAGTAATATATCCCAGGAAGGGGAGAGTTCTTGCATCTTCGGCGTTTTAAGGTTATGGTTATGGTCATGTTTTGATTAATTTACGTTTTTTTAGTAAAGGGCGCTTCCTATTTAGAATGTGACTTCTTTTGGGCTGCTTAATGCTTTTTCCGGGGGCTTGATTCCATTACCAGAAGACTTCCTTCCTACATTGGATACCATTCGTGACTTTTTGGCAAATATTTTCTTGTGGCGGCAGACTCTACTCAGAAGGAGGCATCTCTTTCCACTCCAAGAATTCCCCGAACGACCGACCACCTTCCCAACACATTCGAAACCCTCAGCCCTAGCCAAGTAGGATTGGCCCAAGCTCCCCACGCAGATTCAACATATAAGGAGCCTCCATCTCCCCACCTTTTCCTCTTCATCTGCTCTCAGGATCACACACTCGGACCCCACCCGCAGTGTTTGCCCTGACAAGGCTACAACATGTTGCCTCCACCAGGCCAAAGGTGTTCCCTGGATTTGGGTTACAGATCGCTCACACTCGGACCCTACCCGTAGTGTATACCTTGATCAGGTTAAAGATCACTTCTCCACACTTGGGCCCCACCCAAGCGTTGCCCTCACCAGGCGGCTTCGGCGAAACGGTGCTCCCATTGACTTGGGATTTTGATCACTCACACTCGGACCCCACCCGTAGTGTATCCCTTGATTTGGGTTAAAGATCAGTCTCTTCACATTTGGACCCCTCCCAAATGTAGCCTTCACCAGGCGGCCCAGGCTAAACGGTGCTTGCCTTCAAGTTGTTAGCTGGGTTAAAGGTTACTCGGGCTCCCTTTGGGCCTGACCTCGAGTTGCTGTGCTCATATGGTGGCTTCTCATGTCATCGGTCCTTGTCAGTGCTGGTACGGTTCGCATTACTTGGTAGAAAACCCAAATGGGCGGGCTCAATTATGCAAAGGTAACGTTTGCCTGAGCAAGTGGATTGCCAGTTGCCATGGTCAGGCTACCATCAGAGTTACTCGTATCAGGTACACTGCTACTCCAAAGCTCTCACTGCGTGTCTTTAGAAGCAGGTAAACTCGGCATTTAGTTTTTTATTCAATCACCGACAACCGCTTGAATTCCGCATTTCTCTAAAACTTAATATCCAAAAGCTTCTTCCCAGCCTCCTGAAGTGCCTTCATAGCGGAATCATTGGCACCATTCGATATCGCATTATGAGTGTCAACATTCGCCTTATCCTTCGTGAATATACCGTCCATGAACTTGGCGATGCCTTTGAACGGTGAAGCTGCCTCCTTGTCCCAATTCTGCTCGTGTTGTCGTGAAAGTGAGATGATGACATTCGCAATCTTGTCGGAGAGGTCATCTGTCGGAGGATTTGAAGACTGAATGGAGAAGGTGCGAGGACTCGGGGGATTGGTTGGCATGGTCATGGCCAAGATTGGGAGGATGAGGATAGTAGCGGCGAGCTTCATTGAATTGTGTGTTTGGTGGAAGTTTGGGGTAAAGATGGGCTTGATGTGGAGTTTTTGATTGAAAGAAGTCCGGCTTCTAAGTAGAATGCAAGATGGAGATGGTGATGCGAATGTGAGAAGAGCTGATTGTTTATTTCTCCTATGGCAGTGTTTTCGGCCTACTTTTATAGTCGAGCATGCTAATCATGAGATTCAGAACTAGAACTTCATTATACATACGTCTGCACAGTTGCTCATGAGTATGGCTGAATACGAGGGCTCAACCGTCAGATGGCCCCAATGATATGTACCCACAGTTGTAACAAGGCTTCCATGCTTCAAGGTTCAAGCAACGTACTGGCAGCGCTGTGTGTGAGCTCTCTTGTCTAAAGTATACACTCGTCTTACAAATGATGCTAAGTATACATTCCCAAAGTACATACTCGAGTACCTGTGTATCCATGTCGATGCGAGGTGCAATATCTTTGACATGGGACCGGAGGCTGAGTGACTTGAGTTCCAAATTAGGAGCACCCCACGAACTGGCAGCCTCCGTAAGTAACCGTTTCATCGGTCTGACCACTCTCACAGATTCCAACAGCCAGATTTTTGGTAAGCGCTTCAGAAGATGATCATCTCCATGCAACACTCGAAGGCCACTGGAGGTGTCGGAAATGCCACTAGTGACCCGAGCCTAAAATTTCGTGCATTCGTTTGCAGTTGAAATATGCAGGTACGAGATTCCCCGCGCCATCGTTTGCCACCTTCCATGAGCAACGTCTTGGGAGTCTCATGACGCACGATTGGCCGGATGGATGGATGCTATGAAGTTTGAGATGTTAGTATGAGTAGCGAGGTTTCAAGACGTACAAAGAACTGAACGATAACATGATAACCCACACTGCCGGTATATATTGCACAGGATTGTGGAGGCTCAAATCCAGACGTAAAGCATCATGCATTGCATTGCCGAAGTGCGGCGGTAAGGTGCCGTTGGTTTGTTTCGTGATGCCTCGAAGCTTCGTTTGCATGAAGAGATCATCACGGTGTGACCTTCAATTTTCAATCATAACAACGTCAACCAACCCCTGTGAACCCTGTGCTCTGAATACTTTATTTTGGCATTTGCAATTGCTGGCTGGACCGTTGGTTCTGAACCGACTTCCTCCTCTCCTTCCTCGGAACAAACGCTTTTTGTTGGGGCTTCGGCACCAACCACCAACAACTTCTCCCCCGCAATCTACGAAGACGGCCTCGATCCTTTCCCTTTGTGCTTCTTACACCGTACAACATGGCTACAAGAAAGATTCAGGGTCTATCAGACTCACTCGGGTGAACAGCATTCCGAAACGACCCCTCCGAATTCCCAACCTTCAAAGTCTACCTATTCGTTTGCACCCCTTCGAAATCCTCGAGGGCACCCAATCTCTTTCGCACGTCTATTCATCAAACGAAATGATTCGCAGATTCTTTCGTATACCCGAACCAAGCGACAAAGGAGCAAAGACTCGATACAAACGACTTCGTCCTTCCTCGGTATCGTTTGCTGGGATGGCTGGAACGGAGCAACCAAGGAGATCCACTCACACATCCAAGAAAAAGCAACCTGAGGATCCGCATCCATGACGCGCGCCTCACCTCCGAACTTTGGAGCATATTCTGAAGCCGAAGCAGAACGTATGGCAGTCGAGCTACACCGAAGTATGTACTTGTTGGATTGCCGGCTCGTTTCACTTGCACAAAGTGGTTTGCAAACGGATGCAACATCTACTGAAGCCATCCTTCGGAAATAACTACTCGAGTTGTGATCGTCAACCAGGCACGAATACACAAGCCGGACAGTTTGGCACTTGCTTCTAATTTTGTGGAATCCAAAGGCGCGGGTGTGGGTTGCAATCCTCTTAGCAGGGGTATGGTGAGTATTGAAGGATCCGACAGGGAAGGCCGTAGACATGGACTTGTTGGAGGGGCTTCTTGAAATGTCTGGCTGGGATTGATTTACCGGTGATTAGGATATTAAAGAGAGCATGTGCGCCTGGTCGTCCATCTCCAATTCGATACAAATCTTCAGAGTTCCATATCCGGATTATTCTCGACAAATCCCAGTCACCTTGGTATCGACAGAGCCAAATTTCTGAAAGCTGGCACGGGCTAGAACGAACGCCTCGCAAGTCCCAGTATCTTTCAACCTCTCACTTGCTATCAACCTCCTGCGGAGCATATACAGCCATCCTCGGCAAAGCAGCCATCATCCTTATTACATAGGCTTCCTGCCCGTACCTGTCCTCATTGATTGCTTGTCCCTTTTCGCCCAAGCAGGATTACCAAGCTTCTCATCCACGGCACCGATAGTCGATCTGCAGGGCCATCTGCAAAGGCAAGGCACCTGTACTAGGCGCATCCGAATACCCATCAAAGAATTCGAACTCCCAGAAGCAGGATAAGAGACTCTGAATACGACATCGATCTTCGAGACAATCATCAAAGGAATCTTCTTTGCGATTTAAACTTCGACGTTGGTGTCTTCCGTCTCTTAAGCCATAGTCCATCCCTACTTTGAGTCGAGCTTCGAAGCCAGAGGAAAAGCTACATATCCAGCCAATCATCTTGTGGATTCAGTCCAGCCAATCAATTATAAAGGTTCATCCCATTCCTCTGTTCCACCCTGCTCTAACCCCTGACTCCAGAAACCCACCAGTCTCAGCTCTCCAAATCAACCCAAATCTCGAACCTCTATTGCGAATTCGACATCTGATTGGCATTGCCGAACCTCTCGTCATCTCTAACGCCCTACCGAGCGACATCACGCTAATCAGCCTTATCGATAACGAGCCCAGCGGCCATCCCAAGCGCATTCGGAAGACCGCACGACGTAGCAACCCGCGATGTCCAACTACACCTCCCCACTTCCCCGCCATGGACCGTCCCATCTCCGCACAGTCCATTACCCATCTCCGACGAACTCCAGCAATCCTACACCTCGTAATTCCCACCCATCCTCGTATCAGGCGTCACGGCACTCTTACGATCCCTCGCACTACTCCACTGATCCCACACGGTATTCACACGAGACGTCAAAACGCTCCTCAAATCCCTCCCAGCACTCCCAGCAGTATCAACAACCCACTCCTCGTGAATCTGCCTCTTCCCACACCTCTCATACGTCCTCACGGCACTCCTACCAGCACCCACAGCATCCCCAAGTACCCCATCACTCTCCCCAATACCCACATTCCCCCCATTATCCCCCTTCCCATGGCTCTGGTCGACCGAGCTCCCAGACGCTTCCACATCCGCTATCCAACTCTCCCTATGCCCCGAAAGAGGATCTCAGTCAACCGAGACTATGGGCAGCACCTCCCTCACTCCCACCCAATATGCAGTTACCAGTCTCAACACGGTGCAGTCACAAATTCAAACTCTTGAATAGTGAGAGCGATGACCTTTTGTGGGATTGTGATATGTGTGGTAGTGGGCCGCATTGGTTTATTTTCGAGTGTAGGTGTGTCGAGAAGACGCAGGATTCAAACGGGGTGATTGGGATTAGGAGGTGTGCTTTGAAGGCGTGTCGTAATTGCGCTTATGAAGCGTAGACGGGGGGTAAAAGCGAAGTTTGAAGAGGACATTGGAGGAGGATGTTTCTTTTGTGGGAGTTCAGGTTGCTTTACTTGATTGCTTCTTCTTTTTTTGGGGTTCGGATACAGGACGGGCGTCACGGAATGGGTTCTTTTTGGTTTTGTTTCATGTGTGTGGTATTGGGTTGTGCTGGGTGCTTGTAGGATATCGTTTGTGTTTACGGGAGCTTGCAGGGCTTGTTTCATTTTAGTTGCGGTTGATTGTGAAGGCGGAAAGTGTAATAATAGGATAGTGGGTGGTAATGGAAGAATGCACTTCAAATTGTTGTTCGTAGATGGTGAAGAGGCTCCTTAACGACACCTCGATAGTCGAAGATGTGAAGTTAGGCTAGGAGTGCTTCATACTTGTACTATGAAGGCCGAGAGTGAGTGATCCATGTCGGAAGCATGTGACAATTGCTGATATCATCTATCGTGATGATTTCAGCCTTTTGCAAATGCCAAATTGACCCTCATGAGTTCCAAACTCACTCTCGAGAATTCGTGCTTGAGCCGCGAAGCAGTAGAGACAATTGATTTTCTATTCTGCATTCAATGCTCGATGCTAGATGGGAATAACAAGGAAACAGACGCACCAGCACATGAGGGAACCAGCAACAAGACCGCCTTGGAGAAAAGAAGAAGTCTAGGATTCAGCCCCTACCTCCACCTCATTACCAATATCCCCGATATCATTTACTCCTCTCCTCCTTGCTCCACCAACTAGAGACTCAGCCCAAACATCACTCTAGTTTCTGACAATTCTTCCTCCGTAGTTGCCAATCTTCTCTGGCCCAGCCTTGAACTCCCTCTCACACCCCTCCCAAGCCCGGCCAGCACCAATACCCAATCCAACCCAGGCGGGCCATGCGCGGCGGCGGAAGACGAGCACACCAAAGGCAATACCGGCGGCAGCACCGATGGACGATTTGACGATCAAGGAGGAGAGGCAGAGGTCCCACTATTGCGGGTGTTAGTAAACCGAGTCAATCGGACAGACAGCAAGATGTTTGTGGAGAAGCGTTGGGGGGGTTGTAATCGAAGCGGGACAAGTCCCCAGGCGAACGGGAAGAGTCGTGATGGGGCAGGAACAACGGATGGAGGAGGGGGGTGGCCGGTACCTTCTCGGAGAGAATCTCTTCGGAAGCGAGGGGCTTGATGATTGCGTTTGTAGGCGTCTTATCGGCGGATTGTGTCGACATTTTGTAAGGACCTATTCCGATTGCAAAAGGGAAAGAAAGGAGATTGTCAGCCTTGGGGCTCTTGTTCTTATTATCGACGTCTCGGTTTGTTTGGGGTTTGGCTTCGGGAAGGAGTGTGATGTCAAGGCTGGCCCGAGCTAAGGAATCGGAACGAAGCGAGCGAAACAAGCAATGTGAAAACGAAAAAGTTTTCGGTGTCGTCACCGTTTCCGGTGCTCCTTATCAACGTTGAGGCTTGAGGATGGTGGCTGATAAGGCGGGGGATGCGATGCTAGGGGTATTGCGAGGAACAATTGGACAGAGGAGACGTACTTGTGGGTGCTCGGGGTGCTGTGGTTGGGGAGTTGGCGATGATGGAGTGTTTTGGTGGTTGTCGGTAACCTGGAATGGATGCGAGACGAGTGGAATGCCGAGCTTGGGATGGTGGGTTAGTCAGCAACGTCATGGTTGAGATGATTTCTACCAGAATCTTTTGAGGAAATAAGCTTTTGAGAAGAGCAGTTGAATGGATATCATTGTCATTAATATTGCAAGAAAATAAGCAGTGACCGCTGCAATAACTCTCGGCTCCGAGCCCGATAAAGGCCAAACTACTCGCTCATCAAAATGGTAACTTTTAGATTCCGTATCCCACCGAAACTCCATAAACAAATGCACAAAAAGTATCACACAGTATCTCCACCAGCGGCCTACTTTCTTCCCTTCTTCTTCTGCACAAGCTCAAAGCCATCCTCATCAATGACCGGCTCTGGCTTCATAACCTGCACGTGAGGCTGCGCATCCGGCTGGTCTGGCATGTCCTCATCCTCATCTCCATCCTCATCGTCGTCATCATCCTCATCCTCCTCTGCGTTCTCTGTGTGAACCAACGGCACGCACTCCTTTCCACCCTTCTCTAAGAACTGTGCGTGCAGCTTCTCAACCTTGCTAAAGTCATTCTTGATGATATCCTCCTTCAACACCATAATCCGTCTCGCAGTCTAGGCTTCCATTAGTCCTTGCTCCCATTGTCCAAATCTAGAGGGGCCACTCACGACTTCCAAGCTACCATCCTCCACCACAACCTCAAACTCGTCCTCCATGATCTGTCCCAGCACCTCCTCCAAATCAATCTCATCCATATCCCTCTCCCACACCATGTCGGCGATAGTTCCGGCAAACCAGTCGCGCTTGTCGGATGAGTCGGGGCCACCCCAGCCGGATTGGACGGCAGTCGAGAGGGCAGGCCAGTAGTGGAGGATGAGGGAAACACCGAGCTCCCAGTTTTGGGTTTGGACGGGTGAAAGTGAAGAGGACATGGTTGTAGCTGTGTTTGGTATCGAGCTGGCAATCGAAGGATCTTTTGCGAGTAGTCTTTCCGGCGAGCTGGGAGAGCGTTTGGGTATCAAGGTGTTTGTGAAGGTGTTGTTGATGATGAGGTCAGTGGGATTTGCGCAGCGTCAAAGGGCAACAAGGTTTTTTTCGACACTTTTTCTGGCGGGGCAACGCAAACACAGCGACCAGCGCAAGCGAATTTGCCCCACCAAAAAAATAACAGTTGAGGTCCAGGCACCAGACAGAGCACGAGGGTGGATGCGCAACGCCCCACCAAAAAGGGCATTAGGAAGATGAAGGCAAAAAAAACCACGAGAAAAAAAGTCGGCTGCTGCTGCGAGTCGGGACTCCTTCTAGTCTACACAAACCTCCCCTCTCCGACTTCTCCTTCCTCCAACCGAACACTCAACCATGACTGTCGATGCTCCACTTCCCTCTGTCCACTCGCCGCAATCATACCTAATCGAAACCACTCCGTCCACGCTCCTCACTCGTCGCACCTACCTTACTGACTATCTCGTCAATTCCTACGAGGACCAATGCTACAGTCTCATCAACTACCTACGTCGTGCGGCAGTCCACCTTAGACTCGGATATGGCGATCTCTGTGCTTCTGATGCCTATGCAGCGCTTGAGCTCGGTGAGCTTGTGGCCGAGCGTGTTGATGAGCTCGGGTACGAGGAGAGCGACGATGGCTACACGGACGATGAGGATGAGGAAGGAAAGAAGGAGGATTTTGGCGTCATGACAGAAGTAGGAAACGGCTGCCTACGACGAATGCTCCGTGAGCTAGATGTTGTAGGCGACGAGGAGGAAGTCAAGAGTAGGATTGAGGAGTGGGAGGGGGCTTTGAAGGAAGCGATCGAAGGAACAGAACTGCTGGCCCGTTTGTTCGTAGGACTTGGGTTGATGGAGGTGGGATGTCTCGTTGAAGGATGGAGGTTCCTTGCAGATGGAATAGAGAGAGTTGAAGGTATGGAACTGTTCAAAGTCGATGTTGGACCCTGCATCATGGTGATCTTGTCGTTACGAGATTGTTACGTGAAGGTTTGCTAACAGTTTGGTAATGACAGAACTTCTTGAATCCAACGAAGATTCGGAAAAAGAACATGAAGATTCAGACGAGGAACATGAAGAAAGCTCAATCAAGACGGACGATTACTATTCGCATCTCATTTCCATCATCCTCACAACATTCACCGATATCCCAACTCCACTAGACTCCCCTCCAACTTACCATCTGACCCTCCTCCATGCCTTCAACACTGCCCGACTACGCATAACTCATCTCCTCAACACCAATCTTCCCGACCGTCTCCCACCTTCCGTCAACCTTCCTCCTCTCGATCCTTCGGACGTAAAGTCCATCCAGACGGCCCTCGATCTCCTCCGCACCACACATATCCCGCTCAACCCCGAGCCATCCGTCATTTCCGCCTCACAATTCCCGGTCATCAACGATGGATTACAAGGCTACTGTCGGCGCGAGGTCTACCCGTGGAACTACCATGAGCCCGAACGTCTTTCCGATGAGAATCTGAAAGAGGTCAACGCCCTCATGGACAAATGTGCCCACGGTCGGGCCGAAGTCAAAGTTGTCGAGCTCCCCACTCTCGGCGAAGACGGTGTCACCAAAGGGACCAACAAGCAGCTCGGCGTATATGCGACAGAGGACATCCATGAGAACGAGCACTTCTTTACTGAAACCTCCTTCCTCATGGGCGTCTCTGACCCTTTCTCCGGCCTTCTCTGTGACATTTGCGCCAGCAAGATTTACGAGTTCACTTCCTCTTCTTCTTACTCGCAAGTCCGTGAGAAGCTTACATGTCCCTCGTGTCCAAACCCGGCCATATATTGCTCCCAAGCCTGCTTAGATGCAGCAAGGGAGACTTACCACCCTGCCGTATGCGGTAAGGATCTGGGATGGTTCTATAAGGATGTGCAAACATCCAGCAATGCTCGTGCGCTCTGGAATGTCATGCTCCTCAAATCCTTTGCCACATCACTCTCTCGCTCTGCCAAAACACCGCTACCAGAGGATGAAACCTCCTACCCAGTTGAGGCACAAATCCACCCACTCGACATGCACGAAGTCAAGTCCGCTTGGGGAACTTACTACCCCCGCAAACTCTTTTCCGAGGAATACATCCACTCTGGTCTTCCTCCCAATGAGGCTGAGAAGGAGGAGATCCGTCTCCTTCCCTTCACATTCACTCTCCAGATCCTCCAGCCAAGACGCATGTTCCTGGAAGGTTTGAAGGTAGACCTTCACAAGCCCGAGAACTTTGAGCGGTTCGATACCTGGGTCATCAACACCCTCTACGCCAAGTTCCTCGGAACGGCCTCATCACGACTGGCGTTCGGCACAGCCGAGAACAACGCAGGCACTGCAGGTGCAAATCGGGCTGAGGTGTGTGCCATGCATCTCTGCTGGAGTTTGGTGAACCATAGCTGTGAGCCCAATGTACGGTGGGAATGTGAGGGCAGTATCCAATTCCGGGGTCGATGCAGTGACGAAAGTAAGGCGGATGAAAAGAGGGTTGCGGTTAGGAAGGATGAGGAGATCTTGATGAGTTACTGCGATGTACGGATGGGGTATAAGGAGCGGCGAGAGTGGATGGTGGGGAGCCTGGGTGGAGCATGTAGATGTGAGAGGTGCTTGAGAGAGGAGGGTGAGGATTTGGTGGAGCGGATGAAGGTGGCGGAAGATGTCGTGAAGGGGATTAAGGAGTTGAAGGTATGATGTTGTGTTGTTGTGTTGAAAAGTACCTGGTTGTATATATCCATTAGATTTAGCATAAGTATGCAGCGATTAGAATATGAAAGGACAATCTAAGAGCCTTTATGAAAATATCGGTTTCCGTTTCTGGTAGCCTCATTCTCAGACTTTCTGCGCGTCGTTGATTAGTCATCGGTTGAGTGACGCTCCTCACTTGATTACTAATACGCTAAGCGAAGAAAGTCTGAGAATGAGGCTACGTTTCTGGCAGTAACGAATTATATAGAGTACAGTTAGTTATACTACAAAGCCCAGCCTCCCGCCTCATCGGTGGGATTGTAAAAATTGAATAATCCCCGAGTCTAATTGATGGATTCAAATTTCACAAGAGGTGATAACACAAAGTAAACCGATGTCCGAAACTCGAGAGGGGCAGGCTGCCAGACTTCCAGTTCCAACTTCCAAGTGCCCTCGGGAGGATGGCGCTAACAAACTTTCTGCCTTCATATCCAGGCGGAATAGCTTGGCTCTTCTCGCTTGCTTGAGATTTCTCCGTTCCCCAAGAAGCTCTGTTTGTTCCAGAACTTTCCACAACATCGCATAACGGACTTTTAATGTTTACATCAGCTTTCCTTCCATCTCCACAAACAATGACGACACGACCTCGGGCCTGCAACGAACTTTGGTTATGGCGAAGCATCACTAAGTATCCTGTGTTTTGAAAGAGGAATCGGGAAAGCAGCATCGAGTCACTGAAATAAGGAGAATGTTGGTTCCGTTTCCATCCGGTAGGGTTTGCTCAGTTGATCACAAAGAGGTCGAGCTCACTAATTTGGTCCTCCCTCGACATGGAGCGTTATCGAACTCATGAGGCTCATCTTTGCTACAGTTACTGCAAAACTCCGATATCCAACATTGCAACATCATCAGCCAAGGCCACATCATGATTGGTGGTGGTCTGCAAGACATCTGCGGTTCCCCTCTCTCGCCGAATTTGACAACGCACAACCCCCTCTAAAATTACTTCAACAAAGCCGCTTTCCTGCTTTCAACACGCCCGTGGGATGAAGGTGGGATCAACAGCACGATGGATTCCCCTCATTTCCGACTTTTCAACATGGTGTCTTAGGCAATCGCTTTGGCTAGGCAACAGTCATGCCAGGAAAAAGACAAGACAAGATAAACAATTGACGAAACAAATCCGGTGCCCTGTATGATATCGGCTTGCGATATGGTGATGAAATCCCGCACAGTGGAAGAGATGCAACCTTTTGCGGTTAAGAGCTGCTGATATTTGCAGCACTACGTGGCGCGACGGGTTCGGGCGACCAATCTATGTATGTACGATTGGTGGTGATGGGATGTGCTCCTCCACTCCTGTCGAACAATTGCTGCGATTGGGCGATCGCAAAGTACTCTTGCAATGGGATCATGGACTTTGTGGTGAAGAATACAGGTATGTATGAGATGCTTCCCCTTTCACGATGTTTCAATAAGGGTCTTCAACAGTTCATGTCTCGCTACCCCTGAGACTAATGGCCCACTAACTAACGCGGATCACGATAGTTCCCACTAGTTGGACGTCCCGGCTCTCGATGACATCCGCGATTGCTGCGCTCGGCACAGGCGAATTGAGAACTTTCAGGAGAGCTTCCAGAGTTAGCGCACATCCCGGCAAATTGGTTCCTGCTGCATGCGGCACTAATATTGGGACAAGAGAGACAGCAGAGACATCGAGAAGAGATATAAGAAAAAGGGCTATCCCTCACACCCGTCGAGCGTATTGTTTACCTGAGTTCTTTTCGCCTGTCCCGAAGACCCAAAGCCAGGCTATCATTTCGACTGTTTACTCCTTTCAGCGCTTCGATTCCGCCTGCTCCCGCTGCATCTCAAAATACCAACTCTCACCAATCCTCAGCTTTTTGTTCCGCCAGAACTTCGGAGGAATAGGAGTACTTGCACTTGCTGTTACTACGTACTTAGGGTACCTACCTCTACTATCCATCCGTCCACGAGATCGAGATCGTTGGCCGGTTATCTCAAAGTGTGGCAGCACTGAATTGAGAAAGAGAGAGAGGAAAATATATACAGCAACCCACTCAGCTGGAAAGTCGGCAGTAAGCAGCATCCCATTCCCTCGTAATTTACATGCCAATCCTTCCCAAAGTCTCCTGCAAATCTCGGAACCATACTGACAAGCTTTAAGAGCGACCTGTCAGGGTAGAATTATTACGATGGCTTCGCAAATCGGAGTGATTGATCACTCTTCTTACTTCATGGCGTCGAGCCCAGCAAAAGCCTTCGACGCTCAACAGCCAATATCACATACTTCGATGCCAGTAAATCCAGAGGACTCATCTGCAGAAGTATCTTCCATCGAAAGCGGGCCAACATCACCAACAAGTTCAAGGGGTCACAGGAAGAACAAATCGAGTAGTTCCTCTGTGCCTAGAGCAGACTCGCCATTGCGACCAACGAGCTTCAGCACGACGAGCCCCAATCTTGTACCTGCAAAGCTTCCACAAGCACCGATACCTCCTCTCGACTACAATTCTGGCTCGGAATATCCCAGTCGGCAGCAGAGTTCTGTCCCAGCAACTGGACGGAAGCAGCTCTCGCTCTACCGAGAGCAGGCAACATCACCTTTTGAGCCGCCAGCCTCTGCCAGATTCGGAAAAATGCATCACACCTCCTTCTCTGAATCGCATGCATATCCCTTCCCAGGACAGCAGCAACACTCGCCACAACAGCAACACCACAACAAATCCTCCCATCCTCCATCAGCTTTTAGCAACCGGGCGTCTCCACTATTCCCCCGCAATTCCGACCCGGGTCAGTTTGCAAACTATCCCCGCCAACCCTCCCCTCCAAAACGCCGAGCAACTTTCTCTCGCTCCCACGTTCCTCACAATCTCAACCTCGACATCCAGTCTGATGCTCCATCAGTTGCTCGTAATCACCGTCGACGCTCCAGTTACGCCTACCAAGCCAGCTCGCCCCTTTCGAACAATGATTCGGCTTTCGGGGACATTATCCAGCACACCTATGCCTCCCCCTCCGATCTCGCCTCTCCAAACACCCTCATGACTCACCATCAGCTTCACGACATGATTTCTCGCGGCCTTCCATTCTCCTTCTTGCCAATGTCGACCCATCAAGTTCTTGCCCTCTGTGAAGATCACTCTGTTCTTGAGGCACAGCTATCGGAATACTCGCTTCTGGTCGAAGAAAACGACAAACTCATAGCCCAGCTTGAGACAGAACGAGCAAGGGTCGAGACTGTGCAGAGTCAGCTTATCCAAATGAACGAGCTGAATCTTACCGAGAAAAAGAAGAACCAAGAGAAGATTGATCAGCTCGAAGCTGAGCTTTCCCAGCAAGGTCCACGGATCAAGGAGCTCGAGCAACAGCTGGCAGAAGCTGAGAAACGGCTCAGTGAGCACGAAAGTACTCTCGAGCTCGAATTCAGCCGCTGGAAGCAAAAGGCGGAGCTCGAACGAGCAGAAACTTCGGAAGCACATGCGCGTGCTCTCCAGAAGCTTCACGATTCCCATGCTGAGGAGAAGAAGGCTCTTGATACCGCCTATCTCACCAAGATCGATAGCCTGATGAACGCCCACTCTGTCGAGCGTGCCAAGCTACTTGAAGCTCTCGAAGCCCGTGAGAAGCTAGTAGAACGGGCAAGGTCAGGATCCATTGAGGATGTGACCAAGACGCGGCGGAATCTGGCAAAGAGACATGAAGAGGAAATTCAGAGTCTTAAACGGGCACATGCGGACAAACTGTCTGCTATGGATGAGTTTCACCGTCAAGAAAAGGGTGCACTACTGGCCAAATTCGAGAAAGAACGGAACATATGGGAAGCAGAGAGAGATGGTCTCAGGAAGGGGCGATCCGAGTTGGAGGAGAGAGTTCGAGAGATGGAAGAAGACCTGGAGGATAGGACGGTGGATATGAAGGCCGAGTATGAGGAGGACAAGGCAGAGTTATTGGCGCAGTTCGCCCGGGAAAAGAAACGGATGGAGAAAGAAGCGGCAGATGCCAAGCGGCGTCTTGAGGAGGAGTACCGTCGGAGCAAGGCCAAAATCGAGGCCACCTTTGGGAAGATTAAAGAGGAAATGGAGGCTGTGTTGGATCAGGCCACAGACGAGTGGGAGAGTGATAAGCAGAGATGGGAGGTGGAAAAAGAAGATTTGGTTGAGAAGGTAAGGAGGGCAAGGGGTGAATTTGATGAAGAGAGAGAGCGGATGGAGAAGATGATCAGGGATTTGAAGATTGATAAGGATTGTTTGGTCAAGGAGAACTCCAGATTGAACAAGGTTTTGAAGAAAATTGGAAATTCAGAGGAAGGAAACGAGAACTGGTGTAAGGGTGATGCATACTATGAGGGTGCTTTTGAGGCTCTAATGAACGCCATTGTCGAAATTTCCAAACAGTTCTCGGTCCTTCCTACTACGGATCCAGTACCAGTAAGTTCCTTCTTCTTTCCGATTTCAAAGTTAACCTCTTATTAGCGTTACGCTCTCGATTATCTGCCAGCAGGTCTAACTTGGGAGCTCATTCGCTCTCCTAACCCATCTTCTCAATATCTTCGCCAGTCCTTTGTCCAGCATACCATATCTCGCCTGCTTTGCCAAAAGATTTTCAATCCCTTTGTTTTTACTCTCACCAAATCCTCTAACCGCATTTCCACCTATCTCCAAACGCTTTCTGAAGATCTTCGCAAGAAGTCTACGCGTCGAGAAGCTGTCTGGCGAATGTACACAATGTCCGCTGTCTTCCAGACCAGCTCCTCCAAGAAAGCTGCCTCCATCATTGCGACCACTGTGCAGGAAGAAATCATTGATCTTCTTTCACCATTCCTAGAAGCTCGCAGGCTCGACTCCTTCAAGTCGTCACTAGGCAAAATAGTCAAACTGGCTGTTGAAACCTGGAGGTACGCAAGAATGGAAAAGGAGGTGTTCTCAGCTCGCATGGAGCAGTTGGCAGGTGATGGGCCCGACTCTTGGTTAGAGCACCCATATTCGTCTCTCGGAGGCCTTCATCCGACTGTTTCCTCCTCTTCTCAATACTACCAGTCAGGACAGGGCACCATTTTCCTTCCTCTTCTACCCCTCATCTCTCGTGAGGGAACTGTCCCCTCTGCCGCAAATCCGGATGCTGCCCTTGACGACGGCCACGTCTTCACTCCCGGCTTCTGTCTATACACCACATCTGCTCCACTCGTGCTCCGCAAGCAGGAGCTGCTTACAGAGCCAAAGAGTCTGACACCGCGCTCAAGTTACAGGAGTATGATCCCCTTGCCGGTCACCAAAGGTGGTAGGGTTAGTCCAATGCCAGGAGAGGATCGGGAGCGTGAAAGAGCCAGACGGAGAGAAGAAAGGAAAAGGGAGAGGGAGATTGAAGAGCGATTGGAGAGAGAAGAGAAGGAGAGAATGGAGTTCGAGGCGGCAAGAATGAAGGTTAAGGAGGAGATGATGAGTAGGTCGGGCATAGTAGGCGTCGGAGAGTTTAGACTCGACGATGAAGATGGGTCCACGCCTAATGTGGTCTCGGAAGTGGCTACCGAGCCACAAAACAGGGAACATGGCGACATCTCCAGAGACGCTGATCAGGCCGATCTCGAGGCTTCGAGAAGCGTCGTTGGTGAACACAACGAGAAACGGGACGAATCCGAAGCTTCGAGCAATATCACAACTGCCATCGAGGCTACCCAGCAAGCACTTTACGATATGCCGACAATCATTTCAACCACCTCAGCCAACTCTAGGCCAGCTTCTCCCTACACGGAACAGCCCAATACCTCGGATAGAGAAGCCGGGTTTCCAAATTCGGCCAAAACCGACGAAACCACTGACGTATCGTCAAACTTGTGCGAGGAGAAGCTGGACGCCGAGCTTGGAGCTGTCACCTCCTCTGGTGAATCCAACGGTGACGGAAGCGAGTGCGCTCGATCAGGCACGAAAGAATCCGATGTCACAGAGCATGTCATTGAGGCTCAATCCAAGGAAGAGGCCAAGAATGCCGATTGTGGACTAGCGCAATCGGAGGAAGGCCCTGTTGGCAACAGCGATGCTGTCTCTCCTCGATTCGCCGAAGGGAAGGTTGATGCCGAACTTGGTATGATCAGGCCGCAGGACATCTCTATGGAGACAACCGTCGAGGGGGTATCTGGCGAGCATCGTACGATTGCCCCATTTTGGTTACCTAGAAAGTAAGCTAATGTGATTAGATGCAGTCCCAGCAACGACAAACGAAGACCCTGCATGGATCGGGCTCTGGCAGAATGATCGGGGGGTATGGGGCTGTGTGGAGCCGGTTGTCCAGGTCGAGACAGGGCGTTGGTGGGGTATGGATGCGGTGATTGCGAGGCAACTGCATTGGCAGACTGGTGAGGGTTGGTGGAAGTCAGAAAATACACCTGCCTGGCAAAATGGCGAGGGGTATTGGACGGCTTTCGGAGCATCCGTATATCCTGCCGCAGAAACGTTGTCAAACCCGAGCGTTTCCATGGTTGATGTGGACGAAGAGGGGTGCCATTCGGAAGAGAGTCAGGTGAAGGTCTCCGAGGATCGAACTGAACCTGAGGATCGGAATGACGTTGGTTCCCGCCAAGATTCTGGAAGCATCTGGGCTTCTAGTGTATTCTTACTGCAATCCTCCGAAGGACGTTGGGAAACCGATGCCTGTATTCGGGGCAGATTAAGTTACTGGCAGACCGAGTCGGGGAGCTGGAAGAATGCCGCTTGTACGTGGCAACCGGACTGCGGCTCGTGGCAGATGGGACTGTTGAGCCGAGAGAACGAGGTCGGAACCAGTGATTTATCAGCTGAGGCCGCGGTCTCGGAGGAGCAGAAGGGGAATGGAAAGCAAATCTCGATGGATGGGCATTGGCAAGCCGGTGATGGAAGCTGGAAAGGTTGTGAGTTTCGCTCACAATTCACTGCGGGCCGATGGCTCATGTGTGATGCCGAGTCGGACAAGTCGGACCTTTTCTGGCAAGGGAGTGGTGGTGCTTGGAATAGTTGCCAGTCCTCCTCACAGGAAGCTGGCAGCCACTGGCTTCCATCGAGATCTAGTTGATATCATACACGATTGCCCAGGCTTGGGCTTGGCCGAGAGATACGGATGCATTGTTGATGAGAACCGGAGATGAGTCAGGCCGATTAAGCGGATGGTCGGCACAAGGAGCACCGAGAACATAACCGACAAGTGAAATACGAGATTGCTTGAAGATCTTTAGTATCTCATGTTGATGATACAGGTTTCGCCAGTGTTATGAGATAATGAAACCGTCCGGGGTTTGTCAGTGGTAGTAAGGGCTTACGCATTGTCGTAGGTTTAGGACTTTTGGTTGTTGCATGTTCTCTCTTGGTAGTTTTGTTTGCTTTAGGTTGTCTTCGTTTCTTTTAACCTCATATAATGGCGTTGCTTTGGTTTTATTCTGCATACTTTATTTGCGTTTTAGTTTAGTTTGATACTCCTGCGAATAGATATTCATTTACTTAAGTAACTAACTGGTTTATGTACTACTGTTTGATAATGAAGTATATTACCAATATGACTTATGTATAAATGCGATGTACAGTGTACATAAAGCATCCGTGTCTATGATTTGATGCCGTTTTGCTTTGCTGGTTCTCAAATATTGCTGTCAGATCCGAATTGCAATATTGGCGATTTCTAGCCTACGTTAGAACGGCGTTACCCTTCTCGCTTTCTGATTTCTTGTTTGCAGTTCGAGCACGCCCTATCAACTAGAACCGTCCCCTAATGAGCAACGTTGCAACCGTGAGCTCTCATAACTGAGATATTTTACCTCCTTGGAGCTTACATATACCGGTTTTCATTATTTCCAAGACGAGAAGTTGCGATGATTGCCCTGCAAAGTATGTATGGAAAAGACCCGAAGGCTCGGCCAAGCGACTAGTAGATATAACGTACGCTTTTCAGGGTCCTGATGAGCTATCGCGCGGACAAGATGCCCGGTAACCATGGCGTCTCACTAACGACAGAAATACGAGCAAACCATGCCCAACAGCTCCTCGGACGTGTGATCCGAGACCGGGAGAGCCTTCCCGGAGTAAGGCGTGTAATTCCACATATGTACTCGTACTGCACCAGTTGGGCCGTGCTGGGTACCCTGATATCATTCGGTCAAAAAGGTTACGTATGTTGGGTGGGAAAACACTCCGCCATGGCAGAACGAGGTTGCATCCTTAGTGCTATGTACTACATGCGGCCGCCTCTACTACGGTCTCTAGCATGCTGTTCCAATAAAGTGTGGCGAAACATGAAGGGTCCCCCCACCACTACCGATTGCAGATAGCGGCACCTTGGTGCTGTACCATCCATGTTTCTGCATGTTTCTAACAACCTCACTGTGCGACTTGCTACCATGTTTTTAGGACCAAGAACCTACCCAAAAAGTACTGAGCAGCGCTGATCAACTGCTCTCAAACCTGGCGGGCTGCGTGAATCCTAATATAACTCCCAGTAGTAAGAGCTCGAGAGGGAGGGTGGAGATATGAGTATGTAGTAATCCCCAAAGTGCGGATGTGATGCAACTCCAAGTCGGACCTTGCATATTGCACCAACGCTCAGATACACTTGGCTGTCGGTTCTGTCATCCTCCAAACTGTGTGCTCGGCGGAGGTTTCCTCCACGGTATTTTCGGACGCTTGATAACCCGCAGTTGATACACAGGCATGCTTGCTGCAAAGGAAACAGGGCTTGCACGGTGTGGGGTGAACCGTTAGCCGGAACTGATTGCGCCTGTACGTGAGAAGGCCTCGTCGCTTGAATGCTTGCAGATCAAGATCGTCTCGTACTCGTAAGGGTGCTACATCGAGGTGTGTGTGTATTTACACTCTTACGTTTGATACGAGAGCCTTTGGGGTGTATGTGCAATTGACATCATATATCTCCTCGATGATTCTGCAGAGTTAGGTTTCGCAGATGGCCGATGGTAATCGCTCAACTATTTATGTTTGGAACTTCTGTGCTTTTGCTTGAAGTGAACTCCAGACGCATGTAACCAGGCTGATATGCAGGGACGCTTAAGGATCCCCGATACAGACATACATACTTCTTAGTAGTTCCATGATAATTGATCTTTGATATGTGGACAAGTACTTACATAGTCAAGGCCAAGGCACGAGACATATTACCTCCACCGAAACTGGGTGGCGATTCAAATATGGGCAATCGATCAGGTATGAGTCTGAGATAAATGCGCCAACATTGAACTCGCATGTCAGCTCGTGAATTGCAAGGCATAGAAGATCTCTGCATAATGCACCAGTCCTGCTCGTCTCAGTCACAATTGTTTTTGGGAGTAACCACATGCTTCGAGCTTCTGATGAGTGCGAGAGTGATAAGAGGTGTAATTACTACCGTCTTCGGATGGGTTGTTCGTGATCACGTTTACACCGAGCACACACTGCCCAAACGGTATGAAATAGATTGAGTACATTTCGAGCTATGCATGTATAATTGCGTCGGAATTCATAACTGTGCAACTTCAGAGCTCTTTAAAAACACTCATCCCACGCTGCAGAGCTGTCTCAAATCAGGGATTCGATCTGTGTTTTTGCCGTTTACCTTCAGATTAACGGAATCTCCCTTTAAATGAAGAAAGTTGGGCGCACATCATGCGATGCGTCTCGTACTCGTACATCCGAATGGCCAATGGTTGTTTTCTCCGAGTCAGTCCAGGCCCTTTCTCAAGTGTGCCCCCCAAGCTCGGAGATCTCGAAATGATCTTTTCAAGCGGCCTGCCATCGATGGAATGGTGCATCCAAAAGTCCATCTGTTAGGGTGCATATGTAGAACGCGTCATCTGTAGGTTTGAATATGGACGGGTTAAGTACTTGCCTGTTTTGAATGTCTTGAAAGGCTTTCTAGATCTACTGACAAATGTGTTCAAGGCTCATAACTGAATCAGATAGTCTCTGGTGATGAAACTAACATGCCAAAATAGGGCTTGGAATGGGAGTTGAACCCATGTCTTCTCTGTGCAGGACGCTCTACCATTGAGCTATCCAGCCTGAATATGTGGATTTCCCCTAGGTTTTTAATCGCAGTACTATATAACACTTGTGAACCGAGAGATAATCGAGGAATTTGAGGCGGATATCTGGTTCCTAACACGAAGAGCTCCAGGTTGCATATGTGCCAACTGAGAACAAATTGACTGTACAAGTACTATGAGCAGTACCCACCCGGGAGCCGTAAACCTCCTCCGAGTCAGGCAAATGAAGGCGAGTCTGAGGGTTTAAGTCTTCGAATTCCTTCGCACACCCTTTGCCTCATGAGCTCAGTTAATGCACTGTTCGCAAAAGGTAAATCAACCCATCTGGAGATATCATGACTTTCCTCATATAGCAGAAAGCAAAAGCAGCTCAATAGGGGAGGAGTTCCTGCTTCTTCCCACTGTTGTCGTGGCGTACTCGTACAAAGCACTCACACCTCAACGCCGAGCCGATAGTTAGTAGGTTTCTATAGCTACACCCTTCTCGGTTTCATCCCCACTGAACAAATCAACCGGCAAAAAAACACCGATCGACGCATGGCACAAGCCTGGCAGATGTCGTCCTATGCCCGCCTCGTATGTACCGGTCGGAGCAGAAACTTGGACGTTGAAATAAGATTACCGAGGTGCTTGGGAGAAGGCCTACTTCTAGCTAAGGCACTACTACATACATCTCATACTCCTGCCGCCGATTCTTGCCATCCGGACGTCAAGTCCGACCACCAAAAAAGGGCATCAGGTTACTCCAGGCTGATGATCGATTCACTGCTACATAAGTACCTTTGAAGATTAACGTTCACGCTCGATCGATGACGCGACCCTTGCTTGTCGGTCACTTTGCGAAGCTTACAAACACAAACTCGCAGGGTTTTTTGTGTGTAAGAGCGGAGATGAGCCATACCCTTTGGACAAGCTATGGTCGAGCCGAAGCTGTCCAACCTGCAGTCGAACCTGTCATCTCGATGGCAGTTGCGGGAACACTGGAGCCCCTGAGCCGCTACGCAATGCCGCCGAGGAGTGTGGGGATCGACAGTATCGACGATATCGTTGCCTACCATACGAATAGCTACGTCAAATGAACTGAGAAGTTTGGACGATTAACTCGGAAATCGGCGTGGTAGTTGATAGCAAAGTTTCCATTACAATGCTAGGATGATGAGCTGATGAAGGGCTCCCCAGAGCTCCCCAGAGCAGAGCTAAGTATCACACTGCATAGGAAGTACATACGGAGTACCACTTGTACATACCTATGGTTGTTGGTATGAAAAGATTCTCACCGAAGACAAAATTTGTACCGATATCAGCAACTTTACGTGGCTGAAATGTTGATTCGCACAAGTAGTGGTGGACTTGTATGGATCCGTAAGCCGAGAACGCATTCGCACGATCCACCCAACTAGCCACAGTACGTTCTAGAAAGAGCCACGCAGATCACAAGAGGAAGTTATCGAGCGGCTTGTATTGCCGTGTGGCTTAAGTCCTCTACTAACCGTTTCAGGCAATATTGAAGCTCGACCGTTTTTTTTCGGCGGCTCTGCCGTTGCTACCCTACTTAGGTGATGGGCGAGGTGCACAACTGCAAATGCAAATGCAAACGAGCAGGCAGAGATGGCGACGATTCATGGTTCGACTCGTTGTTTGCTGGGAGCACCCGCGCGGGCGCGGGACTTGTCGTGCCGACGTCGTATGGAGAAGCTGTGTGGAGGGTTGACTGATCGATGATGGAAGAGAGAGCGAGAGACCGATTCGATCGTTTGCATGAATTTGTTGCTCCAAAATTGCGTGGACAAAGACAACCGTTGTCAACCTGCGCGGATATTTGTTCCGGCCAATCAGAGGGTCGCCTGAGCGGGTAGGTCGTGAAGGGTTTTGGGGGTGGATTGCGGCACAAGGCCAAGCTCGTACGAAGAAGAGATAATCATACATATCTCGTCAACCTGTGTATGTGCAAATGCACGGCGCGAGAAAAGTCGGGACCGATCACAAATAGGGCACATGGAAGGAGCATTTGATATAAACAGTAAAAAATCACCCATAAAGAAACTTATCCGCTTCGAAAAGAACAAGAATTCATAGCTGTACAAGCAAAGCGGACAGTGAAGCCTCGTTGCTGGATACGCACGTTGCTGCGGAAAGAGCACTGGCATGATGATACATATGCAACGTCTGCTGTCCACTGACATGCAACGACCGGAACAAACATCCACTCTGCAGGGTCCTTGTTGATATCAAAGGTGCAACCACCAGCCCAAAAACTCAACAAGAGTTTCAGATGAGAAGCGATCCAGAGGTCCCTATCAGTAGAATGGATATTATTACACCGGCAAGAGCATTTCGGATGCTATATGTAGTACCCAGAAAGACATGTACTTGTCATTCAGCACCACCAGTTGCTTCGTAAGTAGATAGTTGTAAGTACGATATGTAGATAACCAACAAAGGCTCAGCCCGTACGTATCTGATGTGGTTTTGTATGTTGTATGTACCACAGTCTGCGTTCTTCTGTGGGGTTATAACTTATGGCGGCGGCTTAAGGGTCCAATTGCTCACTGAAATGACGTAATAGCAGCCAAAGCAGCCATACTTAGTACATAGCGGCCGGCATCACCGCAAAAATGCCATCTCGATGCTGTGATATGTGTAGCCTCCTCCCTGCAGCAGCTGACTGAGCCTTTCTGTTTGGAATCAATTCGCACGTCTCGCTGTTGTATTGGGCGAGGCCAAGCTGTTTTCTCGGATAAGTCACTCGCACACAAGCGCATACCCCCGATTGCGCACTGTTTCTGCGATCCGTTGCGGTCCCCTAGCCAATTTATGCGTATTGCATTTCCAGAGTGTCGCTTTTTGACAGTGGTCCTGGCTTAGCCTCATAGCTAAGCGCACTAGCCCAATAAGCTTGTGCTACTTATTAGATTCTCGAATGGTCAGGCTTGGGAAGATTTGAAAACCATATGGGAATCGGAGGGTTGTGTATGGATCTTGCGCTGCGAAGTCGCGGATTCAGGGACACCTGCAGATTCAACCCTGTAAACCCTGAAAATCCACATCCGAAGCCCAAGCAGGGTAGGTAAGCTAAGCACGATCGAACCCGATCGAGTACAGAAACTTGCTACAAGATAAAACATAACCACCAGGCCGCTGTTACTTTGGAGGCATGTCAGAGATGATTTATCGGAATTTGTCGATTTTGATGAAAATGGATTATGGAGCATGAGGGGGTCTTATGGGGAGGGGGTGGTGGAGGGTGTGCACGCGTGCTAGGGTCCCGAAGCGGATGGAAAGGGTAGCAGAAAAAAAAGTACTTAGTAGTAGGACAGCTTCCCGCAAGTCGCCGCTCACACGAGAGATGACAAGCTCAACAACAGGCTTTTGTAGAGCGGAGCAAACACCCGAGAAATACAGATCTCGATCTCTTTCAAGGGGGTTAGCTCTACGTGTTGCAAACCCTTCATAAGCTCCTCCTTTTGGGGTTTACCGTAGCCGGAGGCCGTATCTGTGGGCTCATGAGGAAGAAGTCGATGCAGCAGCACATTTTTTGGACTGATTGATTGATCAAAGGAAGGACCATGATGACAACACCTGAGGTATGTACCGGTGAAAGAGCTGAACATTGAACGGGTCCCGGCCCTTTTGCTCGGCAGCAGCTAGATAGAAGGGTTACCTATCCCTAGGGGCATAGTACTGTGGAGATAAGTATGTAAAGTACCTAGGTTAAGTACTTTTTCATCCAGGTACGGACGGATACTATCAACAAGCGATTCTGTTTTTCCAGTATCAAAATAATTAGCAACTTAGATAGGCTCCAGCAATGCCAGGATTCAGACAACAGAGACAACGATCGCAGGTACATGCCGCTTCAACAGGCCGGAGAATATGCCCTCCAGACTCTGATGTCATCGTAAGGGCGGTCCTTTTTCCCTGGTGATTTTTCGCTTGCGTGGTTATAGCGCCGCTTGGGAATTGCTAGATTCATTTCACATTTGTTGTTCGCTCTTTCACCACCAGAACTTTTTTCTCAACTATTTCCAGTTTGGGCTTAATTATGACATCCCATGGCATTTCTGGCAGAGAAGGCAGCCATCCTTAAGTTCTAACTGATCCGCCTCTTCGGACCCCCCAATGATCGTCGCTTTCTCCGCTCTTACAAACTCCCAATCTTCCCCACCATCCACCCCTTGACAACTTCAACGCTTTCCTCCTTCCATCCCTGAAAGATTCTACGGAACATCCTTCCATCTTTTTTTTTCTTTCTTTTATAAAGTCTCCAATCGCTACACAACCGCGACTTTTATTCTAAATTTGCCAGTTCTCCCAGAGTCAAGACAGGAAAGAGTAACGAGCAACACCAGTCAGTTCAGTAAGATCGTTCGGAATAGACATCATCATCATCCCATCGTCAAGAACGACAACAACAACAACAACAAAAACACCATCACGAGAGTAGTTTGCTCTCTTACCACTACTGCCACAATGACACCGCCGTCTCTCCGTACCAGAACAGCCTATGGCCAGGAAGTCGACATTCTCAACTGTGCTCCTGTCGTCCAGAAGCCTTCCGCTCAGCGAACGCAATCCTCGTCACCAACACTCGAGGCCCGTATGAAGGATTTGCTGTTTACACCATCACTCACAAACACCATTGATGAAGAATCTCGGAGGAGGTTTGGTTCGACAGAGGGAGGAGGATGGGAAAGGCCCATGGCTGATTCACGGTACTCTTCGGCATCATCTTCACCCGAGAATGGTTTCAGCTCCGTCGAGCTTAACACTCCAATGTCCTCCATTTCCTCTACCCGCTCCTCTAGTTTCAGCAAATTCCCTGCCGAGCACTACCAACCAAGCGACAACGTTCCTCGCCTAGCCCATGTGGCACCGTCGGCGCCAGTTGACCGCAGAATCTTCCAAGCCAAACGAACTCAGTCGCTACCCATTGTGCCTCGCAAGCGATCTCCCACCTCTGATTACCCGGAAGTACATGGTCAGTCTTCCGTCTATCGTCACCACTCTCAGACGGCAGTATTTCACCCAACACCCGAGTTCCGCAGTGCAAGCTTCACCACCAAAGAGCCTCTTCCAAGCATCGACAATCTCTTCCAGATTGCCGGAGCTAGTCAGCCCATTCAGCGATCTCCCACCAGCATCCGTCCACCACCAACCGACTTTCTTCAGAGAAGGAGCAGCGGTGTTGACCCGCTCGACATGGACAACGCATCTCCATTTGTGCCATCAACGAGAAAGAGTGACTTGGTCATCATGCCCATCAAGGAAGAGCGTCCACACCCAATGGTCATTTTCACGGATGCCGATGCTTCCGAATCCGACTCGATGTCGAGGAGCCCTTCCCCAGCCAAGAGACGTAGGTCACAGCAGGACCTGACGGCATCCACTACGGATGCCGCCGCTGCCGGTCCTGCCGGTCAAAGCCGACCAGTCAATAAGCGCAAATTCCCTTGCCAGATTTGCGGAAAGCTCTTTACCACATCCGGCCACTTGTCCAGGCATGGCCGGACACATACTGGCGAGAAGAGATACGAGTGCCCTCACGAATCTTGTGATGCACGATTCAGCAGACAAGACAACTGCATGCAGCACTTCCGAACCCACTCAAATAGTGATTCGAGAAGAAAGAAGCGTCGTCCTGCCACTTCCACAACTGTCTCTCCTCCTTCCTGTGGCGCTTCTGCCGAAAACTTCCAGCCAACTGCTGCACCAAATGGATCATGTAAGTTTCATCATCTATCCCTTGTATTCGAGCTTGAGCTAACTGTTGCATAGTAAATGGTCCAGATTTGCTGGCAGCTTTGGCAAACGCTGCGGCTATGGCTGACCGTGGTGCTCTCCCGGCTTGATCAGCAACGATTAGCAATCGTTGTCGTTCTCGCTTGCTGGCTGGCAACGGGTTTCTTCGTTGCACCGCCGTTTGGGGTAGTGATATCCTGCTTCTGCGTCCTTATTGCATTTTCTTTGTACATCTTCGGTCATGGATTCTTTTATAATTTGTTTTGCGGCTTTTTTGTATGGCGTTCGGGGTTCTGGGTTGGGTGTTTTAATGAATGCATTGTCACGATTGATACTACTTCCCTACTTATAATATTTTGCTTGTTGATCTGAGTGCACTTGGTTGTTCTTTTTACTTCCAAAAGTACTCGTCTTGAATTGTTGTATACAGCCACGTCTGGCAGTACTATGGTTACTTGGTTTATAGATACCGAAGGGTTTCTTGTGCATTGGGTCGGTTGTTTTGCTACTTTGAGTCAAAATTCGGTTGTTGTTATTTTCCGTTGCAATCATTGTCCTAAAGTAGCTTTGAGATACTTAATCAGAAAGCATCCGTCATTTCTTCGTTGGTATACTTTTGCGCTCTCCACCATGGTCCGTGTAGCTACTATTGACACGGAGTGAACGCATGTGGCAAATAAGGTTACGCACAGCAGACATTGAGCACATTGGCGGTCTGGGGAACGCATCACCATAATTAGGGTTTTCAGGGACAGTGGCAGCCTCCATCATTGCATTGACGTTGAGAAACGCATTTCGTAGTCTTCTCCCAGGCGGGGAGTTCTCAGCCCTAAACTTCGTACCAGTCTCGCAAACTCAAATTCATCAACGCAACTTGATGATGATGGCATTGAGCTGATTCAATGGGCAGGTCCTGGTGCTCGTCGTCACTCAATGAAATTCTCTCGGAACGGAGAAACCTTCATGAGGTGGGTCGCCATGGCAAACCTTGGGCCTCACTTTTGCATCTCGCTCGAGCGCCTGGCACTAGCACTGGGCGGTGATGTCACTTCTGAGATGCAATCTTAATTGGCCAATTCGTCAACTGTACCCTCATGCAACGTACGGACATACACTGCACTGGGTCAAATACATAGAGACGTCAAGATGTGGCAGTAGTATGTAGTCGTATAGACAACAGTCGTACCCAGGTAACATCCTATCTTCCATTCCCCAGATCAACCTGCAAGTACTCTGCCGATCCCACTGGCATCTATGTACCCTCCCAGGAAATCCGCACGCCAGATCTATGTAGGGCAATTATTTCCACAGCACGATCCCCGGATTAGATCATTTTCGACATTCGTACATCCATCTCGGTCACTCTGGAACGAGCCGGAAGGCCAGGGCGAGTGACAACTAACGATCGGATTGGAGCCGAACCAGGAGGGTGGAAAGAAAATATGCCCAAACTGGAAAGGGAAAACTTTTCCCTCTCCCAGATCCGGATATGGTGGATCCATGAAAGATGGCGGAGCTGGTAGTTATGAGCTATGATGTCATTGCCCTGGATTGTTCCATCCCACTTGCTAACTTAGAGGGAAAGTGACAGTTAACAAGTAATTCTTCCGCCCACCCCCCCCCCCATGATGGCCCATTTTGGGAAGTTGGGAACTGCATAGGCATTCTTTCCGTTTTGGACACTAGTGCAATGCGCATTCGTGACTTTAAGCTTTGCGTGGAGTGCCGAGCCCTAATTGGTTGCCTGCTGGGTTATGATGGATCGGTCTGAGGTCGGAATTGAAACGTTGGGAGGCGTTTGATATGTTCGGATTGTTCCGTGCAGAGAGGAGGGAATGTGGGGAAGCAAAGAAGGTGTGGCATGTCGTTCATAAGTCCTATTATAAGATTTGTTTTGAGATCCGATATCCCTTAAGGTTTCTACTAGATACTACTCGGTACATTCATGTCACTATGCAGCTGCCAGTGCTTTTTCCATGTTACTTTGTACCAAGTACTTAAGCATCTCTGCCCCTTCCAACGAAATTCATATCGGCGTATTCCGATTGTACCCTCGCTTCAAGGAATATTCGTATGGAGCAGTATTTGAAATACGGTCGGGTATGAGAAGATGCTCTACCGAATCAAACGCCTGCCCTCACTTTCTCACCGCACTATTACATAGAGAATGAGCGGTAAGTCGTCATTTCCTAGCTACTAAACTCATCGAGATGGATAGATGGATAGGAGCTCAGAGCTTGCGATGTATCTCAGATGCATGTTCGTATGTACTTGTATGTGCAGTGCAGATGAGGAGAATCTCGCGAGCGAGAGACAACAGATCGAGATCAGAACGTAACAATACTGCCACTATCAGATTAGTCCTGGCCGGCCATCCTGCACAGGTTCCATACCGTCATGCTCGGAATAAGCATCCGACCTCTTCGGTTCGGATCGCGGAGAGCCATGCACCTGCATTGTACATAGGCCAGTCGTACATGTGTTGTGGTGGGAGATATGCATCCTCGAGTTTTTCGATAGGTAACCTCCGCGATCCGCAGGATTAACCACTCACACCATCTGACATCTTAACGACCCTGAGAGGCTCGTAGGTAGCAACTGGAGAGAGCACGGAGCAAGTTGTAAGCATGGGAAACCAGCCAACGTCACTGCCATTCAACCTAAAATGTACCTTGCACCAATTAACCAGCATCAACAAATCATTAGTATGAAGTAACAATAAGTACTCAACGACCGTGGAAGACTCGGAGAGCTGACGTCTGTTCGGGAGAAACGACGGATGGCATCAAATTTGGGCAGCATGTCGGCGTAATATCAGCAAACAAACCGCACTTCCACTCCTGCTGCCATCACTCGGACTTCCGAGTCCGATCTTTCAAGTCCTGATAAGAGCGAGACCAGACCGACCCATGCAATGTGATTCCACAGGTGCATTGACTTCCGACCAAGCATCTCATCTTCCTGAGGGATCGGAAAAGGCCTAAAGGTAAAGAAAAATCTTCGTGTTCAATTGATGAGCGTCCTTACTCTCGCCCAGCTTACCAGATGCAAAGGAATTCACAACTGTCTCTCGCTCGGTCATCAAGCATGCAGTCTGCTCGCCCTAGTAATGCGGTGACAACCAGTGCCCTCTGAGCAGCATGTATAAGTAGTTGCGTATGCCTGATGGATGATGTATTGCCGATTCCTAAGATGGAAATTGTTGCATGTTGTCTCGTTCGAATCGACTGCATAAAGTACTAGTACATAGCGAAATTGGTCAGAGTCAGCCTTTGAGCAGTAACAATGAAGTGCATACAAAGTACTTTACTTCACATACATCAAGTGACGTCGAATCTTCTGCCATCGAATATACTCCCGTGGGCCGGGAGACGCACTTTACGGACCTTAATGCCGACTCTTACAACCGACGGCAACAATACTCGCGTCGGGCCGTATTGTAAAGGATAAGCAACGTTGCAACATCTGCAATATCAGTCAGTGAGTAAGCATGTCAAGCAACTTATAACTCGTACAACATCCTGTCCTCAGAACGTCGGCATGAGAGTTTCCTCCTCGAGTCCTGTCAAGCAGCCAGGATCAGCCTGCAGCCTGGGGAAGCAACCATGAGTACGAGTTCTTGCTGCTTGCGCTTACACCTGTGTTTCCCATCGCCCTATAGTTCAAGGACAAGTAAGTAGTAAACAAAGAAAGCTTCGCTCTATGCCTGTACATATCCAAGTACTCGTCACCGTAACCTCAGGTACACGAGTCCGTTAATTATAAACGTGTCGAGGTCTTGCCAAGCAGGGTGCAAAAGTCAGTTCAAAGTTGATGGTTGATGGCGTTGGCGGTTGTGACTTGTTAAAGCTGGAACCAACAGTAAGTACTGCAGTGAGCCAGGCCCAGTATGTAAAAAGGATGCTCGCAGCAATACCGGATGTGACTCCCGGTGACTTCCGTGACTTCCGGACCCAGTTTCGTGGAAGCTGTGGAAAATCCAAGCTGAAATGGGTGCCACTATGCCGTAAGGGTCTCGATCAGTAAGACTTCTCAGGAAAGCCCAGTCAAGGAGTTTGGGGACTGCTTTCTGTATGATTAAGCTGGAATCCATATCCCATTGTAAATAAGTACAAGTAAGTACCTGGAGCGAGGAAGGAACAACTGCTGGATCAAAATCGAAGGTTCGAGAAGTTTCGGATTTCGAAAGTTGGAGTTGATTTAGTCTTGTTGATTCGCATAACTTCCACCAAAGAAGTACCAAGTCGAAAACACTTTACAACGTTAACTCCAAAATGCTTTGGTGGTCAACTCCCTGAACCTTTTCAACGTCTGTCTCCTAAACACCTGCTGGGACGAAAAGAGCCCGAAAGAGGAGCCGAATGAGTATACAGTCTACCTTTCACCATCCGAAATCTTACGAGACGCTCGAAGAAGCTCAACCATCGACTTTCGACCAATAAAACGCACCAGACCCGGACCCCTCTCAGTTCAACTGACTTTCTAACGGACCTTTTTTAAAAAATATTTCCTCAACAATGGACCCTCACAACTCAACCAACCGGCCAATCGACTATAACTGATGGAACAGAGCATATATTCAAGAGGAGCTTCATATCCGACACTTGGGCGGCTCGTTCCAGAAAGACCCTGAGGAGAGTTATTCTCGAGACGCCAACGCTGTGCAAAAAAAGCCCGACAAACCTTGTCATGCCTCGCCACGACAGCTTTCAATAATCCTGAGCTGAAGCAACCAGCAACGACTTGTTGTCCAGGCAAAGAAAAACACGACGGCACAACCCCCGGCCCCAATGGAGCATGGTGACATACTTTACGACAAACACCAACCAACCAGACTCGCAGTGACACCCTTCCATATGGGGTTTCCTGCGTGCCCACTCTCATCGGTCAACAACCAGCCGCCTCAACCTTGGAACCATCGGAACAAAAATCCGGACGACGAAAAAGACACCACCACAGCACCTTCACATTTGCAACAAGACTCCCCAGTTCCCTCTTCACGCAGCCCAATCAGAGTCCACAAGCACCAACTTCGACCCTAGCTTGCAACACGAGAAAATGGACACATCCGCAGAGATTGTGCCCTTCGATCGGTATTAAGGATGTCGGACAGAGGTCACCTAAGCCACTGGGGGCCCAAGATCGACGTTCATCCACGCCACGTAGCGTCATTCACCGCTAGAACCTGTGGTTTATGACGGCAGCATGAGATGGCCGGAAGGACTGAAGTTACGTTTGAGCGAGTAAGTGTCGTATTGGCAGAGTGTTCAGAGCTACTTTGTCTGAACTGGGCTGGGCTGAGCTTTTGGTGGCGTCGGGATGGAAACTGTTGAGGTCGGTGAACAGGTGAGTGGCTTGTGCTGTCCAAGTCCCTAGCAAACGGTAAGCAAGACTTGATATGTAGTCGTTGAATGATGCTGCTAACTCACTTTCGATTCTAGATTCTACCCGTGTGCAGACCATTAGTGTACGTACCGTCTGTCTGCCTTGTCTGAGCGTTCCAATTGGCCGCCGCAAACTCAAACCTTCGACCCTCCACACGCAAAATGCAGACAAAAAGAGCTTCATTATCCACGGCATTTCAGTTCGGAGTCGTACTGAGACTGCAGAAACACACAACGACTGGTGTCCAACACAGGTGGCAACTGGACCCTGAATTCGCCCCTCTTCCTATTTGAATTTCTGCTCCCGCCTCGGTCAAAAACTGCAACGCACAGCCTCCTCTGCTCGCAAAAGGTTATCAGTAGGACCATGGCCATGAAAATGAAGCTCGAGGACATCCCGAGCCGGCGGATGTTGAGAGTTGACGTTGGAAGTCAAGCTCTATACGAAGGATGTCCAGAAGAGTTGTGGGTAGGTACCAACGATGATCACCCACAGTTCGCTCACCACGAGGTTGATCCCGCTGCACCCTGTCGATCCTGCCTCAATTCATCGAATTCGCCATACCGATCCACCACGTTTGCAGCTGCCGATTGCATTCCAATTATCTCGTCGCAAACACCCTTCGCGAATCGATCTGTCCTCCAAACCGCCATCGATGACCTCCAAAGTCGTTTACAATTCGTCGAATGCCAGTCGCCTGAAGTACTATCGTGCTGAGCTCAAGCACGGTGGCGTTCCGCATCCAAACTGCTAAACTGGAGACCGAAAAATTCTGGAGATTGGGGCAGGACTGGATTCTTTGGTGAGAAGTTGGGGTGAGCAGAGACGACTACATATCGCGGCAGGTCTGTATCGGCTCCAAAATGTCGATGTTGATCTGTTTAATGGCCCACGGCTCGCTTGTCGAAGTTTCTGGACCTGTTGCCTTTGTCGAGTTCGCGTGCTGGCAGCAGGAGGAAGATTTTTTAGCTCTTTTGTGCAATTGATGGTGCTTATCGGGCCAAGGCAGAGTTTTTCGAACAACGGTCTGGTCGTGCGGGTGCTGCGATAGAGAAGGATAGCTGGGGGCGACTACTGTGGTCTGACTCTTCGCTAAAAGTGCTTGAGGAGTCTGGTTTGGTGAGAGAATGAACTGGTGAGCTTGGAGTTGCGGGGGAATGGGAGGGTGTTAAAGGTACGAATGAGCTGGTGGTGATGGAGTTGTAAAGTATTGTGTTGGCCTCTCTCTCCCACGACTTTACTAACTGACTTCCGACGTCACTCAGCCCTCTCTAGTGTCAACAGGAGACAGCACGCCACATCGCCCCGCTCCCACCTACCGGACTCGCACCTTTTCCCTTCACCAACACAGCGTCAGATTCGATAGATCTCGATCCGATCACCATCGACCATCGGTTTCACCACACGATTCTTTTCGATTTGCGAAGCTTCGGACAGTTGGGACACTCACGGGTTCGAACAGGATGGCCAAACGCTCGCTCAATCCGCACATGAATGCCATTTCCATCGGTCACCAGTGAACTACGCAAATCTTTCACGCCCCGGCTCCAATCTGATTGGTTATACGACTGCTATCCACCGGAAGAAACCTCCACTTGACTGTTCGGCATGTACAAGTACAGACCCTGCTTCTGCCGCACCTACATAGTCCTGCGGAGTTAACCTCCTGTCAGATCTCCCGAATCCGTCCTTCCACCCCTCATAACTCCAAAACAAGGAACGTTGCTAGCAGATCGCTCGAGGTACTCACCAATTCGGCAAAGGGGAGGAAACGTCAAACAAACCTGGAAAGTCTGTCTTCTGGAACGAGCGAGCGGCTTCGCGCTATGCATGAGGAACGCCAGACTGCGCCTAAAGGAGTATTCCTTGAAATTCGACTGACTGCAGAGCGGCGCCAGGGTTACAATTTGTTTGGAAAATACCGGCTCGTTATGACAGCGAGCGGGCGGGTTTTCTATCCGCTTAACTGGTAGTGCAGATCAAGCACGGCTTACAACAGCCAGGTATTCCAGGTTTTCAAATGGCGAGAGCTTCTGGTGCCTGCATCTGCGGTGCTTGCGACTGCTGGCGAACTGTTGCGAGAGCATGGTTTGCGATCAGACCGGTGAGGAGTGGGCTGTCGGTGCCAGCGCCATGGTTCGGATACATCCGAGAAAGGGACGGACACAGAGGCAGATTTAACAGCCCTTGGTAGTACCTGAATAAGCTAGAGGTAAGTACTCACCCATCTGGTTGTTGGTTGATTGGGTTTCCGCAGTAGACGGGGCTCTTAGAGGAATCCGGCTACTTAAATAGCTACAAGGACGGACGCACTGAGAGATCGAGATCTCTTTGCGGCTGAGAACGGGGTAAGAATCATGCGCATCCCTAGATCTGAGATTGCCGGCAGCAAGATCGAGATCTCTCTCGTCTATCACCTTGCCAACAGGCAGTCACGCGGTTCACGCCTATGAACTCAAGTCGGACAACCTTTCGAACGCCAATACTGGCATGCATCGGGCTCGAGCCATATGATATACTTTCCAATACTGGTGGATTGCGGGTACTTTCTACGGGATATTGTGAAGTATACTGCTATCTTAACAGCCTTCATTCAGGCCTCTTGTGCCTAGATGCGCATTCTCGCAATGGGTTGGAAGTCCTTGTTGTAGAGATCGATGCACACTACTGTAGAATAGAACTCGTAATAGAACTCCGCATTATGGTTATGTTTCTCGCAAGTGGTGTACCCAGCATTCTACTATACTCTATGTCAAGCCAAGTAAAACCAGCTTGTTCCTCTTTGTATGTACTTAAGTACTCTTATACAAACGTCAGCGAGCTCGAATGAGATTGGTTTTTATGCCAGAAGCAAGATCCAATCTGATCGAGTTCAGCAAGCGTTTTACTTAAGTATATATTAGTAAAGTAATTTGTCTAAGCCTGTCACATACGGCCATAGATTGAAGAATATACGGGATCCCGTCCGGACGTCCGCTCTCCCATAGTCAAGCTTCTAATCGCCAAGTTAGTACTGCGGTGGGTAACCACGCGGGAATCCTTGGTGCTGTATGTTTTGCCTTTTCTTTACAGCACCGCGCCTGAACCAAAGGGCACATATTTGCATACTTTTTATGATTGAAATACAACTGTTAGTATGCCCGTGAGACTCCTTCCTGTGATGTAAACCTTTTGGATATCCACTCGATATCGATCTCTAGCGCCCGCTGAACTTCAACCTGGTTGATTCGATCCTTGTTGACGAATTCATTATTGAAAAAAAGTTCACCCGATTCATATTAATTCATGATGTCTTTCGGCTTGTCCCTCCGTAGCCGGCATATGTACATGTTGATAGTAGTATGGTTGAATGTCTTGGAAACTTGGAAGGTGTAGTATCACGAGCATTCGAAGAGTTTAAACGTTTGTGTATCTTCCTGTATGTGGCGGAGCTGTAAGTCTTGGCCGCCATCAAAATGTGGCGTAAGGCGTGAGGCGTAACCGTGGCTATGCAATCTCGAACCTCCCGAAGAACACCGGGGAAATCTATTACTCACCAAATTCGACCGTTGTAGGGGTTTTCCGACTCCGGCAGATTAGAGGTGGTAGAATGCAAGAAGTATGATATTACTGTTCAAGTTGCAACCAACTTCATGTATCTCTGATATCACGATATGGCCAGTCTTGTGGTGCTTTCGTCGATTTAGGACTGTACAGGCATATTCGTTAAGGTCTCACCGACATATAGACATGTATTAAGTACTTAAGTAATAAGCAGCCGTTACAAGCTCCTCCAAGGCGACATATCCAACTTTGCACATACCTACCCTCTACTAGTAGGCCTCTAGGCCTCCCGATCCCTCTCATGTGAATGGCTTCTGGACAACCAAGTTCTCCCCCCAAGCAGTATATCGAACCGCATTGTGCACAGGACAACAGGATACAGCAAGTATGCCGAGGCTATGGGAAAAGTCTCGAGTAACTCTGTGCCACTCATATTTGCATCTGAGCAAGTATGCACACCTCGTATAAGTCTTGGATAGCATTATGTTTTGCCAGAGATGTGGATGTTGGTACCAAACTGCCAAGGGCAATAAACGAGGGACCAACTCCGGTGAAATACGAGATGCGAGAAACTCCGATGATAACCTTTCTTCGAAGTCATAATGCAAGCTTCGGCGTGTAGAGTTAAAGCAAGAACCCACATCCTGGACTGCTTGAATGCATCATACCATTATCAAGTACCTACATTCAAGAGCCAGAGGTCCTAAATTTATAAGCAATACAAAGTAGTCGAAGTCAGAAGTGAAATTAATCATGCCTACCATACATACATACATACTATGTTAGGTACATGTTTCCTTGCGGCTGCGCAGTCGAGGCAATTTATTTGGCTGATTAAAGGGTTCGTGACTTCCGAGGCTTGTACATGGTTTGTGAGCGGATAAGACTGCCGTGACGGTTCTGACCACCATCGCCACGAGTAGCCAAGATATGAACCAAGACTGTTATCCGCTGCCAGTGGTTACATATGTACTCAGACTTCCAATCCTTAAGGCCTTGAGAACTACCGGCTTGCTAATGGCCGATCAGGAGAGATTTGAATATTACCTAGAGTCCAATGGTTCTTATACTACCGACAGCACGGCAGATTCCCTACAGAAGGGAGTACAGACATCGTGCACGTGTGCAGCCTGGTTCACTATGTTTGATGCTCGTCATATATTTACTTCTACATACCAGTCGGACTTGGTTAAGCTGTTGCTCAATGCAACTTGCCCTGTTTACTCACTGTATACATGAATATGAGAAGGTAGTTTCACATCGGGCTGCAGCATTCATCGGAGCTTCTGCTCCCGATGCCGAAGTACTATTCCGCAATGCAATGATTCAATATGCAAGATAGCAACGCCACGCCGTTCTCCCCAATGGTTGTTAATATGCCCATTTTTTGTTACCTATCGAGATAGTGGAGACAACATACTTGTTGATTCCAAGGACTGGTCGTTCTGTATACATGTCGAATCTCCAGAAACGGAAGATCCGCTTCCTGAATCTTGCCGTGACGCCGCTTTCAACATGTTAAATGCATGTACTTCATAGTACTAGCACACCTGTATGCTAGGTCAAAGGCCTATCTCTTCTATGGACATATAATCAGCCATTACTTAACTTGCCTTTCCAAGATTATAACTGGGGTATTACTTGTTTGATACCTGCCAGCATGTCATTCTACTCCATGCTCCACAAGACCGGGACGCACTCAGTTCATCCACCCTCCTCGATGTAAGTTCACCCCCATACTCCAGCCAGTGATGTTGCGGACAGTTCCAAAGTTACGAAGAGACCACCAATCTCGAGTTCACGCCTCTGCTCAGGTTCTCGCACATAATGCAACCTGTGCGCAGCCAAGAATGAGCTTCAGATGAGCTGCAGATATCCCGCAACTCTACAAGATGTCTTCGAGATTATCGAGCCGGCCTTTCGAACCTGCAGAGCGGTATTCCTGTCATCTGATGACCTCTTCAAATCGATCTCCTCCAACCTCTATTTTCCATGCATCATACCACAAGCAAGAAGAAAATACCAATTTCTCACTCTCTTCCTTAAGAGATAAAGATGCTCAGTAGCATACTCGGATATCTGTCAAACATTGGATATATGGCTGGCATACATACAAGGGAAGGCCCAGTCGAGAAATTATCCAAGGCCTACCGCACAGAGCAATGTAAAGAGTCGACTCAATTTGGTGAGGCTCTGCTCGGCAGAAGATGGGCTTGGCCCATGTCTGTATTCAGCGAGCAGCGTGCTTTATTGCAAATGCTTAGCACCAACGACTTTCAACTCACCACGGTATCATCTTCACTCTAACGAGTACTCGAGTGCCAGTAGCTTACGGCTCCCGCTGCGATTCTTAGTGATCCATCGATGCCTACTTACGTCGATCTCGACTCTCAGGCTTCTCATCAGTCTCTACTTACTTAGTAATCAGTCAATCAGTATCAACGCACTCCACATAAACTGACCCAGACCACCAAACTTACAAGATCAAGCAGCTGCGCAGCTTTCTGGCACCATATATCATAATCAAGCATCTGCTCTATCTGTAGTACCCGCTTTACCATGACTTTTTGAACATTAAAGGAACTATTCGAATAAGTGTCCTCCATTGCTCAAGACATTCGAGGACGGGCTGTCCAATCCACGCAATTGAACCGCCTCGCCGGTTCCAGAGCATCAATGACGGGTTCAGATATACTTAGTACCGTGTGTCGCACGTTAACGACCAATGACACTCCCATTCCACGTTAGAATTCTTCCCGAGTCGAGAACCGCAGCGAATCCCAGGCATTCTCGATTAAGGTGACCGTCATCAGCAGTCCTGTCCGACCAAACCAAATATTAGAGCAGACGTGTGCTATTCCAAGGACGGGAAAATACAAAAAGTAAAGGTGTGTCGAGTGGGGACGTATGATATTGAGCCTCAGATACTCTTATCATATGAAACGCATACTTCGTATATACGCATCTACCATTACTCCATCTTCGCCATAATTCAAGGAATTCCTCTTCGAAGTTGCCGCCATCTGCAGTTATCGTAACCGTACTCCATTTGAAAGACTGAGGAGTCCGTTTTGCATTTGTAAGGTATTCGAGCTTCCGAAGGTGATGATGGGCATGACGGTGGTATTAGTTAACGAAAATTGCTGGGTCGGCTCGAGGGTATTCGTAATCGACGATGGTATCGTGTGTGTTTGCCAATACGCACCTCCGCTACTTCTCATGACGATTCAGCGGCTACCTACCAGTTCTTGCCATATGCAGGCATAATCCCTCTGCTGAGCGCTATCGGAGGCCGCAGGAATTGGAGGTGAGTATCCGGATTCCGATTGTTCGGTTGGATGTGTTGACTTTATTCCAAGTTCAGGGTCCTGTTTGCAAAGAAGGGATCAGAGACAGTAGCCAAGAGGACTGCACAAAGTGCATGGTGGAAGCAATGATTTGGCATTTGACGAGTTTCCTGTCAGACTCGGGGGTCTGGATTCTGTCCCTGTGAGTGGAAAATCGGCGAATCAACGAAACTGGGGGTGTGCTTGGAGATGTAATGCGGTGCAAAAACTTGAAGCTAGCAAGCAGGGTCCTTGGAACTGAAGACGATCAGGGTCTCAGAACAGAATTCACCTCACTTTATTCTGGCAACCTGCTTCCGGTTTGTGACCACCGTCATCACTTCTGGCAGGGCATCGAAAAGCTCGGCCATCGACATGCTTGTCATCGATTGCTAGCCCACTTTGCCCTGCATCGTATTTCGACCATGCTCGTGGCTTTTGAGACCTCTTTCCATCAAATATCGAGACTTAAGGGCGGCGACACGCCCCCCAGCTCGACCGCGGCCTGCTTTTTTAGAGCGACGGATTGTTTCGAAAATAGTCATGCTGATGCCGATCTGATGAACTGGTACTGCAATATCCCTTGTGCAGACCCGGCGTTAATCTGTGCCCTGGTAAAAATTACTCGAAGTGGGAAAGTTGGTGACATATGATTTCCAGAAAAAGAAGAGCCAGCTGCACTTCAACGTCAAGGTTCTACCAAGCTGCATTAGGTCGGTACATACTCCGCGTCGTCTCTTCCTTGCTTGACTGAAGGTCCAGCAGTGACGAGTGACCAAGGGCTTGTGGCATCTTTCAGCCAAACAGGGACTCCAGGCGGATACGACCAAGCCCTTTTAGCAAAATTAGGACATTTCCTGCCTCTAAACCTTCCCAGTACACATTTCCGTCAGTGTCATCCCTTGTAAGTGTTTAGTAGCGCCGTACCTGACTTTCCGATTATCGATCTCGAATCTCTCAAAGCTCCAAATAACCCTCACATTCGACGCCACCAAGCTAACATGTACTGCACTGCACCTCGGGCATCTCCGGTGTAGTCTTTCTGGGAAGAAGAACCACCTCAAATCCAGCATTCGTGAAGAATGACAATTGTGATCCTTCAGCATCCGTCAAGCAGTTCCGTGTCCCAAAGCAGCCCCAAATCGGCCTTTCCCCAAGCACAGCTTCCCGCCAAAATGTCAGTTTCGCATATGTCAAAGAAACTGCCAGCTGCCAGCTGCCAGGGCTTCCAGGTTTGGGGGACAATCCGCGAACATAAAAAATCTTAGCCCCATTTACCGAAGGTTCAGCTGTGAAGCAGCCTTTTTGTGCTTGTTTGCACCCCACCGGCGGCACTTCTTCTTCTTCTTCCCGGCCTCCAAGCATCTCCCTAACTGGATCCGTCCCACTAGGCATGCCTGCCCGCAGACCAGGCTTTTCAAACTTCTCAAAGGCTCCCTTCCAAACATGCTCATGCTTCTGGGTCCCTTCCCGTCGATCAAAAACACAGCCTACCCGGATTCGAGCGTCATGTTGCTGTGGCGTACATATCTCCATCCGCCAGGTGCGAGCAAGTGAGATATATTCGAGGCCGTCTTCAAGGCAGTCTTTCAACATCTCGGAACTGGGCGAACTGCGTCTTGATGTTGATTGTATGGATGCACCAGCACCTAAGATCCATTTCTTTGCTTAGCCCGCAGTTGCCGTCGTTTTGTGATGGAAATATTGTGGGGCAAATGTGCTGGTCGGTCGAGGCGAGAGTTGCTTGCGGCGCAGGTGATTTGTGAGCAGATTGATGAAATTCTTCATGTCGCAAAATAGGTAGGAGCCTAAAGCAGTCAGCGTGGAAGAAAAGATGATACTTCGTTTTGAGCATGAGAATGATATGATCAAACCATATTGTTACCAAAATGGAGAGTCTTTTCGTCGAGATGGAGGTTGAGAAAGAGGAAAGAGCTAACTACGTCATTGACAGGCAGCATCCCAGCACAGACCAGCGATTACTTGGCGGCCGTAAAGAGACTAGCTTAATGCGTACATTTTGGTGCGGGCGGAGACCCCCTGTGAATGTCAACAACCACCACAAGACCGCATCTTCAAGATCTGCCTCGGAGATGGCCCGCAAGAACGCCAAAGCCGCCAACCAATCCACTCCAGCCCCAATTACGGTAGAGGAGATTCCGCTCCGTCGGCCTGACCGCAATGCTCCTCGAGATCCCAATCACAAGACGCTTATCGAGCTGATCGAAGAACACCATCCCTCCCTACGCACCAAGGGCAACTCTGACGGACGAATTGAGGAGCTGCCAGACTCACCCACGCGCGGCTCATCGGGAGACGGCGACAACGAAGAATCGGATGCGGAGGACGAAGACGATGGAGAGCCGGACGAATACTATTATTCCCCAGCCGCTGCTGCGGTCTATTTGGCCGTCCCCCTGACCATCTTGATGTTCGGATTGGATATCTTGTGCCATCAGCAATACTCGCAGACCCCGGTGTATAGCGAAATTCTTTTCAAGTGTCTAAGGGGCTTCCCAGTACTCTTTCTGATTACATACCTATTCCATCCACGGAAGGACAACAGATGGGCGCAGTTGGCGGTGTTCCTGGCGAGTGTTGCGGCTGGAGTGTGGATGGTAAAGGCGACGAATAAGTATGGATACTTCAAGGTTATGAAGAGAGCTCCGCAGATCGGTACTCTTTGGGTTTGGGCTGTGATAGAGATGGACAAGGAATGGGCATTGCTCAGCTTGGTGGGTGTCGTTGGGTGGGGTTGGTACTCCGGGTACTCTTTTCTCGTATGAGGAACGCAAGTGCTCAAGGTCTTGCTTGTTTTTGCTAGGATACCTTCTTGTTCCTTTCTCTCCTTTGACTTCCTATCTTCTTGTCTATTACTTCCTCCTATTCAGCGTCATTACATGTGCATTACTCCATTCTAATTCCCATACAAATACAAATGCATTCCTCAAACAAAATACTAACGCCTTTTAAAACAAAGAAAGTGACCATCCCGTACAAAATGCAGCAACAAATACCAAGCATGGCAGAAAACGGAGATATAGACAGAGAACAAAGATAAAATAAATACAGTGAAAGCCAACCATTCACAAGAACCCATCACTCGTCGTACCAGTCCTTGTCTGCCCCGTACGCCCATTCCGGAACACCTTCCCATCTGTTATGCCTGGCAACCGTACGGGTCAACTGGGGACCCTGCACATCCTCCTGGGCGCGAAGATGCAACGAGACGAATCCTGTAAGTGTCTCATAATGGAGACTTGCCCCAAGAAGTTCACCCCACTCCTGCACGATATTTGGTATATCTCTCCGCGAAAACGTGAGGCTACTCCTCGATAACCTCTTTGCACCCTCAGTGCAATACAACTCAAGCCATCGTCTGAAATGAGCAATATGACGCTCCTTCTGATACTTCAAATCCTCCAATCGCATGGCCTGAAAACTGAAGACCTCCTTTCCTCCCTCCTTCAGTTTGAGGAGCTCTTCGAGTGGCAGCCGGATGAAGATTCCAAACCTCTCGAGGTACTCCTGAATAAGCGACCGACCATGGCCAAATCTTTGCCGATGCATAAGTTCTCGAAACCGAAGATCATACATGTTGAGAGTAGGCTGGACTTTCTGGTCCAATATGAACTGATAGACCTCCTCCACAAAGTCACGCGGAGTTCCCAAATTATTACGCACCTTCTTCCACATGGCCTTGTATGCATACTCCAGTAGCAGTTCAGCAGCACTCTTGTGCAGTGTCTGCCTGTAAGGTTTGAGGAAAAACTGTAGGATTGGCAATAGTCGTGGTATCGAATAGTTCATTCCGTAGGCGTTGATTAACGAGTAGATGAAGTCGGGTGTGGGGTGCAGTGGGCCATACGTGGAGTGTCGTGGACCAGGGATCTCGAGCATGCTCCCTGGAATAAGCTCTCTTCCTTCGAGAATCTTCCTGATGCTGATGTTCCATGCCTTCTCAATGATATCCTCCACTTCCCTCATCTGGCCTAACCGAGCATGGGCCAGAATCAGTGGTCCGACAAGATCTGTGCTCAAGGGAACCTCCTTAGCATTCAAAACCTCTAGCACATCCTGAACCTGCTTCTTGACAGCCTCCATACTGACAGGATCTCGGACCTTTGACTTGTAGGTGCGCAAGTCGTTTGACGCTCGGCTTCGGACCAGCAAACTAAGATAGTTTCGAATTACTCGTATGTCGAGTTTCTCAGATGTCCGGTATTTGCTCCAGAGCCGCTCACCATACTCTCGATTTCCAGTCGCCCACGCAATCTCAAAGAGGTGTCGAAGAGCATCCGACGGGAAATCCGCATTCCGAGACTGAAAATGCTGCATAAAGGTCTTGAAGCGCATGAAGAAAACAGCCCTAGCATCCCGCCGATCCTTGATTTCCGTTGGAAATATGCCGCCGAGCTCCTTTCGAGATGTAAGTGTTGCATGTCGTAGGTAGAACTGTGGGTTATAGCTCGGAAGGATTTCCACCAGCTCATCCACCGATAGCTGTGCCCTTTGGTCTTCTCTCAGGCATTCAAAGAAATAGACCACCATGAAGTGATCAGCTCTCAAGACGGCCTTCCTAAGGTTCTCCACCGAAATCTCCAATGTAGCCACCGGCTCCTTCGATGATTCCTTCTCGCTCGCCTCGTCCACGCTAGTCTTCTCCTTGCTGAAATCAACAGTCAACTCTTCGACATACAGTTTCCTCCACGTGTGATGCTTGACCTCATCCGCCACAACATTACTCGTCAACTGGACGTATTTGTATGGGTGGGGTAATGGCGGGGCATTCGCAAGTCGGTTAGCGAGCTCGGCTCGTTCTTCGGGGGTTTCTGTAGGGGTGATTTTCGAGACCCAGGATCGCGGTATCTTGGTGATTCTGTATGTGTACCCCTCCAGGCCGAGATGTGCGACTCTGCGTCCTAGTATCTGCGATACTCTCATTTCGAAGGATGACTGAAGCTGAGGTTGAGCGGGAGGAGCGGGAGACGAGCTGTAGGCGGGTCAGGCTTGGAAATTGCGAGCATGGACGGTCGACTCGGGACTGGAGGGGTCGAGTTCGGAGGACGATGCGGAAGGGGTTATCGGGCGGGTTCAATGGCTCTGGAGGATGTCGTTGAGTTAGACCCTCGCTCTTTACCCCGGTCGTTCGGAACTAAAAAAAAATTGAGGTTCCTAAAAGTGGGCTTGGCAGATTTGAGTGCATGGTCTAACGTAACACTAGTAGTTGATTGGGGTCTCTTGAACATGGCAACATGCCCGATCATCTCCACAACCTACAACAACATACAGCATTCCTAACGCAAGTTCAACATCAACAGCATCAGCATCAGCATCAGCATCTCCGGAAGAGGCCAGATAGGCTGTATCAACAGACAGAACACACTCAATAGCTTACTGGGTTCTTCTCATCCGCGTGCCTGCGTGCTTTTGACAGCAAAGGACGAAGCTTCCCCACTGCGTGTATCCGCCATACCCAGCACGACTCACCCAACCGTCCATGTCTCCACCCAACAACTCAGCGAGCCGCATGACCAATGGATATTCAGACAGTCACCATGGTAAAGGCGGAAGCGAAGATCCAGACGCGGAAGATTTAAGGACGGCGTTCAAAAAGAAAGGTCATTTCGACGCGTTGCGCAAGGAACTTTTCCAGCGTTTGCTCTCCTCGGTAGGCTATCTGCAGACAGTTATGTGAGTCGGACTAATGTTGAGATTTTGACAGCCAGCACATGCTACCCTATTAGAGGCTCTCGAGACAATAACAGCAAAGGAACTAGCACGAGATCCGGGTTTGCGACATAGAGAACGAGGCAAAGCCGCGAGTTTGCTGGAAGGGGCTGTAGAAAGAAGTGAGGTCTACGACAATGTTGAGAAGGCTCTACTGGATATGATCAAGGGTGAGCGCGGGAACATCGAGCAACTGGTCCGGAAGATTTGGGGGGAGATGGGCGGCTCGGAATTGAAACAGCAAGAGAGGACGGAGACGAAAGAGACGAAGGAGCCGAAGGAGACGAAAGATGTCGCGATCTTATCCAACGGCAACGGCATTCACCACAACCAAGAAGAAAGCGACGACGACATGGAAGACGTTCAGATGGATTTGGATAGTGGAGACGAAGGGCCTAGTCCTATTCTACAAACGAACCAGTTTGCGACGGTACCGACGGGAACAAAGAGGGAAGAGGAGACAAAGGAGAAAGAGGTTGAGGGGTCCAATACGCCCACTATTCGGCCAGTACAAGCGGAGCAGCATCAACTACCAACAGGCAGCTCAAAAGATAAAGAAGGCAAGGACGAAAAAACAAAGCCAACCGACCCCGATGCGATGGACCACGAACCAACTCACGAGACCACGGCTACTGTGAATGGTGTTACTCCGAAGTGAATGAAGCCCTGATGCATCAAGAGCTGGCGAGATTAGCCTCATGAGACACCAAGCCGTCGCATACGGACCGAGACTTTGAAGCTTGATTCATACTCCGTGCGGGCGTGATTTTCTTTGCAAGGTTGCGGCTATCCGATGATACTCAGGGTACAGCATCGGTGTGCTTTGCCGGCTTCGGTGCAATCAAGGCTGCTACTGTCATTTAGGTGTTGTTTTTCACGGGCTTTTCCATGATCGAGGCTGGTTGTTCCTGGTGGATTGAGGGAGGTTGTTGATTACTGAGGATCTGTCATGAAGCTTCGAAGATGCTATGGTGAGAAGAGCATATGAAGCAGTCTTATAACCCCAGCAACTTATCCTATACCATAGTTTAGTATCTATAGATGATACCCTCAACTAATAATAGTCGGGCAACACATCATAACTGAGGCTGATGTTAACATCCATCTCAACTCAACAACAAACAATCGTGATACCTCTCCCCAAAGCTCTATTCCTCTTTTCCCCATTCGAATATTCGGGAACCAAAAGCAGTTTAAGTCCTTCTGAATTCGTACATTGTTGCTATCTCCGGTGGCGTGAAGATTCTATTCCACCAAACCCGTTCGGGATGCTCACAATGAAAGAAGACAAACATAAAGAGGGAGACGCATCTCCTCTTCTCTCGCTTTCCCGAACACTCTTCGCTTTGTTTGCAATCGAATACGTTGACCTGATCCCGACTTAGTGACAGCAACAACAACAACAAACCTCGACATACCCTCACAAAATACGACACTGAGCATCTCTCGTATACGGCCAGTATTCAAATTATCGAAATGAGTTCAACAAACACCACCTCCTCCACACCTAGAACGTCAACCGTCTACGTCCTGAAGCTGCGATCCAGAACGGATGCCCTCTCACCAACATTCGAGTCCGTGCAAGGCATATACGATGACAAGATGTGCGCAAACGATGCGGCAAACCAACTCATACAGTCAATGAAGGCTCGAAGCTCGTCCCTATCGGATTCAGATCCCAACGTCGATTATTACAAGTCTGGCAGATCATCAATCACCCCCTTGCCAACAACATTAAACGGCAAGTTCACCAACGGTCAAATAATCCGCTCGGAGTCTGGCTCAGTGGAGATCAGACCTTGGGATAGTGAAGGCCCGAGCTACCTCACATCAAACTCAGCGGAAGGCAACAACTATTGCTTCAATACGATCTCTTCGAGAAGTGCTGGGATCCCAAGTAGTGGAGATGTAGGGATGGACGACGATACCGAGGAAGACATTGGGGATGCGGATGAGCCGGAGAAAATCGAAAGTCGGTTCGACGGTAATGGCTGCATCAGTATCTCGGTTAAACCAGCGTACGTAACTAAACCTTCCCCGTATCTGAACTAGTACCTGCTAGTATGCGTTTCGTTTGGACCTCCCACCCCCCGTCATCGCTCAGTCAGACCTCCCCAGCTCCCAATAGCCCAAAGATGCTTGGGCATGATTCCAGTCACTTCCCATCCTGCTCTGTTGGACTATCACATGCTTTCGAGCAGTGTGCTGTTCCCGACCCAAATCGCCAATGAAGATGGAGCTCGAGGCATGGAGTTGTACCATATGCCACTGCTTGGTTCTGCATGTTCAACCCCCAGAACCCGGCTCCTGCTCTTCAATGGCGTTATCCCTTGCATCAGCAATTGAGTTAGTCTCCTTTTTGATCGTTTGCTAACCACTGTTTTGGTTAACGCAGGTACGGCGAAGGAGAACTCCGAGAAGCAATTGTCGAGATTCACGAGGTCATCTCCAAGGACAGCTTCATATCTCAACGAGCCGCAAACAGTGCATTCTCTTTTTAGAGCATCGAGAGAGACGTCGAGATGGAGCAGTTGTGATGACTGCTGTCAAAACGAGGAAATCATTTCGAACCGAACGGACGAATGGATGGACCGATTTAATTGGGTTAGATTGTTCTTGGTTGAGGCTCTATGGGACTGGGAGGATCTTTGCTTATTTTTCTGGATTCACCAGCTTATTCCCAGTTACGGTGGATTTATGGGTTGATGGGTACTTGGAACTACTCGTGGTCGGAATTATTGTTTAATGGGGTACTGCTTAGCTGTGGTTTGGGTTTTTAATACCCTGAGTTCATATTTCTTTCTGGGTGGAGCGGGTATAATTTGGCTATGGTGATATGGAATACTTACTGAGGATGGAAGTGGCTCGTGGGGTAATCTAATATCATATTGTTTTTCTAATCAATACTGGCCGAGTCCGACCAGCACCGCTTGATGCTTCAATCGTTCTTCAGGTTTATTCGACGCAAAACCACCTCAAACGGATCAACTCAATCTCTGAACACTGACATGCTTGTGCATCCAAAGTAAAGCTTAATATTATAATTCTTAGTCAAGTTCCATGTGTCTATCGATTTATTGCCTTAAGGGACGATCCATATGATCTTGGTTCATCTCAGCCTTCCTCGCGATCTGCAAGAGTTTCTGTGCTTTCGATCGTCACTCGAAGAGAGCTTCTCTGGGGTTGTTGAACTTGGGCTCGTGTTGTCAGTCCTGACAGATAATGTTCTAATGATGCCGGTGATGCGCTTATCCCTCTATTTTTCCCCGCCGGTTTAATACCAAGTTCCTTCGGTTTGGTGGTCCGTACCTGCTCTCAATGATCGACTTTTATCGCCGTCTGTCTGATATATATTCGTCGAGGGGTCCTCAGGCATGTCGCAGTCTTTTCGAGCGTAGGCTGAGATCATGAGAGCCGTGAACAACTGTGATGCGTACCTTCCGTCCAAAGTAAAAGTGCGCTCTCATGATGAGGGACCCATGCGAGTTTGTTTATGTATTTTCCGTTGAAGAGTTGAAAGCAGGTTGCGGATCTCGAATCGGACTAAGTAGGCTAGTCGGGAAGCGGCAATGGCGATCTGGCGGAACGCCCTCTCGAGATTGATATGCACAATCTGGAGAAAGCTCCGGGAACTGCTCAATCCGCTTGTGCTCCGGGTCTCAAATGGAAGGTCGAGTTCTGACCCATCTGTTGTCCCCGGAGTACCCAAGAAGTACGTGCAGCAATAGGTTCGCAGATGCGTTTATGGGAAAAGTACTTATGGCATGCACTTGATAATATTTCATGTCATCAATTCAGGCCCTACTTTGTAGGTGCATAATTCAGTACTACTGGGATGCTCGGATAGCAGTACATACCAGTCGGAAAGTGGGTGATTTTGTTTTTCAAGTAGGTAACATATAGTACTTCTAACTATTCTACTTGGCTGAGTTTATAGTAAAGGAGTCACTCACTGATAGTATCCTTTCTTATAAGCAAAGCTAGTAAAGCATTGCAACTTGACCTGACCGGCGCCGCGGCCACCACTCGAGTACGCGAGAGAAGATCTGGGCCCGCGTGTGCAAACGTATGAAGAGCCGATTTTGTTTGCTCAGCTTATTTGAATTAGTTGTAGAAAACTATGGAGGTACGCATCGCAGTGTACATTTGCCAGAGATCCTTCCTTGAACAAGAAGTTCTGCTGGTTCTGGTAGATCCTTCTTAGACCACTCGTCCCAATCGAGCCAGATAAAGCTTGGCGGTCGAAAGTGAGGATCTGGTGTAACGTTATGCGGACAATTGTTCCCACGATTCTCCGTCGAACGCAATTCCGTTTCCACAACATCATTCTCCTCACAGCAAACTCGAAACGCACCTTCCCCACTTCTTCCGTTACCCTCACTCTACACCTCGCGACTCATCGCCTCGACATTGCCGATAGAGTTTCCTTCTCCAAGCCCGCACCGCAGAGCCCGTTCTGGCTAGGATGGCCGATCAATTCATCAACGCCGTAGTGCTTCTTTCTCTCAAGAATCCAGCTCATCAGTTGAGAGGAACTGTTGCTGCCATTACCGGGTCATACCTGCACCTCTCCAATAGTAAGTTTTCCCGCTTTATTCCCCTTCGGCAGTCGACTCCGCATGTGGAAGTTTGCTAATTGACAATCACAGCCTATAATCTGACTCTCGGGCAGCACCTTCCTGGATCCATCGTGATCAATGGGACTGACATTCTGGAGATAAATATCGTCAACGAACCCCAGGCGGTCAAGCCTGTCCCCTCTCCTGCAATCAACAGGCCCACGGAGCACCCACAACGGCCACATCCAATTCCGCGCCCTTCGCAGTTACCACCACCGCATCTTGACCCCCAGGGACTGCCCGTGCAAACAGCCCCGAAACCACAGCCAAAGACGGAAACTTTTATCGACCCAGCAATCATCTCCTTTCAGAAGGCACCACACCTCAGCAAGCCGGCCTCACCAGCTGGCACAACGGGCGCTCAAAAGCAACAGTATCAACAACCACCTGCTACCCCCGCTACGCCAGTCAGCAATGGACCCTCCCGTCAAGCCGGTAGAAATGCTACGAAGCCCTTCAGCCAATTACCACCACCAGCTTATCAAATGCCTTCGATTGCTCCCCCCATTTCCGCGGTCATGAAGCCGTTAACCGGAAGCGATGCAATGCTCCCCATGCAAAAGGCGATGTCTCAGCGAAATGCCGTCTCCAAGAAGGGTAACAAGTCGGCCGTTCCGCCTCCTGTCTCACTAGCAGGCCCCAGAGTAGATCTTCCAGGTCGACCAGTAATGCTTAAGAGGCATGACTCGTCCTCTGACGTGAAGAAACTTGCATCATCTATCAACCTCCGAGAGTCATCTGAGGCGCCGCGACAACAAGACAATGGTATTATCGGGAAAGACTCGCGAAACGTATCGCCTCAACCGTACAATGTCAATGAAGATGAGGAGGATGACTGGAATCCAAGCATCGACAGGAGCCATCCGGATGTAAAGCCTAAGAGGCGATCGAAGCCCAGAGGCAGCAGAGGGAGAGGTCCTAATAGATCCAGACAAGAGGACTTGAGTCAAGCAGAGGACAGCGCAAAGGACACCTTCGCTACATCGAACAAAATTTACAGAGAACGATATCAACGAAATGGAGGCGATGACGGTTGGGCCACGGAGGATGTCAGCGAGTTCAAAGAGACCGAGTTCAACTTTCAGGCAAATCTGGACAGATTTGACAAGAAGAGTGTTTTCAAGCAACTCAGAGCCGAAGGCAACACTGCCAATGAGGATTTACTGGTCACGCACAACAGGGTCAAGAAAAATTATCGGCATGATGAGAACGTGCTGGAGCCACACATGAATATTCACCCATTACCTGCATCAAATGCTCCCGTGCTCCTAAAGCCCACACAGTTGGAAGAGTCAGATAGCTCTGATCTCGGACCATCCCCAGCCATGGCCCGTACTAGGTCTCGGCAGTCGCTAACTCGAGGAGGATCCAGCCTGAGAGGCCGAAAGTCTCTCGAGCCTTCGTTTTCCTCCGAATCCGAGTTGTCAGATCTGGAAAATCGAAAAGCCACCAAGGATGCTGACTTGCATTCCCTTTCTCAGACAGATCAGGTGCCTTTCCGTCAAAGGTTTCCCTCTCCATTTGAGCTGGTCAAATCCCAGTCGCCCTGTCCCGCATTAGAGCCCCAGCAAGTTCACCAGTTGGAAACCGCTGCCAGGGAGACTGGCTTCAACCCTTTGCTCCTCACTGAGAACGCCGGTCGCGGTATTGCTCTTGCCGTACTCAAATACTTTTCCAGCAGATTGAAGAGCTCTAGCCTTACTCCTCTGACAGTCGTTATCTTTGCCGGCAATCACTCTCCGGCTGCGAGCGCTATTGCAGCAGGTCGCCACCTTGTATCCAGAGGCTTCAAGGTCTACATCAATATTCAAGCTTTGGAACAAGGTCGCCGCTTGCTCCCGCCAGTCCATGAACAAATCCAAAACTTCAAGAAAATGACGGACAAGGACAATCAGATACCAATCAAAAGCACCAAGTTCTCGGTCATCGCTCCCACCAAGAACATCCAACCAGACCTCATCATAGATGCCATCGTTAATCCTCTGAAGGGTCTCCGAGAGCACAATGGTCATGAACGAAGGATTCTTGAGATGATGATTAGCGATCTCATGTCTCTCGGTGCCCCAGTCATGTCTGTAGGCATCCCATCCGGCCTCTCTGCCTCCACAGGGCGACACACCGGTGACTCGAGAATTGCCGTTAGGGCTGAGTATGTTGTTGCTGTCGAAGTACCTTATGTGGGGCTTGCGAAAGTCATGAGAACCGCCGGTGCAAAGAACGGAGGTGAACAGGGTGGGATTAGACACGTGCTCCTCGTCGACGGTGGTATGACTACCTCGGCTTGGAAGAAGGCATTTGGATGGAATCCGAAGATTGGAATGAGATGGGGTGGAGAGAGTGTATGGAGACTAGGACTGGTGGAATCGGAGGAGGCAGTCTAAGGGTGTGGTGTGAATTGATGCACAATATGGGCAAGATGGTGAACGGGAGAGTCTGTGCCGCCGGTACAACCTCGGTGGTGCATAATTGTTACACTTCTTTGGCTGATCACGGATCTACCGTGTCGGGTTATTGCGCTGTTCGTTTGCTCTTGCATGAACTTTTTCTGTTCTTGTATTTTACGCTCTATTTGCGATTAGTCTTGTTTTGCTTGGTATATTTTTATGGAGTTTACGGCGGTCTTGCATTTTGCTTTTTTTTAATACACGAATTAGTATAGACAAGAATATTAATAGTACTGGTGGAAGTTAATCGGTAGTTGTTGCGAGTTCTTCAGTCTCAAGTGCAAGTACGTTGCTTTGCGTTGAAAATGTTAGTTTTCACAGTGGTGTGTGCTTGTGCATTGTCATGATATCAGTGATTAAAATGTAGGTGGATGTATCTCAAGTCCATTGTATGGAGGCTACCCAAGGGAGGAAAAGAGCAAAGGGAAAACTGATCCAGAAAAGTTCGTTTGCATGTAGTCTTCTTTGCGGGTACAAGAAGTACTTAACTTATGTTGGTATTGTATGGCTTCGGAGAATTTGTTGGTTGCTTCTGTCCTCGCGGCCTCGTACCGTTTGTTTCCAGGCTCGTTTTAAATCGTACTCGTTACAACGTCGTACAGTGTGCGAATCTGTCCGCTTGCCGTTTCGCTTTCTCGAACCCAATCTCTCCTTTGAATCATTGCAGTGGAATCTTCTTGAGAACTCTACCTACCTCTTGCAAGTACTAAGTCCTTACTGTACAAGTACCTAGAAAGTAAGCTTATACGTACTTTTCAACTCATTGATTCAGTGTGTCTCTAGTCCTCGCTTCTTTTCACTTTACCAGGTTCCGAGAGAGCTCTGACCGATGGAGTGATTCATGCGGGTCGCGTATGGCTATGAATCCCTGTTCCACACGCTCATAAAGTGCCCAGATGTTGCAAAGTGTGGATGTTTCACAGTGTTGGAGGGCGTTACAGGCTCTTTTAGGGGCCGTTCTTTGTCGATCGTTTTGTCCGGTGAGATTTGAGACATTCCATGAGGCTTCTTGGTCGCTCACCAGCGCCGCTCAGGCTTTCCTTTCGCTTCGACCTCAACCTTGCCATGCCATGACGGCTCAGCTCTGGAAGGCTGTCAACATCGAGATGAGAGGACAGAGTTTCACGCTATCCCACCTTGGATCTGTGGTAAAATATTCCCGAAGAAGCAACTTCAGCCATCGCCCATGGGCGCACGGGGATCACTCTTTCACCGCCCGTGTGTTGCTATTTTTCGACATCACAAACCTCTCGAATCACGAAGCGTTGAAGATCAGCCGTTACATATATGTAGGCAGTGTGAAAGGAGACGACTTTCTTGAACCGAAATGAGCATTCCAAACCCGGACCTCATCGGGCCCTTTTTGCTGCAGCTCTAATGCAGAGTCTCTGCATGCAAGCTCTTTCACGCACGAGGTTACTGGGGCAACGGTCATCCTAAACAGAAGCGGAGAGGCGCGGAGAGCGGTGATTGGATGGATTGACACGTCACTGCAGCACCTTACAGGCGAAACGGAGAGACGAGAGACGGGATGCATAGGGTTCATGCCGGTGGGAGATTTGATGCTGCACGTTGTGGGGAATGTTCGATTGTGTCTGAGACTGTGGTTGATGATGGTTTGATACTTAAAGCCGTGCTTGTCGCAACCTTCAGGCTTCTCTTCTCGCGATCTCCAAGTTGGTGGATGGGAGTATTGGGAACAAAGAAGCAAGATCAAGTCAAGCCAAACCTTTCTCTTTCCCGATTCTCTCACGGCTTCTTTTCAGCAAAGCCAAACAAAGTTGCCTTCCTACCTCCTTCCTTCTCTTTTTGGACTTCTCGACGCCTTGGGTCAAGTGTTGTTGAATTCTTTCCTCTCCAAAAGACCAAGCGAGAAAGTCATCGCCTTCTTCACTTCTCCTTCTTGCTCTAATGAATTTTTGAGCTTTTTGTTCTTTTTTATCTCACGACTCTTTACGACCGCTTTAACGTTTATGCCCAACAACCACGTCTAGAATCTTGATAGATACACCGGTCGCCAGGCTATCCTCCCCCACAACTACATCCTCCTACCCGCTATCCCTCGACCTTTTGCATCTTTTTTAGATTCTAGACGCTGCTTACGACTTTACAACAACCGGTTTACATTTTACGATCTAACGCACTTTATACACACGCAATAACAAACTTATACAAAGCAACAAAAACATCACTACAAACAATCATGGCGGACTCGGCAGCCCGACTAAAGACGAAACGATCCAAAGGAGCTGGACTTGCGGAACCTTTCGAGTCCATGACCTTCCATGTCCCCAGCAAATACCGAGCACGACCTTCCTTAGCTGCACTCCCAGACTCTGGCTATCGCACACGCTCTCAACGAGATCTCAAAACGAACCTCAAGTCGAGTCCATCGCGGTATACATTGTCCGAGGGACGAGAACAAGTCAATGTCGAAGTTGCTTGCGGAAGGGAAGGGGGAGGAGGAGGATGCTACTACATGGATGGCCCGTATGAGAACCAGGAAATTTATGGCACAATGCCGCCATTACAGCCCTCGAATCGCAAACTGGTCCGCCCCGAGTCGACAAATCGTCTAAGGAAAAAGGCTGCGGCCAGGAAGAAAGTCTCAATACCGGGTCTCAACGAGGAATTCATTGCAATGAGCATGCGTCAAAAGGGAAAGCGTGATAGTGGATCCTCTACCGAAAACACCAGTCCTATCGATTATATCGGTATGAGCCGGAGTACCCTGACAGGAACCTATTCGGCTGCCAGCACGAGGGAATCATATACTCGAACGCCTTCCAGACTGACTCTAAACGACAACAAGAGGACGGCATCAAGACTGACATTGACCGAGTCGAGGACCGAGACAAGCTCCGACTTTACAACCAGCAACCTCACGAATATTCTCTTCACCGAACCGCCAAAGCCGAGCTTGACAAAGACGAATCACCCAACGACAAAGTTTGTGGAGGAGTTTAATGTTTTGGCGAAAAAGCATGGACTTCAGCCGATGCCCACTACCTTCCAAGCAGAGCCCTACCAGCAATCCGTTAGTTCTGCTCCATCGGAGAAATCGGACGAGAACATTCTTCCCGACCAGAGTCGATCTCGCAAGTTTCTCAGCAGGTTCCTGAAGCGGAGTACCTCACTCAAGGCGAAGGCCAACCCCAAAGTCGTGGAGTTCAAGAATCGAAGGGTTAGTATGGGCGATATCACGGCTATTGGGAAGGGAAAGAAAGATACGTTGAAGGGCATGCATTTGGAGGATATCATTAGGCTGGGCGGAGTGTGTGAGTTTGTGCTTCCAAAGAAGTACACGCCTGGGAGGCTGTTCGTTCCAACCTGCTTCCATGCTGCTGGGACGTATATCTACAACAATGGTAGTACTCCCGACAATAGCTTCGAGGTCTTTACTAATGCTTTGTAGGGATGTCAGCTCCGGGCTTGTTCAAGGCCACAGGAAATCCAGTTGTTGTCTGGTCTCTCTACGACTATTACCAACGTCAATTGGTCGATTCTAAGGGTGTCTACGAACAAGGCGTGACGCTAGCTGCATTACCCACAAAACTCCAATACTCGGTCAATGATGTTGCTACGCTCCTCAAGAAGCTCATCTCGGGCATACCTGGTGGTTTACTCGGTAGCACAGCCGTCTTCCACGCTCTCTACAATGTCCACACCTTCCTATTTACGCCCGACCTTACGCTCGAGGAGCTCTCCAAACTCAAGTCGCGTATGATTGCTCTGGCTATCAGCTCTCTCAACCTTCACTTTCGATTGTCCATGATCTGTCAAGTTTTCGGTCTTCTCAAAGCCATAACAGATGCCACCGAGCCAACCAACCGAAAGAACCAAATCCTCAATCAAGCAGAAACTTTCACTCTCCTTAAGGATGATTCTTTTGCTGTAGCCTTTGCCCCTCTTTTACTCGGAGACAAATACAACAATGTTATAATCAAAGACCCTTCCGAAGATCGCGGCGGCCTTCAAGTCTTACCATCCGTCACTCCCACTGCTGCTCACAAAGGTAGTAACTCGTCCAGAAAGAGTGCACATGGTCTCTTCAAACGAAACACCGCCGTCGAGGATGCCGCCAAGTTGGAGGAGGAGAAGCTCAGGCGGTGCGCTCTTGTGGTAAACATGATGCTCGAGGAATGGGAAGGTATTGTAAAGGAGTTGCGGAAATTAGATTCATTAAGGATTACCGCAAAGGAGTACATCGTTCCAGGATTCGAACCCGAGATGCTTGACAGAGAGGATAGCCCGGAGCCGGTAGAGCAGGATACCATTAGGGCCAGATCGAGGGCGAATAGTTTTCATCGAGATCGGGATGCCGCTCTTAGGGACACACCGGAAGACCGAGCAAATGGGACTAGATCAAGGGCATATAGTGATGTTCGAGATGCTAGAAAGTCAATGGATACACCAATGGGAAGGGCCAGGGCAAAGAGTACGAACCAAATGCTCGCGAATGAAGAGGACGCACAGAGGCCGGCCGGTGGATTTCGAGGCCCGACCAGAGGAAAGCAAACACGATTCGAAGATACCCCTCCAGAGCGAGAGCAGCTTATTGTTGTGGAGCATAAGACGCCTCCTGACAACGACCGGCTCAGACGCAAGAGATCTAGTCCGTCGCCGAATTACGTCCTTTTCGATGACGCCAGTAGCACTGACGGCTCGATCGATGAGCCACTCCTTCGCACACCACCTTTTGGTAATATCAACAAGACAACAACTATCCGCCCAGTTCATTCGCCGATTTATTCTCCCAACTATCAGCTGCTGGAGGATGAATTGTTGGGCGAGCCATTCGTTTTCAGAGAGGCAGAAAAGATTGTCTTCGAGAAGGCTCAAACACCTCAGACAAAGATTGTGCACATCCAGCCCGGTCAGACTACCCCTCCAGGCGCAAAGCAAATGTTCCAGATACATGAAGACGGGCCTGGTGGGCCTGCTGAGCTCGACCAGTTCCCGGAACCAACCCATCGTCGTCCAGTGCCTAATAGCAAGTCCTCATCTCACCTCTCTTCAAAGAGTAGAGCGTCTTTGAAGTCCAGAGCTTCTCAGCTCTCCATTAATACTGCAACTTCCTCTGTCCTGAAGAGAAGCATTGCCAGACCGCTACCGACTCCACCAATTCGATCTCCGGAAAAGAAGAAGAGTGAACGTGTACTCCAGCCGGCACCAGCTAAGAGCATCAATCGGACTCCATCGCGCCTCGAATCCTTCCTCGCAGATACGAATCCTCAAGGGCAACATCAATCCACACCAATCAAACCCTCTAGCAGCAGCACCACACCATCCAAATCTATCGTCTCTTCATCCTCGAAACTCCCAGAACCACCCACCTCGCCGACAGCCCTTTATGCCGAAGTCCTTCGCCTCCAGTCCCTTGTTGACGCTAAGACCCGTGAGGCTGATGCTGTCCGCACGGAGCTGGAGCTTGCAAGGAACTTGGCAAAGACGGGTGTCTTGCAGATGGCGGTTAAGGAGGAGCGGGAGGAGAAAAAGGTTTGGATGCACAGAGCTGGATGGGCAAGAGGAGTTATGGAGGGTGGGGCGTTCACCGTGCCGGAGATTCGGCAAACTGGAACACCCAGAGCTGGTGGAGGTTTGATGCCGCCGTTGATGGAGCAAAGAAGCGTATTGGAGAGGCCAAGGCCGGTGGCAGGAAGAGCTGGATGGGCTTAGGCTCAGCGAGTTGCACGATAGATGGTTTGCCTGTTTTTTTGGCGAGGTTGTGTCTCTGGCGTAATGGTTGTGATTTTCTTTCCTTTGGTGTTTCGGTGGGAAAAGGAACGGCGGGTTGTTTTGTTTGCTTTCTATTCTTATGCATGGTCTGATTACCAATGCGTTCCTGTTTCTTTTATTTCGCTTCTTCTCTCAAAAACAGATAGAGGTCGGGTTCCGTCTGGATCTTCTCGTTTCCCTGTTTTTTCTGTTTTTTTTTCATCGGGTTGGGGTGGTGTTGATATGGTTTTGTACATTGAGATAGCATGGGCTCTTTCTTCTGTGCTGAGTAGGCTATGGGCCTTACTGGAGTTTTGGAACGGTGTATCTCTTTCTACTTTATTCTCTTCACCCTGCTTTCAAAAGTACCGTTTTCTTTTTCATTATTTATCGTCTTAACGGGACAATTTGTCTTTCTCTTTTCTTTTCATTCTCTCTCGCTTTCATCTTTTCTGACTTTCTAACTACACGCCAACCTCTCATTAGTACTCCTTCTCCCTGGCTCAACACCTTTCACCCATTTGTCGCCATGCCACTTGTTGACTCCATTCTTGATCTGCCTTCCCCTCTTCCTGGAACCTTGATTGAAACTTAGGTCCTTGATGCCTCCGCGTCGGACCAGAGTGATGATCGGTACTGGCATCGAAGGGCAAGTAGAATGAGAACGTGCAGTTGAGTGGATGGTGCGGTTACAAGTGGTACGAGGGTAAAAAGCACGGGCGGATAGGACGGAAAGAGGGTAATGACGTATCTAGCTTGGAGGCCGAAGAATGAAGGGGATACGGATGGAAAGCATTGAGACGGACTGGAAAGGAAAAACAATGGCAAAGATAGTTGGGAGGGTTGGTTTGTAGAAGGGGAGGTGGAAGAGGGTGGAGGGTGGAAGATGGGGCGGTTAATGCATGATGTAATGTAATGCTAATGATGTATGTATTTAAGCAGCTGTAGGCCGCAGTAGATGTTGTGGCTTTGGAGAATGACATACACTTGATGAACTACTTCGTGTTTTAGACTTGGTGAATGTGAATGATCGATCTGAATTGAATGCTCAAAGCTCAGTATTACTTGGGTGCAAGCGAAAGTTTCAAGTGGGTTGGGTCTCGCGATGTCCAAAAAAATCATTTTGACGTTAAGATACAAGTGCAAAAGAAACCGCAAAAACGACCGACCCCGGACTCGAACCGAGAACCCCCAGTACCGGAAACTGATACGCTACCATTGCGCCAGTCGGCCTGTTCATGTACTGGTGTCAATAAACTGCATATATACCGTACGACAGTAATGCGCCAACAAGCCACGTCGATTCGCTTGGCAACTCTAAGCGGTGCCAGAACTGCTTGCTTTTTTGCATTTTTACGATGAGAAAGTTGCGATTTCTTCACAACACCCTGTTCATTCGCATCTGCACCGGGAACTCCAAAGTTCAGGATCCTCGATAAACAACGACAAATAAACCCACGATTTGTTTCTTCAAGCAAAAAGTATGTATTTTCAGTTCACAATGTCGGATTCTCGTGTCTTCACAATTCCAATAACAACAGGCTACACTTCGGCCCCCATGATCACGGAAGTTAAGTACCTACAGCAAACTGCACTTCTACTTGCAGCCGCGACGCGTCCTCCAGGACCTCCGACTCGACAAAACGGTTTCTTTGGATGTGTGAAGACTGTGAAGGCTAAGTACTTGCTTTCAAGAGTTACATTCATAAATAGCGATTTAATTGACGATGTCACTTCTTAGAGCATCGTGCATGAGGTTCAAAATAAGAGCGTGAAACCAGCATGATGGTGCGAAGTGATGGCTGTGGAGTGAATTGAACGGCAACCTTTTACGATGCGTCAGGAGAGCTTTTCCAAGGCTACTGAACTGTCTCTTCGGCCACCGTCCCCATTACGCAAACATTGCTTAGGTAGTTAGTTATAAAGTTAAACTCTTTGCTTACTTGACATACTATAGTAGCAAAATACATGTACTGACCAATTTGAAGATGTCGCAGCAAGCGAAGCAGCTAGCGGGCACCAACGGGTATCTAACGCGCACCAAGTCGTTCTTCGAAAGAAAGATTGAACTGTTATAAAGTACACCACGGGAATTCCGAGCAAAGATATCAATGAAAACAATCTCAAACATGCATGCCAAACGTTACGAGCGTAACCATTCGCAGAATCATGATAACAATGCACAAGCCAATACAGAGTATTAGACGCAAAATAACTTGACAGGAGTATACCCATGGCCCATATAATCATGCCCTCCAAAAAGAACGAGTAAATCAGTCTATAAACCAAGTATTTGACATGGCGTTTCCAAGATACCAGACAGAAAGAAATCGCAAACAAATAAGTATATGACAGGGGAAAAATGAAGCCGCATGAACACAACCAAAAAAAGGAGGAGGAAATAGAGAAAGTACTGCGAGACAGTATCATGAAAAGAAAGGAATAAACATAAATCCGAGCAAGTCCGGACAAGAAGAGAGAGGAAAGGAAACATGCACAAAGACCGCAACCATAAGTATCAGTAATATAAATCCGCACATAAAAAACAGCCCAGACGAAAAAGAAAGAAGCAAAACCCATAATCAACACCGTTCGATTCCCAACGTAACAACAACCAGTTCCCAAGCCGAACTTTTCCTGAACGCAAACTCTGACCGAATTCCCAGTTAACGAGCATCATTCGTTCATTACAACAAAAAAACAAAGAGAAAAGTCCAGTGCAAATCATATACACCCCACATGCACCACATTATCGACAACCGTCTACCTGGCTTCGCCCCATTCGCCCCAAGTTCTCCGCTCATCCATACTTCTAACCTGTCTTCTCTGGCCAGCACCGTCTGCCAGCAAACCGTTTGCACCAGTCGAGACATTAACGGAACTCATTCCGACCATACCGATTCCACTGTCATTACTAACACCGCTGATCGCGCTTCTCCTCCTGACTTCGTCTGCATCCGAGTCGTCCCCTGAGTCTAAATCTGCTAGCCGCGAGAAATAGTCTGCAAGGGGAGCGGCACAATCAGAGACGATGGTTTCGTACTTTGGCGGAGGAGTCATGAAACTAAGTTGGGACTCGGCAAAGCCTGGTGGCGGAACGAGATTGATGTCTGGAGGAGGTACATCGGCGTCGAAAGCTGGCGGGTTGTGTGAAGGAGCGCGAATTAAGTGAATTGGACGCATTGCTGGCGCAATGGCATCATGCGAGTGTGAATGGAAAGCGGCAGGAAATACGGGGAAGGTATTGGCTTGGTTCTGATGGAGTGGTCGATGGTGTTGTGGAGGTGATGGGGGCGCCGACGCAGCAGTGCGTTGGGCGAGGTTGTCTTTGAGGTTTGTCGGGTTGGAATGAGAGTGCTTTCCAGGTGGAAGAGGACAGCTGCAAGTGAGAACGCTTGGGATCTGTTGACTACCTGGAGCTTGGTCATATGCAGGGAGTGAGGTATTGGCGTGTGTAGCTTTGCAGGAGAGGATCTGAAGGGGAGAGTCGATGGATATCTCGAAATGGCGCCGCTTGGTGGGATCATTGGCGTCTTGCTTGCTCAAACGCATAACGATCTGAAACACCCATTAGTATAATAGTCCCCGGAGTTCTAACTTGCTCTTTGGCTCACCTTAATCCAATGATGCACCTGGATATTCTTGTAGGTTGTATCAAATCGAATTCGATCCCTTTCCTTGACATGACAGCCAGGCAACTGAACATTCACCTCCATCTCTGTCGGTCCATTGTTGGTAATTCCTCCCAGATCACCGAGCAAGTTGTCGTTGGAATCCGGCTTTGGGTTTGGCTTGTTCGCCTCGGTAGCCGAATATCCACCGCCGGCAATGATGCGAACGGAAGAACCCTTAAACGCGGAAGTCGTCTGTCCATCTGCCCTCTTCTCGAAAAGCTGGACTTTCTTGACCGGGTCCATCCTGTGCACTTTCTTATTCTTGCAAAAGTACTCTACATTTTCCGTAATGTAGATTTTGATCCTATGGCACTTGACCTTTGCAAGCGGAGTCAGGCGGAATGCAATTGGTATCGTAGAACCGAGCGGGAACGATTTTCCGGAGATGACAATGTCATACTGCAGCTGATCGTCCCAGTTCCGGTTGATTGCAATCGGCTCCGAGCATTCCAAACTTCCTTCTGCGGGACATCTTATCAATGTCACCTCCTTCTTTCCAGTAAGCTTCGCCCTGAAGGTTCCCGCTCTCTCAATCGTGCCCTCCAACTCATACTTCACTGATCCAAGATCCACGTTGATTGTTTCTGGCAAGCAGCTCTCTAGTGGCAACTCGAAGTTGTATATGTATTCTCCAGGGAGGAAGATCCGATATCCCTTTTGAGCGATGCTTTGTGTCGAGCTCTCGTCCTTACTGAAGCTGCGAGAGTGATTTGACTGCAGCGAAAGGCGGCGGTCGGCAGAAGCAATTACTGGTCCAAGGGAGGAGGGAACTTGTTGGTGTACGAGATGCCCAAGAGCCGATAACGAGGTGTGACTACCATTCTTGTCGATACGGGCGCAATGCGCCATGTGTCCCAAATCGGCCATCGGGAACTGATAGTTGAAGAAAGGCCAGGTGTGGTTCATAATCTCCTCCTCTTCAAAGAACTCGTTCTTCTTTGGCGGGATTCCTGCGACAAGTTAGTGATGTTCGTGTACTAGAACTAGATTGTGCCAGTGCTCACCTTCTTGCCATTCAGTTCGAGCCCGTCCCTTGAAGGCCAGCGTAATCGTCTTTATCTTTGTCGGCTTTGTGATTCTGACCACCATACTACCTCTAAGCATTGCAGGAGTCCGCTGGTTAGGGTCGCTGTGGTCGAATCCTTGCAAGAACAGGACTGGTTCTGCCAAAGCTATCGTCATACTGACTGATCCACCACTTGTCGAAGCAAGAGGCTTTTCGCCAGCCAGACTCGGATAGCCACATCCCACACCAACACTTCCCGTCAAGGATCCATGCGATGAAGCTGGTCGTGATGGTGGTGCAGCTCCGTGCCAGCTATTGCTTCTCCGTCTCGTTGTTGGGGGTGGTCGTAGTAGTGAGCTTGACGAGCTGGAGGCATTTGTTGTTGAGGAAGCGGCGCCTGTCGAGTTACGAACGGAATTGGCATGTGATGGGATCCCCGAAGTTCCTCCTCCGATAGGCCCACAGATGCTATTCCGATTCCTCCGATGAGACATCGTCATGTTTGACCTTTTCGTGTTCTTTGCAGAAGAGGTGGAGCTGCTAGCTGATGCTGATCGGGTGCGCGATACTGCTGATGCGATGAATCGTTTGGCAGCTGCGGTGGGGTTCGAACGCTGGCGTTGTTGCTGAACAGTCGAGGAGTCTTGAGGAGCGACTAATGAGAATGGATTCACAGTACCAGCTGGTTGTAGGCGTCTTGTAGGAGTCGTTGTCTGTGTCGTTTCGGTCTGTGTTTGGGTCGGTAATGAAGAAGAAGACGTCGATGGCGAAGATGCTGTGGAAGAGATGGCGGGAGATGGCACAGAATCAACAACTGCAGAAGGAGTTGCAGCAGTTTGTATTGGTGACGGAAGGGTGGGCTGTGCTGTGACGTCCATCATTCTGTTTCAAGACGTCTATCAACTTGAGAATTCGTCCTTGGTCGGCTAGCGGTGCTTGTTAATCCAGCGAGAGTCTTCGAATGTGTCGACAAGTACTTGATCGTCCGCCGCCCAAGACTGATTCCCGAGATGCAGTAACCGGCGTGGGGAAAAAAACAAGAGAAATGTCCAAAACGGACAGGAAGGCAGGCGTTCGAGATGGGGCTTGAAAGAAGCTGGGAAAACGAAGGGCCGTAGTTTGGGAAGAAGTAGGAAAAACCAGGCGGGCGTGCGGAGGCCTCGAGTAATAGCGGAATATTTTGAATCAAAACAACAGGCTGGCGCAGAATGGTCTGTAACTGACTGGGGTATGGGGCGGTTGGCAGGACGCTGCAAGTAGTACGAATAGAGAGGGTGCTGCTGGTAAGATTGCAGTGCAGGAGCGTTGTCGGAAACAAGAATACCGAAGGGGAAAAAACTGGAAAGCTGACTTGTCCACCAACGAAATAGATGACCTGAATACAACAACAACCCAGGGAAGGAAGCTTGGTAAGGATGTGAGAAAAGTTATGAGGTACGCAATATGCTATAGCATGAGCGTCCGGAGAAATGAGGGCCTTTGACGAATTCTGCCGTAAGAAGGTGAGGAGAAGAGGAGCATAAATACTTCTTTTCTTTGAGAGCACACTTTCACATTGGCCGTTTGCTTTCGCGGGGTCTATTCCCCTTGCGGGCACAAGCACAAGGTCTCAAACAAAAGGCGTTGAGCGGTTCGGCTTTGCTCTGGGCGACGTCTACGAAGGTAACTAGCATATCGCGATGAAGACTAACCAGGGCCAGGATTGAAGAACCCCCGATGGGAATTAGTTCGTGGATCTATTTTAGATTCAGGACCCTCGCTCATCGACATACTCTTGACGACTCCAAAAAGTGGATTGCTACATAGCTGAACTGGGTTCCTTATTTTTCACGTCTGTACACTGATCCACCATTGCGAATGACAATTGTCATACTGTAAAATAAGTATGTTACTCTTCATGCGTAAAACCAGGTAATGTTCCTTGAACCCTTCAATTTCTATATGGATTATCGATAGGGGTCATAGATCTATGAAACCGCCACTGAACTTGATGTCTTCTAGCTGGCTCAGTACAAGCCCAAGGTTTATGCTAAACTGCGGTCAAGAGGCTAGAAGCCTCGAAGCAAATTGATATCTCATGCTCATGTGGAGGGTTCTCTTGTATCCGAGCATCTCTTTTTGGGCCCTTAACTTAATCCGCTCACTGGCCGGAGCCACGATTACGAGGCGTGCAATTGCATGGCGGAGAGACCTTACGGCATCTTTGAATTGCCTCGAGACCGCTACCCGTCAACTTTATCAGACCCTTGCAAACAGAAATGTGAAACCTACGAATATGTGACATGGGCACAACAGATATCGCGATTCATCTCCCTGTAAGTCTCATTGTTACAGGAAATACACAGTCCTGAAGTATGTAGTTGCACCTGACTGCTCATCTTTGGTTGCACGCTTGCAACGTCCGAGTCCCGACATCACACTACGTTTTGTATGTAATGGCATCGCTGTGGATGAACCGGGATAACTGTACCGAGCGATCCGAAATCCAAACTTTCAACAAGCCATCCATGTAAGCAGACCCTTGCTCGAATACCTTCTTTCAGACTGTCGCCCGTCAAACGATGAGGAAGAGGCACTATCGCAGACCACTACACTTCGATACAAATGGAACTTTCACTTATCTCTAGAACATGAGATAGTAATGTAACATCCTCATACTTTCTGTATGTACTGAGGAGTCCAGATCCAGATTCTGTGGCAGCTGTGGGGGTCGATGGATCTAGTCTCAACGATCTTTCCCTTCGCATCTCATGTAAGTATGCGAGTGACCATCTGATACTCGTGCCCAAGCCTCGATGCCTGCTAAAAAGGAAGATGATAGAGGGTCCACCAAGGTTATCCAATCTTCATTACCGCACATGCATCAAGAGGCTGCCTTGATTCGAGAATGGCGAAACGATATCTGGCGGAACACCTGCTCGCCCGCACAACTGGCGGTCCTGATGATGGTGATTCTTCCTTACACAACAGAGGCTGTCAGGACTGATATGAAAAGCTTCGCATTATAAGTCGTCCGTACGTAAGCTTTAATAATCCAGCGTCGAAGTTTAAAAGAATGTACGGCTGCGCCTCAGAAATGCGGGTTTCAGTAATACCAACCATGTAGCCGGATGTGTTTGTTGCCTTGTGGTTGCATGAAAGGGCTTCCAGTTACCATACCGAGAACGCAGGCGAGAAGAATATGCGATTCAGGGTCCGGGTCTGAGAAACTCGAATCTGGAAAAGTATTGCGTGGAGGTGCTTGCGCTTGCTGGATGAGATGGATCATGAAAAGTGTATGGAAGGTGAAGTCAAGGCCCGAAAGTCCTCAACGCAACGCGCTAACGAGCTCTGTCGCCATGTTTGGAACCGTCGGAGAAGAACGAGGATTCAAGAAGCGAGACCAGGTGTTCCTGAATAACGATTCGCACCATACCATTTTCCGACGAGCACTATGCCGTAACGAAGATGCCGATTATCGACAACCGCTAGCAATTCGGGTAGTCCCGTTCGCTAGATGAGCCAGGCAGTTACGGGTAGTTGGAGGTGATTCTTGACATGACGATGGGCAAACGACAGACAGGCCGAACCTGCTTCCAATACCGCCCTTAACTACCAGATGTTAGCATGTACTCTCATGAGACAGAACTGCTAAGTTCCTGGTTCTTGGAGGCGAGCCTTCGGCAACCTACCTCAATCTAAAGCAAGCCATCAAGTGCACCTTGAACAAGTAGTCTAAGACCAGATGCGGCTTGATTTTCGGCTTGCTCGCCATTGATGACAGCAGAAGCACGTCCAACGGCAACATACATTTTGCATCACCAAGCATCTTGAACTTCGCTTGAAGTCAACCTTCATGATTCCAGCGGGAGACTGTCCAAAGGGTGCCCAGTCGCTCTAAACTTCGAGATTTCTGTGGTTACGAACTGTTCAGGGATAAGAAGACGTGCGCTGTGCAATGCAGATCTCTTTGCTTTTTCTGCTAAATTGGTGACGAGTTTGAGGAACCAACGACGCCGAACTCTTCTGCAATAATGACGTATGTAGATTCGAGACCAGAAGAAGTTCATTCCGCAACAACAACCGAGAGTTTCTCCGGCCGGACGAAGGAAGTTCTTTGCGTTCCAGCTTTCAACCTCACCAGTGGCACCATAACTGGGATTCGAAAAGCAGCGGAAGCTCGTGTTTCATCCAGACACGAGCCATGAGATGAAGGAGTAATTCTCCGGTTGACGATCCTAGAGAAGTGAGATACGACGTAGTTAAACGAAAGTCGGATCCATTCATGGCTTACCTCAGCAGAGTTATCAGTATTTCGTACGAATGGTCTTCATCCCCTCACAGAGAACTTTGGCGAATAAAGGATGAACCGGTGCCAAACTTCACTCGATCCTGGCCATGTGAGCAGGACAGTAGCTCGCTATCAGCGCTGCAGCTCGTTTCTGCCGTTATCTCGAGGAAGGAGCGTGGTCTGCTTGCCGTTGTCTAGACCTCTCTCTCTGCCATGGATCATCTGATCAGGAGGAAGTTGAAGGCGGGTATCGCGAATCAGGTTGACAGGGTGCAGATGTGGGGAACAATCTTGTATGGTCTTTTTCGATTCCGATTTGACCTATTCGTATCGAGATGTATTTTGTCGGACCTCTCTTTGTCGACTTTCTCATGTATAAGTTCCACCCCGGTAAACGAAACGATCGAGGCATCGTGATACCTCGAACGCTACTGTGACAGGTCGTATCACATTCACACTATCACCAACATGAGCATCAGCGTTTGTTGTTTCTGTTTCCTGCTCCTGCTCCAACCACCCTGTGTATTGCGCCAGAAAGACGAGCCCATCGGACAGAGTACCGGTAGGTATGTTCGAATTCCAAGACAGTTTGTGACAAGTGTGTGCCACCAGGTTGCATGGTAGGCGTTTCGAGGTGGTCGGAATATGCGCAAGGGGATCCGGGAGAAGCTGGTTTCGCAGTCTCAAGGGGGGTAAATCTGCGTTCGTAGGGTACTGTGAGGAAGTTCGTTCGAGGTAGATCTGTCAATAGTCAAACTATGTGCAAAGTTCGAGTTGACGGTGAATTATGGTCAAGACGAGCGGAAGTGCAATTGGCTGAGATGGGCTTTATCTTATCGGATGGAATCAAGGCGCTAACACCATTCGGGTGTTTTATCACCAGCAACACCAGAATATGGCCTTGTCACTCAGACGAAATGTTGAAAATAAGGATTTCTATTATGCACAGCTTTCAATCTATGTACTGGATACAATCACAAGATTTACATTACCCAGAACCTCAAGAGAACCGCATGTACGGGCATCAGTACGAGTACAGCAATCCATCTAACAAGCACACTACTTACCTTACCCTATCCTTAACATCCTTCTCTGCTCAAACTAATTCCTCCTCCTGGCCGCATAGGGTATAAATACAGTTTTTGCGGGTCTTTCTCCTTCCCACCGCCTGTCTCTCCATCTTTCAGTCTCCTCCTTGACAATCTCCATCTTGATTTCATTTATCTGTCCATTCAGTTTCGCTGTAACGTCCAACGCCTCTTGCTCCTCCAATCCTTCCATGATCATTCCATGTGGGTCCTCGTCGCCAGTTTCAGCCCTGAACCTCATATCACATATTCTCTTAAACTCTGTACTTCTTGAATTGTCACTCTCCATGCCAGTGCTGAGTAGCGGCCTCCACTGAACCTGACACTTCTGCACTTCATCGTAGACCCGCAGGACAGCGCCAGAAGCATGGGTGAAAGTATCCCCCTCGCCCGGCTCGACCACCATCTCTAAAAATGTCTCTGGATTGTCGATCGACCCTTGGGAAGCAAACTGGTGAGCTGAGAGCAGAGAAAGTGCGTCTTTGTTGGGGCGTTTGTTGGTGATTTCTGATGGAACGAGGCGAAAGGCGAAAACTTCTTTAACTCTTGCCGTACTCCCTGAGGAATTGGTGGAGACCGAATCCTTATCTGGCCCGCCAGATGTGCTAGGAGGAGTATGCTCGCATCCAGAGGAATTGAGAACACTTCTGTGGGGGAATGTTGTGTTTGCTGATCTCGGAGTGGAATGTTTACTTCCGTTCTCGGCATAGCATTCCAAAGCAGGAGAGCCTTTCTTTGGTGCACAAAGACGACCAACTATGCCCCATCCAGGCCATTGGCTGTAGATACATATACCATGCTCTTTCTTGTGGATGGAGACACCAGGATGAGAAGTGTCGACTACGAGCTTGGGTCCGACTCGCGCCTTTTCCTCGTCGTGTGGTTTGTTGCTAGCGATTAGCGGTTTGACGGGAAGAGGTTGGAACGGTGTGGTTATGGCAGTGTGCAGTATTTTGGCAGAAGGAAGTGAATTCATCGGTAGGGATGGTGAGGTAAGAGGAGTTGGCGAGCTCGGACAAGAGTCGAGGGCGTTCCGAGCTACAGCGGGAGAGAAGCTGGGAGAGAACTTTGGAATGAAGGAGGGTTGGCGACAGAGGTGGGATGGATGCATCGAAGGGCTGTGTTTTTCTTTGTGCAGTTCTTCATTCGAAAAAGGTGAAAATTTTGAAAGAGGATTGTTGTGGAAATGCGAGGAATCCTTTGTACCTGTTGCAGCGTATGGATCATCCTGCGTTTCGGCACCTCGATCGTCCCTCTCAATTCCATACCTGCTCTTTATACCCTCTAGCTGTACATAGTCATCGTCTTCCTCAAGCTTTGGATTAGCAACCATGTCTATCCGCAACCCTTTGTCATTGGCTTCAAGCAGCTCTGGAACGATCGAAATATGAGCCGCTTGTGGATGTGAACCAACATCCACCACTGTAACTGGCTTCTTTACTGTCACCGTTGATTTCCTCGGCATGGAGACAATGCTAGGGCTTCTTATCCCACTCATTGATTCTGTATATCTCTCCGGCGAGGACGAGAATATTGGTGGGGCGGAGCCAGTTCGTGGTACCTCTTCTTCGATTCTGTTGAAAAGGCGAGGCTGAACGAGTTCTGTGCTTGTATGGTTTTTAGGAAAGAAAGGACGCAGCGCATTGTGAAGATGGGGTTGCAGTGAGCGAGGTGTGTCAGTGAACCCCGGCTTTGGTATGCGACTTCGAGAAGACAAGGCAGTTGGTAGCTCTGCATACGAATGTGTCGTCGGCTCTGGGGTAGAGCAAGTTGATAAAGCTTCGGATGCGGATTGACCAAGTCGCGAAGGAGGTGAGGGTACTGGAATTGCGGAGGTTAATCGGTTTACGTGAGCGTGTGCCGTTGCGGGCGAGATCGGTGTGTCTCTTCGTAGTTGCAATAAGTCTTGATGATTTTTCTTCGGAGTTAGATACGATTTGGGTGTCGGCGAGGTGCTCGGAGGGACGCTCGGAGGGAGGGCCGGAGACGAGGTTGTTTTGCGGGGAAGCTTTGAACGAAAGTCTGACATAGCTATATTTGACTGTGGTTTGGAGTAAGAGGTATTAGGAACAAAACGAGATGAAGGAAAGGGACGCCGCTGGTCTGATAAGTTATAAAAGTCTTGCAAAAGAATGTTGGTGGAATGAAGAATGAGAGGTCGGGAAGCCAGCGTGAAAAGTATTGCGAATGTTGTTTTAGGAAGGAAACGGGTAGGAGCAATGCGATAAAACCACATAAAAGGTAGACCGTTAACAGAGATCGTATACTGTTCCCGGCGAAGAAAGAGATGTCAACTATGTGGAAGATATTTTGTCGCAGGTTGCGAATGGAATGATGAAAGACAACATCCATCTTGGGAAGTTATGCTGCAGCGCTGTAGGATCAAGATGACCACTTCTCGATCTCGATTGTGTATGGAATGAGAGACATGTTGAGCAAAACGACAGCGACAAAGAACCGGCACAACTTGAGCCATAAGCAGATAAACCCGTTCCAGAGATGGTAGAGCGGGATGATGGACCATGGAGAGATGGAAAGGGTTGGAAGTAATCCATGTAAATCAAGAATGATTTTCGGCAAGAAGTACCGATATAGCGGGATAGGGACTGCGAGGCAGGTAATAGACTTCGAACATAATAACTTTAGAAAATATTCCCATCGTCGTCTCCGCAATCAGTGTATGTAGTAAGAAGTACTAAGTATGGTATATGGTTCTACTAGAAAGATTATTCCTCCATCAGTCAAGAAAAACCCAATAAAAGCAAAGTATTAGAAGCTCGAAACCCAGTGAGAAGGGAGCGACAAAAAGATATATATAAACTCCAGCACGCCAAATAGACAACGCTCCTAACAGTTGAAATAAACCAAGGCTTGTAGAACAACAACTTTGAAGAAACTGACAACAAATAATAAAGTGACCCACCCAGAAATGCTATCATCCAAAACATGATGATGAAATACCACCCAATACAGCAAAAGGCTCAAAATAACTGAACCCTACAAGGAAAAGCAGCTCAGACGCGATTCACATCCCTCTGCTTGAGTACCCCTTCTTGCCCCAACTTGCGAACTGGCTCGCCGGAATGAAAGAATCGAAACTTGTCATCATCCAACTTCCTCCTGAACAGATGGATATCCTCAATCAGACTCACAACTCCAATCTCGAGTTCATCCATTTCCTCCTCATCATCGTAGCCCCATTCCTCCACTTCATTCCACTGCTTCCCATCGTCGCCGTCTCTAGGAGTAACGGGCTCATTTTCCTTGTTATCCTTCGCCTTCACCTCGATAGGGTTCTTTAGTGAATCAACCGCTAAACGTAGATGTAGCTTCAGAGCATCATTCTGAGTATTCAGGGCGCGCATCTTAACTTCACTAAGCTGGCGCATCTCTTCCATCATTCTTGACATGCGCTCGACCTGAGCCTGATATTCCTCCAACTGCTGTGTGGCGGCTTCCGACTGTTTCTTTGCGTTCGCGGCTTGGCTGACATTGAGCTGAAGATTTCGAATCGTCTCTTGCATCTCCTCAATCTGCGCGTCTCGTTCCGCACTAGACACCATGTCTTGGTTGACGATGGCACGGTTTCGAATTTTCTTTGCTTGATCAGCGTAACGTAGTGTCGACAAGGTTTCGTCATAATCAGTCGGAGAGATACAAGCAATCATCGCCGTCTTGCTGTTGCCTCCAAGGGAATCTTTGAGAAGCCAAGTCAGAACTGAGTCGCGATATGGCACCACGTCTTTGTTCTTTCTTGAGGATGTCGCCTTGTTGGATGCTTCGGCTAAGGCTGCTATGACACGGCCGAGCGTTGTAAGGGACTTGTTGATGTTGGATCCTTCTCGAAGACGGACCCCAGTTGCTCCAGTTGCGTTTGCTCGCTCCGAGCCGGCCAGATCAACCAACCTGATGCGGGCCATTCTTTCAGTTGTCTCATCTGTATCCATGTCGTGGTAAATTTGCTTCAGGATGAGGGTAAAGACGGCATGTGAGCGCGATGATGTGTCGTTCATCTTTGTTGAAGCAGTGGTGCGGCTGGCGTCGCCCATTCGCATGTAACGCATTACCTCCTCGATGTTGCGGACCTGGACTTCTGTCAAGTCCTTGACATAAGGCCCTTCTGTTGGAGATTCCCTGACTTTCAGGTTGTATGGCGGATCGCGCTTTGGGACCAGCAAATCACGGACATTCTCGTTGTAGACTTCAAAGTAAGAGACACGAACGTTGTAACTGATATTTGGCGACTCGTTGCTCTCAATTCTTTCGAAAAGATCCTCACAAGTACGAGGGATCAGTCCGGGATTTTCGGGTGTTCCCATCATGGTGTATGACTTTCCGGCTCCGGTTTGTCCCTGTAATGGAGGTTAGAACAAGCTGAGAGAGGGTCTGAATCAAGAGAGGCAGGTAGACAAACATAAGCAAAGATGCAGGTATGATACCCTTCAAAGTTGTGGTCCAAAAACTCCTCTCCCAAAGCATTGTAAATCTCCTCCTGATCGGCATAATGAGGGTCGTTCCTGTTGGCAGACCAGAATGAATTGTCAAAAGTGAATGTCTTGCTTTCATATGTCTTGCGGGCATTCACTCTGGCGTTCTGTGTGGTGCCGACCTGGATTGGCGCATTGAGTGTAGTAGTTTCGGTTGCCGGATCCATCGAGACGATACAAGTCGCTCCTCGCTCGATCTCTACAACCACTCGTCAGTACAGTATTTCCTCCAGCCAAACCCATCTGCCATTGTGTTGAGTATGGGATGAGCATCACCCACCTCTGGGCAAGAAGCCTCTAACCCGCACGACAACCCTCACGTTCGCCCCATCGCCTTGTTTGCCCATCGCGGCAGAGGAGTGCGAGTAGTCGTACTGGTCGTAGTATGCTGTGCCGGGATGGGGGCTGTCGTCTCTAGACCGAAGGGAAGGTGCTGAAGCGGAGGATGGAATTTCGGGATGTAGTTCTTGGTCAGAGTCGTAGTCGGACTGCTCTTCGGCGGTGGAACTTTCTTCGTCGGAGGTGTCCAGGTCTGCGAAGCGAATGCGTGTGCCAGACGGCGTTGTCGGAGTTGTCGGCGGAGATCCATCGTATTCCATCGTTGCTCCTGCCATTTTCGTGGGTGCCTGACTCCTTCCGTTTTCAAAACGCTGATTCTATCTCCTTCCTTTCTGTTCAGTCGCAGTGAGAGCCAGCTGCCGAGTCGGGAGTTGGAGTGTCGTTAAGTGGGACAGTGACATCTTTGGCGCCCGAGTCCCTGGTTCAGCGCCAAATCCGCTTTGTTTACACCTGGCTTTAGCGCCGTTGCTAGAGACAACCGTGGACACTAGTTAGCTCCCTGAACAGGAACTTTTGACGTTTCGCCGCACTCGCTTGACGGGACACTTGTTTAAGTCACCAGAGGCCCCTCTCACACACAAAACTTAAAACAGTTTATTGGACCCGTCGTCAAACAACACGATCGCGAAATCGATATTTGTTTGCTGACCACTGCTATCCATCATGGCGGGGAAGAAGACACCGCCAATATACCACCTTGCAAGAGCCTTGCCGATTGATACAACCAACAATGTCATAGACGAGACTTTGGACACCTTGGTTGCGCGCTTGGAGGAGGCAGGGCAAATTGGAGAAAAGCTTGAAATGGCGGAAACGATCGTCCAAACTTTAGAGGGACTCGATGCTGTGTAGGTTTGTGCTTTGCTACGATAGTTTGGTGATCATACTGACGAAAAAGTCGAGATCACAGAAATATCAAGTCGCAAACTGCCTCCCATCGCTCTCCAGATGCATAATCTCTGTGGTTGATGCCAGCAACGATGATGAGGAATCATTGGCAAATTTACTTTCAGCTGCAAGAATAGCCACTGAACTTCCAGAGCTGCGGCGCGATGTGTCTGAAATTGTGTTCCAATGGTTACAGAATGCTCTCTTCTCATTCCATGAAAGAGGGGCAGTGGTTTCGGACACCTTGGAGCTGCCAAGGTCGTCGTCTTTGGAGTCGCTCTTGAAAGCACTCACTACCATGTGTGATAGAGACGGCCACGACTCTATTTACTCGGAAACCGATGTGGAGAGACTCATGGAGAGAACAGTTGCAAATCTCAAGTTCCTGCAGTATGAGTTGTTACACATGAAGACAATAGTAGACGCATGCTTTATGGCTGAGAATAATGTTCCGGAGTTGCTGACAGTCTTTGCTGCTTTGGGGCAACCAAACATCAGCAGAATATCCGCCGAACTTCTCGGGAAGGCACTGGAAGCTGCGTCGGCAAATCCTGAGGGGTCCAAGGTACGAATAACGCACCTGTTTTCAAGCTTCTCCTAACAATATCTCTAGCTCATTCGGGACCTTATTTTCCATCTTGTGGAAAATGAGCATCTCGACGTTGCTCTGTCTCTCTGGCTTCGCTGGGTAGACTCGCCTTCACCGGTCGGTCCGGTTGGCCATCTCACCGAGGAGCAATATTGGAAGTCTATTCAGAAGGCCCTTATCAGCGGTACTCCGGCAATTCGGAAACTTCTCCTCTATATCGTTGCTCGCTCTCTCAGGCTCATTTCCAAGAGCTTCACCACGTCTATTTTCTCATGGGATATGGCCCGTAAGGAAGTGCTTCTAGCTGCCTGGGATAGATACATAACGCTTACCGATACAGTTGGGATCCAGTGCTCGCCAAACCAGTTTGCTGATGCTCTCCCTGAGCTTCGTAAGCTGCTAGATGCCGGTTCTCACACAATTCATGGGTCTTGGTTCGGCATCCTGTTCTCTATGGCATTCAGATCCACCAGTGGGGGGCTTCAAAAGTTTGCATACTCCTTCATATTTGGCTTGGACCAAGAGAGCTTGTTTTTCATAGAGCAGACAGAAGGCTTCCTTACCAAAGAGTTCTTGTTTTACATGCTTATGCCGCAGCATTTCCAACACCAACTGAGCAAACCAGATACATGTGAACATGGGGTGGAGCTTGTAAAATTCCTGGAGCGGTTTATTCGGAGGACACACAATCGGGTGAGTCCCGAATGAAGTTTCAACAGGGAGTGTGACTAATTCCAATCGCAGACTTATGTGGCTGATATGCTGGATCTTGTGCACGAGGAAGGTGAACACATGTTTTCGCCGTATGTTGATCTATAAGAAGAAGGCGCGGTGTCTGACGTACCTCCAGGTCAAGACTTTATCTTCTCGATGGTATCTCTCGTGGAATATCTGCATTAGAGAGCCCCATTCTTAATCTCAACGATATGAGAAGAATTGTGAGGAATACGGAGTTTAGGCGTCTGTAAGTAGTGCTATCATCGGTCCACAACAACCCGCTAGCGGTTACTTGCTAACCACTTGTATTCTTAGGGCAAAGATGAGAAAACACATCTCTCTTCTTCTTTATCTGGAAATACTTGCGGGCGTGAACCTCGACGGTTCAACCGTTGATGAAGTTTTAGAGTTTCTAAGGTATGCTGCTTGATCAAGTACTCCTTCTCAAAGCTACGACTAGAAAGTAACCAATTTATAGCACTATCGCATGGGTTCTACAAGACCGTGATTCCCGACGAGTCTTTACGCTCGATCTCGCAATCAAACTCCTCAAGAAAGTACATCCAGATGGGAAGCCATGGGTCAAATCCTTGAAAAAGGGACTCAGATGGAAGGATCAGGTTTTAGATGGGCCCAAGCAAGAAATTCTTAAAGCTATGCTAACTGGGGCTCATTCCGGCTCCAGTCTGATGAGCTACTTCGCATATCTCCTATTCGGACCAAAGATCATTCGAACTGCAACTACTCACCATGTGGAAGGGTCATCGCCGAAAGACTTGTCTGACTTTCGTACGCAGCTACTCATACGAGTATTCGGTGAGAGTGAGGCCGCTTCGGTACCATTCTCTTTAGTACGAGGTATGAGAGATTCTACCGGCACATCCAAGATTTTCTCGCTAAAAGTGCACAGGTGGACAGAAAAGCGCTGAAGCTGAGCGTGATTTTGATGAGCTGCTGGATACGTTCAACTATTCACAGTTCTGCTGCCTTCCTCTTAACCAAATGGAGGTTCTTTCTAAGCTGGAGGCCCGTGGAAATGGGCATCGCCAGATCGTCAAGGATATGGATCAACAGCCTTCGGCAGCGGCGCTTCTCTCCCTCATACAGATGCAGTCGTCCGATGATATAAACCGGGAAAGTATGCTCCAGGCGGCCAAAAGGACAACTTCTATCCTTCATCTGAGAGCCAATATGCTGGAGGCCGGACTGATCAAGGTCGACGAAGATGAGAACACTCTACTTTCACTAATCGAGAGCATTGAGGTTCCTCGGTCTCAAGCGAACGATGTGGTCAAGTAGATCCTCCAGTCCACCCTAACATATGCTATTGAGTCTAACTGCTTTGAATAGCTCCGAGAACTTGTCTGTATATGGAGCTCTCCTTGAAGCCGTATACGGCAACTTTCATATTCAAGTCCGCTCTCGATGGAAGCATCTTTTCCACAGTAGGCGATTTTACGACTCCGCCGCTCAGCTCCCTGAGTTTCTCTCAAGGTTCATGGGAGTAGTTTCCAGACAGCAGCGTTATCTGGAAGGACCTGCTATCCTGCCGGTATTAGATTTCATCCATCTGTTTATCGAGAAGGTCAAGATCCCCGGTGATCCACCCTACAATGATTATGGTGAGGAACGTGTCAATTATGATTGGCTTGAAGACACGGGTGTTCTCGCCTTCTTGAAGGAGTGCTGGGAAAGTCTTGAACAGTATAGGGGCGGATTAGAGCAGTCAGTCATTATCAAAACGCTGTTGAATATAATCTTCGCAGCGGGTATGATTGAGGCTTCTGACATTCCTGCTGTTAAGAACCTTACAAAGGAGGTAAGTCAGCTTATATTTTCCAGTACTCGTACAAAGTGATTTGACTAACGTAAAGCAGGTCGCCGGTGACGTGCTTAAACTATCGTCCAGTAGGCTCGGCTTGCTTGCTACATTCACTAAACAACTACACTCCGTTGCTACTCTCTCCCCTATCGCAGTCTCCCGTCATTTCTACGACCGCGAAGACCTCGCCGACATCGTCTTCCAGGTAATTGGATTCGACTTTCAGTATTCTCCCGACCCGCTCCTCGAACGTCCATTGGCTGCCGATATCCTCCAAAATCGGTTGTCAGCGGGAGATGCCGATGATAAAGGCATCATATCACAGTACTACGACTATAATGATACCCATGCTTTTCTCTATATCTTCGACATTGTCAGCCAGTTAGACCACACCAATCATTCTGAAAGGACCTTTGGCCTGTGGATCAGGGAGAGGATATTGAAGCTATGGACGGAGAGGGGAAGGAAAGGTGATTTCCTGCATGTTAAGAAAAGAAGAACTAGGCACCTTCAAACATTGTTAATGTTGGAAAGATTTGTGGATGAGAGGGACGTTGAATTTGTGGACACTGTTATGGCATGCTTGGCAGCTGAGCTGCATCCACGGTTTAGGTTCATGTTTGAAGTAAGCCGCTCAGTTGGGAATCACTTGAGAAGGCATGTAACTGACTTTTGTTCTAGTGGATTCTTTGCTTGGCCATCCAGCGACATAATGGGTTTGCAATGAAAATACAGCAGTATGGTCTTTCCAGTCAACAGTATGAAACACATCTTTCTAACATTAAACAGGGCGCTAGAACAAGAGGATAACGCAAAGAAGGCGAACCCCAAATACCAATCGTCACTACTTGCAGTAGCTGTGAAATCAGCCTCGCTTATCGACATTGAAAACAGGGTGGCTTACTACGAACGGGTACGCGCAGAAATCCCATCCTCCGGATGTCCTGAAACTAACACCGCAAGTTGCTTTCACTGATAACGGGCTACACTGTCCATAACAAGGTCGTGATTCGTCACCAAGCAATCACCGGCATCCTTCAAGTCTACAATGAGATCTCCACGCTGCTCTCCGTTTTCGGTGCCTTATCTCAAGTTGACACCCTCGGTCACGGTACTGAACGAGTCAACGTCGGCCATTTAGATATCCGCCTGCGGTCCGAAGCTCTGCAACGTATACGATCCAATCCGTTGCTTGAGTCTCTTTACAATAGTATCAAAAAATCGGCTTTCTACAAAGAAAATACCCGAAGCATGGAAGAACAGATTGCCTTCAACGCACGAGACGAGTGCACCATGAGTGGTATTTTCGAAGGTGCATACCTTGAGGGTGGAGACTACGTTGAACAAATCCCAGTAGATTTGTTTGACAATTTACCACCAACCTTGGAGGGTCGCGTTCGCTTCGTCGATATCGGCACAGAGACAGATTATGCTCATCAATATTCCGACGACGATACCGACGAGAACGAATCAGAAGCGGATGTACCTACAAAATCGAATACCCAGCAATCTGAACGCTTCCAGATGATTCCATTCACCAAAACGGAGCTTATGGAGGCTGACCCGCTTGCCAAACCCTCAATAGCTGGGATACTACAAACGAAATCTCGATCTGATCCAACTGCACCCATCATCCCACCTACCCCGACGTTCCCGTCTCTTGAGACTAGTACCGACTCCGATGAGCCTATACTAATTTTAGTGGCTTCTCACGTCACCTCTCCACCGAATCTTGGTGGCCTTTGTCGTCTCTCCGAGATCTTTGGCGTGAAGATCCTCTATCTTGCAGATCCAACTGTTGTAACGTCAAAGGATTTTACGGCCGTCTCTGTTTCTTCCGAAGTGTGGCTCCCCATTCAGGGTCTGTCGCCTGATGCATCAACGCAGAGGGATTTCTTTGACAGAATGAGACGTGAGGGTTTCAGTATTGTTGGCGTTGAGCAAACTGATTCAAGTCATGTTCTGGGTGCACGAGGAGAGGATGGTAAGGAGTTATGGAGGTTCCCCAAGAGATGCGTACTGGTGTTGGGAAGTGAAAGGGAAGGAATGCCGGCGGATGTGCTGTGTGAGATGGACGTTTGCGTGGAAATCAAGCAGAGAGGAGAAACTAGAAGTCTTAATGTGCAGGTTGCGGCAGGTGTTGTGGTAGGAGAGTTTAATCGTCAATGGGGTCTTTGAAGGACTACGCTGGGAGCTGTTGGCCATACACGAAGGTCACGTTGAAGAGAAACCGACTATAGAGAACCAGGCATGGGCGTACATAGAAGGGCTGGCCATGGCGAGTGGGTGTCTGGGTGGGTGTCAATGAAACATTTGTTGCAACTGTTTCGTACTTCGTTTATGATGCCCCGAGGACCTACCTGTCGACGGCCGTAACGAGGCCCAGGAACGCCGGCAGTTACTGGGATCAAACAAAAAAATGATATCAGAACTGGATGGAAACCAACAAAGCAATACGTCAAAGTGAGACGAATCCACATACAGATCATGATAGTGGTGCGACTACAGCCTTGACGTGACTGGGGATTCCATGCCCTGACACACCCCTCTAAACAGTTTGTTGAGTAGTACGAGTGTGGTAAGATACTGCTGTAGGATTTCAAGATAGTAATGCCAGTGTCTGGACTCTCTTTGATGGAGAGCCTCGGATGATGGATTTGGTTTCCCAAAGCAGACCTGAGCTTCGACCGGTGTCGGTTTACATCGTTATCGGGCTCGGTTCCTCAGACAATTACAAAAAGGAAGCCCGGTTGGTGACGTGTTCTGCAAAAATATGTGCTTCATGACGGTAGACCCTTGTGTGATACCGGCTCCTATCGGCTCGCCGTATACAGCAAACTGCATACCGAGAAGCTGATTGAGGGATGTCGTGCAAGCATAGTACTAACTATTTGGGACACCAATCAGCAGTTCTTATTACCCACTGCATCCCGATGCTACCGGCGTGCATTTGCATTATCCAGGCTCCTGGGCGTCCATATATCATCCGGTGATCGAGATGTTGAAAATGCTCATCGAGTTGGGTAGGCGTATCCCACCCGAACTACCGGGCGGCTCTGGAGTCCCAGTTGTGGGATGCCTCGGAAGGCTCCCATTGGCTGCCAAAATGATGGTTTTGCGATTGGCTACACCCTCGATTTTTTGCATGCGCATGTCAGCCTTGTTTCTCACGATTTCTTTCAGACAATTCATAACGGCATATGTATCCAGAATGCAGACGCAATGTTTAGCTTGCGCGTCGAATGTTCTACTGTTCATCGTTGCGCGGAAGAGGTAGTTGGTGCCTTTTCTTGTTATGCAGGTAGCCGACCTCATTACCATCATAGGAAACTACCCAAGTGATTTCAAGGAGTCCTGAGCATCTACTTAATCATTTGATCATTTGAACGATGGGTTGACTGGAAATGGATTGTAGATGCAGAGATCGAACCAAAAGTGGAAGAAATGGTGAATTGTTGCACCCAAAATGGGCAGAAACAACGTCGTACGACATGCGCTTTAGGCTCCGTATGGCTAAGAACGATCCGTTAGACTTTGGGTGGAGATATTAAGCTGGCGAATGGGCTGAGTGCCGTTCAAGACATTATGGACTAAAGTCCATTCACATTGTTTGGCTAAAATATTCCGTTTGGTCTGTAATGCTATAAAAGTCTGTCCAACGGACATTTTCCAATGCACCTCAGAGCTGGATTTGAGCATTCCGTTTGTTCTAGCAAGACCAATCTCCCGGCCTTTGTCCTACTCGTTACCCTGCAGAGACTGCCGAGGCTCTCAAGTCGGCTCGCCCTCTAGCAATGCCGGTTCATCGATTCCAGCACACATCCAATGCCGGTTCCTCCATTCATTCGGCTCACCGAAAGCGAGTGCTGCTTGCAACGGCCTCGGCCGCCTTCTTTGTTCTTCGTTCAAGACCCAAGCATATCAATCGACATCCGGGACAGTCAAAAGGAGCAGGAAGTAGATACGTCAAACAAATTCTCACGGAACCCGAGTTCTTCTACAATGCTACACGCCTTTCAATTCCCACATATTTGGAGCTCAAGCAGTGGGTTCTCGACAAAAACTTGCTCCCAGAGGAACGATCCTACGAATGGAGTTTGTGTGTAGATGAGAAACTGGTGATGTTTCTTTGGATGGTTGCAAGAGGAGCTTCAGTACGAGATACCCGAGACCGTTTTCGACGTAGTCCTGAGACCATTAAACGGACATTCCATCAGGTTCTGGATGCGCTTGAGGGACTTTACGACGATTTTGTTCTTCCACCCGAAGACACCATCCCCTCTAGAATCAGCAATGATTGGTCTAAAATGCAACACTTCGGCAATGCTCGCGGAGCAATCGATGGCACTCACATAAATGTCCGTGTACCGGAGATTAAGCGAGCACCATTTCGGAATCGGAAAGGCACCCTCTCCCAGAATTGCCTTTTTGGATGCACGTTTGATCAGAAATTTTTCTATGTTCTACCTGGATGGGAAGGTTCGGCTGGAGATACACGGGTTCTAGACAGTGCTCTGATTGATGGCGAGTTTCCTATGCACGAAGGTCGCTTTTTTCTTGGAGATGGTGGCTATGGTTTTCGAAAAGGAATTTTAATTCCCTACAAAGCTGTTAGATATCATCTTCATGAATTTGGACGCTCCAGAGATTCAAGGCCAAAGACAATGCAAGAGTTGTATAATCTACGTCATGCGCAACTCCGAAATGTCATTGAGCGATGTCTTGGAATTCTAAAAAAGCGTTGGAAAATACTGCAAACTCATCCCGAATATTCACTGGATATCCAGAACAAGCTATTGTTAGTGCTTCCGGCACTGCATAATTTTATCCGACATACTGCATCTGGGAAAGATCCAATAGAGCTCGAAGTTCAGAGGGAAATGCGGGACTTAGTAAAGGAAAAACGAAGAAACTTCCTAGCTAGCCGAAATAACCCGCACCGATCGGGTGAGTCAATTCGGCATGAAGGAGAACTTAATTACGACACTGAAAACCGGTTATCGGAAGCTGAAGGTAGGAAAATGGCTCAATTGCGGGATGAAATAGCAAAAGCTATGTGGGAGGATTATTTGGAAACATGTAGAACTCGAGATATTATTTCTCTTTAGATTAGAATCAACTACTACATAGAACGAGAAGGCAAATAAGCTAATTCTTCCAATAACCATTCATCACGGTCTTCCCCAGACTCATATCCCAAAAAAACACCTGCCTTTGTATCATTCTCCAAAAGTCGTGCAGCTTTCCGTAGCATCGCTTTATCCCACACTTCTGCATTCATACCGTCAGATCGATCCTTGTATCCATGTCGAAGTTTTGTTATAGCGCGCTCTGTTATGGATGTTTCCATAGCCGGTTGCTGCATGATCTCATAGAGCGTGGACTGAAGAATCTCGATGTCAGAAGGAGTAGCAGTAGAGTCAGTTGAATCGGTTGTCGAAGATCCAGGCGCTGGTGTACGACGCGAGCGAGTCTGATTATAGGTTGAAGTAGAATCATCAGAAGTATCAACTGCTTTGCGCTTTTTTGAACCAGGACTTGGAGCACGAGCAATCCGTACATTGGGAAAATATGCAAAGCTTCCAGTTGCATTAACACCGGCAAAGTACTCGTGTAGAAGAAAGCAGTTCGGTAAAGGTTTCATCCTGAAGGAAGCTGCTTCAGGCCTTTTCTCGATTTCGTCAAACCATGCTTGTTCCTCGGGTGCCTTCTCTATGTTAAATCATTGACAAACGAACGAAGACTTGACAACTTACAACGATCGCCCCAGTTGCCGGATTCACCCCCCATCCGGAGATATTCTTCAATCTTTCCCATGTGTCGTAATTCTTCTTGAGGTTCGAGAGTTTGTCCTGACATTTTTTCCACTCCATTGCCTTTCGTGCTTCGGCATTGCAATCACCATGGTCCAAAACAGCTTGCATAATACGGCGCCAAACATCAGCTTTAAAACCGTTATCAGAGCGATGTAATCGACTCTCGGAGACAGCAGCTTCAAGCAAAGTGGTTGTCATCCGGGCTGTCCACTTCAACTTTTCTTTATCGGTCTTTTTGGGTGCGGACCGAGGTGATGTAGGTGGAGGTGTTGCGGTATTGTTGGAGGACGGCTCTAGTTCGTGCTGCAGACTAGGTGTTGGTGAACGTGATGGTGATGGACTGGTTGAAGGTGATGGTGCTGATGCATCAGGACGAGAAAGTGAAGAAGTAGGAGGAGATGGTGAAGAGGCAGGTGGTGGTAGTCGCCCTCGAGGTAAACGAATTGGCTGCTGACGTCTGCCTTGTCGAGCAGGAGCTGCCTTCGGTGGAACTTTCAGAGTCTTCTTTGACTTTGACATTTTTGAAAAAGAAGAAGATACCGAGCAATCTGTGTCAAAAATGGGGGGAACGGGGGTAATAAGCTAGAACTTCGCAGATTTGACTTCTAGATACTGTGCGACGAATTTCTTGCTCAATGTTCTGGACCGTACAAATCTTGAGCACGAGCTGAAGTCATATTCTTCCTATTCAGTGTTAGCGTAACAAGCAGATAGTGTCCGAGCTAGATCTCTTACCATCATGCTCGAATGAAGCCAGTGTGCCGCTAATGCTGAAAAGGATGTTGTTGAAGAAACCACCAAGAAACCCTTGAAAACAGCCTGAGAAAAGTACCAAAGACCATCAGCATCATTCCGTGATGTTCATATGTCATACCCATACAAGTGATGGACAGACCTTAAGCTCAGCCCTCTTGATTATGGCGATAATCCTGGACCTCGAAGGTTGGTAGCAGTGACGAAAAAAAGTGTAAAACAATGAGCTATGCTGGTATTATTAGCATGATTCGAAAGAGGAGAGTCTGTTACCTTCATAGCATAGGAGCCTACTCAAAGCGAAATTATTACTGTTGTGTTGTTGACCTGCAATGCTTCATGGTTCGGGTGTTGTTTGGTGTTGGTGAGGAGGCAGTGTTGGCGACGAACGCAACACCAAGTTCTGCATAGTTAGGCCACCAGTCGCAAAAACCACAAACACATTTAACGGACTTTGGACATTAGCCAAACAGATGACATGCTTCAACAGACTTGACACTTTACTTCCATCAGAATTGCAAAGTTTATTCTAACGCTCCATCACACCAGCGACTGCAAACGGAGCATTCTTAGCCATACGGAGCCTTATATGGGACATTTCAACTGAGAGTAACTACTTTGTAGTCTAGATGCTTCGTTCCTTTCAATACTTTGCTGTATTGTGGTATTGAGTACGTATGCAAACAATCCCTATGCAGCATTAACATGAGACTATGTACATATGTAGAAGTACACGCTCATCGACATACTTATCAGCTTACTTCGTATAGAATGTGCAAAAGGTATCAGATGTTTCATGTAAAGACCGGATGGCGTTGTTTCCAAACAGATGAAGAGTTCGAAGGCCGGTCCCGCAGATCTGGGCCGACCCAAACCCGGATTTCTGGAGCAACATAGCCAGCACCCCCCTAAAAACGCGGCTTGTCGGCAACACCCCAGATTAGATGGATAATATTTCCCATCTTGGTCAGGCTGGAATTGTTTGAGCTATGGTCTCAAAGATCCCAGAATAGGTAGAAATGACTCAAAACACGTGATTTACTCAGAATCTCCGAATTATTTCATCATTCTGAAGCATGCTTCAAATTAGCGGAAAACCCCCTTATTACAGACGTATTTCCCAACTTCTGAGCTATGATTGAGTATCTCAGTGATACTTGTCAACTAGAAAGGTGCTGGAATAACCAGCTTGGGCAGGGGGGTGTGCGGGATGAACCGGTGGCCATCGGCTATCAAGGCCAACGAGTAGGAACTCAAGAATGACATGATAATCACAATGCGAGGCAACTTTGCTGAGTACTCGTAAGGCTTGTGGGAGACCAGCACATCTGATTTACATACACTGCAGCTTGTTTATTTGAGATGAGGTGGTTCTTAAGGCTGGAACATCTTCGTCGCCTTCATGCAGGTGCTAGCCTAACTGGACCTGGTTTCCCACCGGTGTGTGTCGTGGTGCTGTCTGCTGTTCGGAGCCGGCAGTGGCCATCGCCATGTACAAGTACAGTGCATAACACTATGCATACAAACAACCGAGTTGCCCGCAGTTACGAAGTAAGGTGACTTTCAGACTGTGCGAAATGCTTGGGCATTGCCTACATACTATGTGCAGGTGGGAGGTACATACTAAGTAGACTATGTACATACATTGGAGAATGTACAAGTAAGTAGTACTTCGTACTCCTGGAGTTTCATAACTGTGTACTATCCAGATCGTATGAACCCGTACTGTTATAAAGTTTCTAAATTTAGAATGGATTGAACAAAGATCCTTGAATGAAGTACTGAGTATGAATGCCGGTGTTCAAGGCCGTTATAATTAACACTTACATCAGGCTGCTTCTCAAGTTCTCAATTGGTATACGTACCTAAGTAGTCTACTTACTTAAGTACTTAGTACAGAGGGGTGGTACAGATCTTAATCAACCAGCACTTCGTAGGAGGCGAAGAATGGCACTGTCCGACACCTTCAATGAATTAAAAGGCCGACTCTGAAATAGAACGAGCTTGAGGAATGGGAATTGAGAGCTCCGGTAGGTGGGATCATGGAGCTATTGTTCAAAAGCCGAACCTATCTCTCTCTCCCGAGCTCCGGCTGTGACATTGCAAGAGCGTACATCGAGCTCCATTAAATGCCGCCTCATATGTCTCACGGTGAACTCAGCAATGCCATCGGTTGCCAGCCATGATTTGTTTTGACACAGGCCGATTCCAACCGCTATTCGTGCTGCCGAAGCCATGATAATAGGTGCTGTAGGCCTCATGTACAGTTCCAACAGCACAAGGCAGTGCAAAGTACCCAATGCTTGCAAGACAATTCTCGTATCTCATCTTTACAAGCTTTGGGGCACACAATCGTGACACGTACCAACTTACGGTTTGAAGCCGCAATCGGGGGCAGAAAGGCGAACTGTGGACCGAAGTGTATTGTACAGCAACACCAAGTTGTCGCCTTCCTGTGGTTATTACTTTTGTACTGTGGGTCTTAATTCGTTAGCTTGCTTCAGAGCTTGAGCATTTCCCCTGTCTCAGTATATCGAAAGGGATATTTGCCACTTTGAGAGAAGATCGTGGTCGGTGTTCTGTGGATTGTGTATCATATCATGTGGCTAGGCAAAAGCTGGAGTGCAGGTAACTACAAGTATGTCCTTGTACAACAGTTGGAACGATGGTCAGTGCAGAGAAGTCGAAGAGGAGTATGAGCGTGTACGTGTAATCAATGGCGAGTCTTGAATAGTAACTCGGATGAGAGCTGCCGGTCGCCTTGTTCTATGTATGGAGTATGGCCTGTCCAGCTCGCCAGCGGGTACGGGGGAGCAGTAGTCGATAGCATTGGCTTACGAGCTAGAAGAACGAACCGAGCATACCTGTCTTTATATTCCTTCTACAAGCTGTAGCTATATGTCATGTCTGTATTTTGTAGTGTTTATCTGACTCTTGCCATCTGGAATTACTCGATCTGATTTCAACCTTCCATGGTCGATCTCTGGTCAAAGCTCTATGCACTTCTTCTCGAAACCTTCAGTATCGTAGCTAGCAAATTCTTACAGCAAGCGCATACCTGTGGATACTTTACTGCGTGTATGTTCTGATATAGTTATCCCATTTCCTAATTCATTGAATTAATTTGCCAGAGAGTCGTTTGAGAATTCCAAAAGAAGATATTGCCACAAAAGGAGCAGACGACTAGTGCCGAGTGCCGAAGGCTGTACCGGAAGGTTCCTCTGCATGAAATGGAGGACGTGTTCATCCGTTCAATGTGGGTAGATCCGATAATCTACATCTGATTTCTCGTGATGTTTCATAGGCAAGTAGAGCAGGTTTCTTCAACCACTGAAAGAGCGCCGCTCGTCACGGTTCCAACTGATAACGAGATGCCGTTAACTACCTTGAATGGTTTGTGGAAGGCGTTGTGGCATCCACCAATGACAGCAGATTCCGATTCTGAGTTGCGCTCTTTTCGACTTTCCCATCTCCTCCATTTTGCAGGTACAATCGACTTATTAGCCCCTTTCATCGTTAGTTTATGGCCAAATCCTCCAAATGCAGACATTCTGTACAGCTGTGAAGGCGCAGGGCTAATTCAGAGGCACGCAACACGTTTGGAAGCAAAACCATCCGAGCTTTTACCATACACCAAATACCTTGTTTTCGATCCCAAATTCTTCACCTCTGTGCTGTCTTTCCAGTGTCATGCAAGCGCGGGTGAGGTTGCATACATTGGCTTTGCATGTTTGGCTGTGTTTTCCGCATCTGGGTAAGTAGAGGCGTTGCCGAGTGATTTATCGCCTCCACATTCTCCTGTATCAGACTACTCTTCAGGTCAGGACTCAGAACTCAGGGACGAACACATACATACAGGATTTTGGGATCGATTTAAACAGATAAATCCGATAAAATACACTGGTATATGAGATGGGGGATCGGAGAGCGCCTTATTGCATCTGTACTCAATCAACCCATGGCTCAACGTTGACTATTAATGGAAGAAAGTACTGCCGAGGGCTTGGGTGTTCTGGAAAGCCGTTCGTTTCAAAACAAGACGTTTCGCGTATTTCCTTGGCGATGTGGGTGTTACACCAGCCATTTTTAACTTCGATCTGTCAACGTCCTGAAGCTTGAAGTTCTCCGAGCTCACTTTCGCAACATCAAGTGTTAATATTCCCTACTCGTATCAATGAGAGCTCAGAATGCTGCTAACATTATGATCAGAGTCGCAATGTGATGAAAGTGCCTACTTAGGTACTAACCATGCACTATTCGTACACTCAAAGCCATGGCCATTTTCGGGCCGGGAATGAGCTCCTCTTGGACTATCCCCTTAGTCTAAACTGAGTGATGCTGTCATAATCCGAGCCGGCTCATGCGTTTCTCAGAGGAGCACATCTTGTAAGCGCTCAATTCTGCGCAATTATCAGCCGAGAGGTCGGTCGTGCCGTTCCGTCGGAATTCGACTGCCCAGTCGGCCTGGAATCTACGAAATACGGAAGATCCGAGTCCCCACTCATGTTGATCCCGGCCCCACAGTTCGTCCCATCTGTTTCAAAGAATGTCGTAAGCCGCCCATCGCGTGCGATTACCTCCAAAGGATCTTTTCCCGATCTCCAATTTAACTGCTCTGTGAATTTGATTCGAATAGGTGAGGAACAGACTCACGTTGTTATTTTAGCTCACAGACCGAGGTAGAGATTATATTACCCCATAATGCCCTTGGGATTTGTAGAGTTGAGCCCGTTCAAGTTCTCCGGCCTCTACGAAATAAACCACGGAGCAGTTGGAACATCTCCATTTCGATGTCCGTCTATCAACGGAGACCTTGTACTTGTGAGCATGTCTTGGAAGTGCATTCCCTAGAAGGTTGGGAATGTACGATTGTGCTCTTTTCGGATATCTCGGACTAAAGTGGGGGTCAATAACGGCCAGATTGGGGTCGGGGGACCTGGGGTACATATCGCCACTACTTTGACTAGTTTGTTTGACAATATGCAGGTGATTAAGGTTGACGGGGAGGCTTGCGCATCCGGCATACGAATACAACATGCTCAGGGAGTCGGAGGCGGGTACTTTGTATATCGTACATACAAAACTAACAGAAGTATCCACAGCAAACGTTTACGCGCAGTACGATAGCTGAATGAGCATACGACGATACATTTATGTGACGAAGAAAAGAGAATTCTAGAAGCCCTTGATCTAAACAGTCTGGCTGGGTCATGGCGCCAGCAAAGCTTCAAAATATTTTCTGATGGGGCGGGTCCCTTTCTGTGATGATGCCGGCCGATATACGAAGTACATTCAAACGCATCAGTTACGGAGCGCGATGATATCCGGAGCTCGGAGATGCAATGAATTTGATTCAGGCCTGCAGCTTAGAAGCGATAATAAAGCTTCCACATGAGCAGCTACCTAGTGGCTTATTTGCTTGCTTGCATGCACTACAGACTACCTATGTAAGTAAGTATGTACTCTAGCATGTGGCCTTTACCAAACCATCCTAATGTGAGCTGGTTTGTTCGCATGAACGCAAGTTAAGTGCGCCTGCCTCAAAGTATCGCGGAGAAAGCCTCCTGGCTATTACGAAGTAGGTCCCCGATAAAGTCACATACGTATATACATACTTTAGGCGCGCCGCCTGTAGGTGTGAAACTGGCGAGATCTCGGCGGTTGGCGTTATCTGCTATCTCATTGTCTGCTGAAATGGTACCCAACTGAATACCGGGGGTTAAACGCAGCCAAGTGCCTAGATTTTTGCCAGACAGAGCTAGAAACCTTCCAAATGTTTACTGGATTGTTACCCCAGTCACGTTGGGTACCATTTCAGCAGACAATGAGATAAGTAAGTAAAGTACACAATGTGCTAGCTATCCATAACTTGTGCTGCCCGATAGGGCGTAAGCCGCATAGCAACGTGGGCGAAGCTACGTGCTATTATATGCTTTCGTTTTCTTCTGATGCCATGGGAATAAGGAAAAGAAAGTAGCACTGCCTCTAGCAAGAAGTACTTAAGTACATACTTCTTGGGAAGAAGTACTTAAGCTCGATACTTGTAATTACCCCTAAGCAACGTTGCAACGTTAGTGCTCGTGGTACTTAAGTAGTTATTCACTTAATTATTTAACGCACTTCGTACAAAGGCTGACACTGTAACTTACTTATAAGTGCGCTTTTGAAAGCATGCGGCTGTGGAAAAAATCCGGCACTTTCGCGAGACGAAAGGCTGTATGGCTTCAACACGGAAAATCCAAATGGTTTAGGATGATCCTGGATGACACCGTATGTTAATTTCACTAAATGGCCCATCTTTTGGCTCATTTCCATCCTCAAACTGTCGGAATCGGGCTCTTTGACACTTTCGTTCCTGTTCAGCGAGCGACGGCTTCCCGCTTTCGCATTAGGAGTTAGTCTCCACGTCGCCAGAGAGTTTGTATCGATCTAGCGGGCTGCTAAGTTAACGTTAACGTTGAAGTGGATTAGAACCGTCCTGCCTAAGACTCTGTTGAGGTTCGCGCAGCGGCTCGAGAGCCTTCTATTCCAGGAAGGGATGAGTGCGCTCTTTGAAGGCCTGATCCATCTGTGTTT